>WELB01000156.1:64493-79329 GCA_009602725.1 Spirogloea muscicola | reverse complement strand
GTGCCGCACTTCGCCGCCGCCGCCGCCGCCGCCGCCGCCGCCGCCGCAGCGCCTGAAGTCCGGCGCGCGGCGGGGGCTGCGCCGCGTGGGCTGTGCCGCAGAGCAGGAGCAGGAGAAGCGGGAGGAGCGGCCGCCGGGGCAAAGCGACGACGTCGACGCGGTCACCCGCAAGTGGGGCCTCGAGGCCGGCCTGTGGAAGGTGCGGGCCCATCAAATTCCGAGCTGGGTTCAACTCCGCTGCGCCACATGGCCGGCCCGGCCCGCCTCACCCGCTGGGGCCTCCTTCCTGCAGGCCCTGCGGTCCAAGGACGGCACGTCCAAGGTGAGCGCCAAGGACCTGCTGGCCCGCTACGGCGTCGCCTACCTCGCCACCTCCATCTCCCTCTCCGCTGTCTCCTTCTCCCTCTTCTACCTCCTCTTCAGCGCTGGCGTCGACGTTCCAGCCTTACTGGAGAAGGTATGCGGCTGGGGTGGTGCAGAATTGTGCCGCGCAGCTCGTATATGTCGTCCGTATTAGCTCTTCTGCATGGCACGTCGTTGGCATTGACCGCAACTTGCGTTGCTCAGTTGCGGTCAGACTCCGACGCGGTAGTGCTCCTCTTGCGTCATCGCGCAGGTGGGTGTGCAAGTTGGCCAGACTGGGGAGACCGTCGGCACAGTGGCGCTGGCTTATGCAGCCCACAAGGCTGCATCTCCCATCCGCTTCCCGCCCACCGTTGCCTTGACGCCAATCGTTGCAGGCTGGATTGGGAAAAAACCTGTTGACTCTGATGACGTCCCACCGCTCCCTTGATGTAGAATTGAAGCGAGGAAGCCTCCTCAGGACTCAGCAACTCGCTGAGAATTTAGGATTAGCAGCAAGACTTGCCGTTTTTGACTGCTGGCACTCTTGAACAATTGACAAGTTTGTGGTCACTCATTTTATTGGAGAATGGAAGTATTAGTGTACAAAGCACTTGTACTAGTATATAAAGCACTTGTCAAGGGACTAATCAACAGATTAAGGAAGCAAGGGTAGTGTCAGCAGCATTTAGTCTATCACAGGAGCTCTCCTTGTTATGGCAAGAGTGCAGCGGAGGCCCTCAGTACTAGTGGTGCATTGGTCCCATCTCCGAAATGGTCAAGGTAGACGTCAGGCATCTACTTCGACTTTTCAGGGCACTCTGTACTTGACTATCCCTTGCCCATGAAGCCTAACCTTCCTCCCCAATGTTTGACCTCTCCCCATCTCCTTGTGTCTCATTGTTGTGCTCATCCTCCTGGTCCGAATCTTGGTCAACGACACGCCCTCTCTTTCTTCGCTTATGCGCCAGTCCAGATCCACCCTCCTGTTTCCATGTTAGTCGCAGAGAACGCAGTCAAAGTGTAGAATACGGCAGTGATTTATCAACGCAGACAGAGGTAAAGCACCTGTAAGGGATACAAAGTGCGGTAAATATGGTTGACCGTGAAAATGCATGCTCACCGGTGTGCGATCGTTGTCATCATCGTAGTCATCCAATAAGCCGGCGGCTGCGAGAGCATCTGTCCCCTCCCTCTCTATATCCTCCGCAGGATCCTGAGCACCATTGGCCTCAGTCTTGGGTCTCTCCTTCCTTGGTTCTGGCCCCTCCTCTCTGGGCGCAGCCCCTTCATCGCTGTCATACAGTGCCGTGACTGTGGCGCCTTCTTCGTCCTCCTCGTCCTCCCACATGCTCCTCCCCTCACTGCGCGCCTGCTTATCCTTTTTGCTCCTCCTCCTCCGCCGCTTCTCCTTCTTGTCTGACTGCTCCTCGCCGTCGACCTTCTCCTCGTCCGACTTCTCGTCCTTCGTATCCAGCAGGCGGGCTTTGTGACGCTGCCATTCCCCCTGAATATCAACAGCCACACAAGCATTGCCAATATAAGCCCATGAGCCTTCGGAGGCCTTGGTATGTCTGCCACAGACATGCTCATCCATTCATGGTGCTGGAAGCCACTCAGCTTATGTGGTGCTGCAAGTGCTCAAGGTATCTGCCTATATTCACACCTTCACTGCTTCCATACGCTGCTCCTGCTCGACTGCCAATCTCTCAAGCTCCTCTTTTCTCGCCCTGGCTTCCTGTTTAAGAGCATCATACCTGACTCTTAGAAAATTAAAAAAATCTCATCTAAGAGGGGTCAATCTATTCAATGCTAAGATGGATGTAACGACAGCCAGCAGACAGAAACTGTTGGACAGCTACTGCCCAACTGACGGCCTGTCCAGCTGACCTCCAGCTTCCTGTCTGCCTCGCGCTGGCGCCGTGCTTCTTCAGCAAGAGCTTGTTGGCGTGCCAATTCCACTCTTTGCTGCACATTTCATGCCCTTCAACTAATTTCAGTTCAAAGATGTCTCTTGTCAAAGTGTGTGTTTCATGCAGACATAGCTGCTGTGATGAAAGCAGGGCTGAGACGAAAGCTTGACCTTCTGTTGCTGTTCTTCTCGCTCTGCTGCCTCAAGGTGCACCTTTGACGCCTCGAGCAGGTGCTGAGCACGGCAGGATGCAAGATCACAGCCCCGCCAGACCACTGTTAGAGATTGTCATAATCGCTAATAGCCGAACCGCAGCAACGCATCGTAAGAAGGCTCCTGTATGCGAGCAGGCTTGCACCTTGCAGTAGTCAATGTGCGTGTCAATCTTCTTTTGGTCGAAGCCGTGCGCATGCTGCGACCCCAGCTCTGCCAGCTGTAACAGTAGGACGACTGATGACGCTGAGGATGACGAGATGTTAGCAGACTGCGACTGCATTTCTGTCTGGCTTGGCATCATGCTAAGTGGATGATAGAAGACATACCTGAGAGAAGAGGCGCATTGCAATCTTTACCTCGCCTACTGCGTCTCGTACCTACAAAGCCGAATTGGGTCGGCCAGGGTTAGATTGCAAATCGACCACTCAGAGTACACTTAAGTCTAGCATCAGCGGGGGGGGGTCAACATGTGGGGTTTTCTGACCTGCTGAGCAGAGCGGGTTGTGCTCTGAAGTGCGGTTGTTGCAAACTTCTGGATCACGACTGCAATGTTGAAGCGGAGTGTGTGGTAGTGAGGAGCAGCGTGTAGGCCCTTCTGCAAGGCCTTCCGGCACTTCCCCCATTGTTCTGAGTCGTAGAAAGCTCTGGCCAGGAAGAGGAGCAGGGCCGTGTCTCCCTCGCGATGAAAGGTCTGCATGCACTTCTCGTACTGCAAGGAGAAGCGGAGTATGAGAGTTGGGGCTTTAAAGTTGACAATTGAGGCACATCGAAAATCCTTTTCCAGCAAAGAGAAGTGAGGGTGACACACCATCTTGATTGCCAAGGTGTGGTCGCCCTTGGCTAGGTGGCAGTGGGCCAAATTCACCCACACTTCTGGCATCTCAAGCTCCTTGCTACCAGCAGCAGCCTCTTGGACCTGCACAAGTGACCACCTGCAATCGGTCTTCGACTTTGCTTGCAAGCATGTGCTTGCATACATCCGAGCAACCAGGCAAGCAACAAAGCGGACCTGAGTCAGCAGTTCCTTTGCGAGGTCAATTTGGTCCCTCTCGGCAAAAATGCAGGCCAACCCATTTGCTGCATAAATGTTCCCAGGATTCCTCACAAGCACCTGGCAAGGACAGCCTAGTATTAGATTCTTGGCACTGGTGCTGACACCACACACTGCTCATGATTACTGCACATTGCTTGTGCAAGGACAGGATGGTTCACAGAATGCAAGCCCTCAGTAAGATATTACTTTGTCTTGCAAACCTTGTGGTAGTACTCTTGAGCCTTGCCCAGGTGCAGAAGGAGGTGGTCTGGCCCATGCTTCCCCTCGCGAAGGGCTGTGTAGTAATTCCAGTTGCCCTGCAGCATCACCTCAAAGCCAACTATATGAATCATAGACTTCGATTACATTGGAGAGTAGGACAGAGTCCTAATCAGACCAGCATGGCTACAGGATCCTCACCAGAGCCACTGTCGCATGAGCATCATCATTGTTCGTAAGTTTGAGGATACGTTTAAGCGTGTCTTTGGATTGCATCCACTCTCCGCGCTCCATCTCAACCATGGCTCTCAGCGATAATGCATTCAGGTTGTTCTCATCAAGCCTGAGAGTGTCACCAATCTGCCATGCATGACATGAGCACATGCTATGCATGAGGTGATGCTGACCTTGATTCCGACAATTAGATACAGATAAAGGGACAATTAATCACATGGCACTTACCAGGCGAAGACATTCCACAATCTGCTTGCTTGCGAATGCTATGACCCCCAGTCGAAGGTAGCAGTCCACATACTTTGGGTACTGCAGAGGTAATTGCACCATGGTAGAGTGATGAGAAGCTTAGTTTAAGCCACCATTGCACAGACAAACTATCCTAATGTGCTGTACCAGTAAAATCCAGCATCTTCAAGCCAACCTTGCTGAGAATCATCCTGTACAGCTTCTGCGCCTGCTCCAAGTCATGGCTCTTTTCGTGAAGCCTCGCCAGATTGAAAATGGTCGTCACTTTCTCCGGAGGAACTTCTTCACTATGACTACTATCCTCCTTCTCCTCAGCCCTGTCGCTTGAGGTCGGCCCTGTGGTAGCAGCAGTCCACGGGCCTGGCCCCAGTGCTTCCAAGTATGCATCTCTTGCTTGCTGAGGAAAGAGATCAAAAGAGATTAATGAAGCACTCTTTGCTTCCAGGTCATGCTCAGATATACTAGCCACACTTTCAAGAGCAGCTTCGTCAGAGGTACCTGATACTCATGATGCTCGTAGAGAAGCACTCCTATGTTATTCAGTAGGGCTGACGGGACTGGCCGATTTCTGCTCTGCAAGAGCTCCCTGGCCTGCCATCAACGAGAAGAGCTCTACCTCTTTGATCATCTATTCGTATGAATGCTGACGGAATTCAGCCATGCTGGTCAGTAATGAAGATATCCTTCTGCCAGTCCATTCATCATGCTCGCACATATGCCGCCAAGCAAGGCGACTGGACCGAGATGGATAAATCAGGTCAGCATAAGCGTTGGAGAACTCACTCGCTGGAAAGCCTTAAGGGCTGCGCCGAAGTCTGACTTTACCATCAACTCTCCCGTCTCCAGCCAAGCCTGCACACCGTACTCCTCACCGACGGCAGATAAGAGGTTGTGCCCTGGAAGGACCTCAAACAAGTAGAAGATCTACAGGGCGTTTCAAGTTCGAAAGGGCAGCAGGCTGACATCAATGGCTTTGGGCTCAAGCTCCATCACGCGCTTGAAATTGGCAAGGGCTTGCTCGTCGAGACCCTGCTGTGCATATATGGAGCCAACAACCTGCAAGTCACGGAGCAAAAATGTGCTGATACTATCTCACAACTGGTGTGTGGCCCATGATTGCTGCGTGAAACACAAGCAGCATGCACTATCCAAGACTTGTCGCATCAGGTCGCAAGATCTGAGGTGCAAAAGTGCTGTTGTACCTTAAGAGCGTCCAGATTATCTGGCTCGAATTGAAGCACTGTGTTGAAGCTCTCCAGAGCAGCTGTGCTTTCACCACGTCGTAAGTGCATCTGACCCAAGCCTGCCAAGACGTCAGCTCCAGATCAGCAAGGCAGTAAAGAGGGGCTATACAGTAATCCAGGAAGATCTCACTAAGCAGGTGGTAGGGCTCAGCCGAATTCCTGTTCAAAAGTGCTCACCGTAAAAGGGAAGGATGAAATCTTTCGGATCTTTCACCTCCTGGGTTGCCGCTCGATAATATGCAAACGCCTTCTCATAGTCCCCCTGGAATTTTACGATTTGGCAGGTGAAGGTATCAGCACAGCTCCGTTCACCTAGCTCGTGCACAGGCATACAACAATGAAGGTTCTTGTACATATGCCAGATTCTTGGTAACATGCAGTGACCTTGCCCTCCAGGGGCATTGGTGGGCTTACTGCCTACACCTTCTTGTGCAGAGAGCGGGCGAGGTGATAGTAGCTCTCAGCCTTTGTTGCTGAGTTGTCGGAAGCAGCAAGAGCAGCTTCCATGAGTTGCTCCACCATGGCATGCTGACCCGTGAAGAAGTAGTGGCTCGCCAATTGATTCAGAGCCTGCACGCAATACGGGTACGCCTGGAATGCAGCCTGCATCC
Organism: Spirogloea muscicola; assembly: GCA_009602725.1. Lineage (NCBI taxonomy): Eukaryota > Viridiplantae > Streptophyta > Zygnematophyceae > Spirogloeales > Spirogloeaceae > Spirogloea > Spirogloea muscicola. The sequence goes on along the minus strand of WELB01000156.1, from coordinate 73,269 downwards.
GCTGCAAACCCCTTCTCCGGTCGTCGCCTGAGTCATTTCCAACCACTCGCAGCAGTCATCGATGCAGCTTTTGCACCCTTAACCCCTAGCGCAACACTCCAAGTCGTGGTCTCTCAGATGTTTAGAATCTCCTGCAATAGGACAAAACGAAGGATGATACCTCACCAGCCTCCGATTGCAAGTCCAGCATGCCAAGCGCAACAAGAGCTTCCACATTATCAGACTCCAGCTGGAAACCGGGGACAGGAAGTACAGTTAGGCAGCGGTTACGCAGCGAAAGTCGGAATGACATCAGGAGTCAGAATTACTCCACATGCAGAAGAGGGTAAGAGAGCACCTGCAACACCCGCTCAAATGCCTGACGGGCCTTCAATGCATGTACTGCATGGCGAGAAGCATTAATTGATTGCAGTCTCCAGTGGCAGTAGCCAATGCCCAGTCGCATGACTGCAGGTCCACCAGGATTCAGCCTCAGAGCTCTCTGACAGAGAAGCCCCACATCCATCATTGATCAGCCGCTCTGCATCTTTTCGTGCGTGGCCCTGTATGCTTCAGTTTGTGACAACGTCCACCATCTCATTGCTCAGTCCAACACGATGAGTTTGGCTTTGCGTGTGCTTGCTACCCCTAGCAGGTTACTCTGCTAAGCATCGCTGCTACTGCACCTTGTAGAGCTTCAGGGCTTCCTGGTAGCGTCCACTGTGGAAATGCACACTTGCCTGGCCCAGGAAACCCCCACAAATCGCCAAAATAAGGACCCTCTCAAGCGCAGGCTTAGCAAGCAGACGCTGCATGGTGCTACGCCTCGCTTACTTGCCAGCCTGCCATTATGCGGAATTAGCTACACCATGTCCTATTCATGCAGCCACGCAGTTGGTAGGCTACGGTGAGAGACCTGGCCCAGGAGGCCAGGCACGTAGTCATGCTCCTCGTCCATGCCAAAGCCGAAGGCGTCGTGGGCGTGCTTCAACTCCAGCTTGGACTGCTCCTCAGACTTGAGAACGCGCGACTGCTTCTCCAGGGTCCACTTGGCAAGCAGCGCCGACCCTGAGCACTCAGTTAAGACAAACGATCCAGCTTCAGCTTGGCTCGATTGAGCGTAAACCTAAACCCTAAGAAACCCTGGGCTCCACGCCAAACCCCTGGGCCCCAGCTCCAAAACCTAAACTTGATTCCAACCTCTGGGTCTACTTTACCCGATACCTACTTTGACCGGTTGTGATCATATACTTTAAGGATTGTCTGCTAGCTAGCCGGTAATGGCCTCGAAGACGGCAGATACAGGTGCTGGCTTCGCATGGCTTGTTCGTCTTGAGTTTCTGCCATCTGCCAGCTCGGCGAGCGTCCGAGACCTGAGTGAAGGGCCGCCGGCACGTGCATTGAGAGGCCATAGGGCAGGGCTACTGTGCGACCTCCTGACCTCTGCCTGTCCACGGTGTAGGATCGAGGTGGTCGATCCTGCTGGCCTTGGTGTACTGCGCCACGGCGTCGATGAAGCGGCGGTCGCGGTCCGCGTGCTTGGGCTCCATCTTGGCGAGGTGCGTGAGGTGCGCGCCCAGGGCGTACAGGATGGCGATGCGCTCGTACTTAACGTCGCTGTAGAAGTCGTCGACCTCTGCTCGAGGCCAGGACCAGCCAGGCCCCCATTAGCCCGGCAGTCGTCGGACTGCGCTTCCGGGTGCTGACAGTGCTGGCCCGCGATGACCACCTCCGCACGCATTCGGCTTGGCATACTGAGCGCGCGCACCTGCGGAGGAGCCCTCGGAGAGAAACTCCAGGAAGGCGTCCATGCGGCCCTGCTTGAAGTACTCGCGCTGCAGGGCAGGGGAGAGAGGTCCGCAGCCGGGCGGACGACGTAAGGGGGAGACGGGAGGCGATGGCTGAGGACGGGGCCGGAGAGAGGGCAGAGCATGGGGGGGGAGGTGCGCACAGCGAGGACGAGCCAGAGGTCCAGCGGCGCCTGCTCGGCCTTGAGGAGGTCCAGGAGGTCCACGTGGTCGGGCAGCAGGTCCAGCGGCACCTGCACCTCCTCCTCCGAATTCTGCACCGGCACGTACAGGAACCGCGGCGCCGCGGCGACGGCGGCGGCGCCGGCGCCTGCGGCGNAGGCATTGCCACCAGATCAGCTCACGGCAGAGCGGCCGCGGAGCCTGGATGCCATGGACGTGGCCGTCTGCGGCGTAGGCCTCGCCGCGGCCGCGGAGCAGCCGCGCCGCGCCGTCGCGGGCGAGGAGCTGAGGAGCCTCGCCTTGACGCAGTCGCTGTCGGCGAGGCACTTGACGAGCTCCAGCGCCAGGCCCTTGCAGGACGAAGGCATGCCGCCGCCGCCGTCGCCGCCGCCGCCACCACCTTTGCCGCCGCCGCCGCCGTCACCGTTGCCGGCGCCATGGCGGAGACGCTGCAGGCGCGCGGCGTGCTCAAGGGGCACTCGGACTGGGTGACGAGCATCGCGTGCCCGCTGGACAACAGCGACACGCTGCTCTCGGCGTCGCGCGACCGCTCGCTCATCGTCTGGTCGCTGTCGCGCGCCGCCGCCGCCGCCGCGGACCCCGCCGCGGGCGGCGTGGGGCCGGAGGCGTCGTACGGCGTGGCCAAGCGGCGGCTGACGGGCCACGGGGGTTTTGTCCAGGACGTGGTGATCTCGTCCGACGGCCAGTTCGCGCTGAGCGGCAGCTGGGACGGCACGCTGCGGCTGTGGGACCTGAACACGGGCACGACGACGCGGCGCTTTGTGGGCCACCAGAAGGACGTGCTATCGGTGGCGTTCAGCGCCGACAACCGGCAGATTGTGAGCGGCAGCCGCGACCGCACCATCAAGCTGTGGAACACGCTGGGCGAGTGCAAGTACACCATCCAGGACCAGGAGGCGCACGCCGGGTGGGTGAGCTGCGTCCGCTTCTCGCCCGTGCCCAACAGCCCCATCATTGTCTCCGGCGGCTGGGACAAGCTCGTCAAGGTCTGGAACCTCACCAACTGCAAGCTCCGCACCAACCTCGTCGGCCACACCGGTGAGCGCCTCTCTCTACACTTCTCTAATTTAATAATGTGTAATCAAGAAGCACGGCGTCGGACCTCGAAGACGTGATCGCCAGCTCCTGCACTGACTATAAATCTGTAGGATAGAATCTGCTCGGGTCTTGCCTCCTCGCCTTGGACTGCCCTGAGCTTCATGCCGCTCTGCACGCACGCACGGCCCCAGCTAGCGGCGGCTGCTGTTTCGCTAACTGGGTCCGTTTGTTGCGCCCCGGCGACTGCGTACTGCAGGGTACATCAACACGACCACGGTGTCGCCAGACGGCTCTCTGTGCGCGTCTGGGGGCAAGGATGGCGTGGCCATGCTCTGGGACCTGGCGGAAGGCAAGCGCCTCTACTCCCTGGACGCCGGCGACATCATCCACTCCCTCTGCTTCTCGCCCAACCGCTACTGGCTGTGCGCCGCCACCCAGAGCTGCATCAAGATCTGGGACCTGGAGAGCAAGAGCATCGTGGACGAGCTGCGCCCCGAGGCCTTCGCGCTCGTCTCCAAGAAGGCGCAGGTGTGCTGCCCTGCTCTGCTCTCTCGCAGCTTGCTCAGCTGGTGCACCAAGTCTGGTCCTCGTGAACTAGCTCCAATCAGAGAGGCGAGAGAGGCCTCTGCAAAGGCTTTCTGACACGTCAGGCTTCTGGGTATGATCATTTGCCATGGCAGGAAGATGTTTGTCAAGCAGTCACCTCTGACTTCCGTGCTTTGTTGTGCTCCCTGCCCACTCCCCTCCCCCCCCCCCTCACACGGTCAGATTCCTTACTGCACGAGCTTGAACTGGAGCTCGGATGGCAGCACATTGTATGGTGGCTACACTGACGGCCACATCCGAGTCTGGAGCGTCGGTCGCACCTGAGCGCAGCCACAACTGCAGCCGACAGCTCTATCTGTTCTGGTCGAGCACTTCTAAGCGCTTTCCTGTCTTACCCTTCTTGCTGCGGATCCTTCTCCTCCTTTCCTCCTCTCTCGCCCCCTCTCTCCCACTTTCACTATCTTTAGACGCTCTGATGTCGGCGGAGGTCAGACCATCGTCTGATGGAGGTAGACTACACGGCATCCCTTGTAGCTTCATCTTTCTCGCCTTTTCTTGTATCCCAGCTATCACAACAGTGGAAGTCGAGGATTCAGCATGATCACAAATTGACTAAGATTGAAGGAAGTGCCGTTCTATTTACTTCCTGCATTTGAAGTTGGTCTGCATAAGCCTGGCTGCACGACGAGGACGATAACTGCTTGGCCTTGACTGGAATATCTGCCGTCGTGCACATTTGGTCATCAGCTTTCCTCTGACTATCACCTCATCCCCGTTCTCCAGACAGACAGTCCTCCATGATCTTGTCAGCCCGGGCAACTTACCTGCGTGGAATTGAGAGACGGCATTGCAGTTTGTCACCTTGCTAGCTCTTTGTGCGTGCACCTCAAGGGATGCATGGAGTTCGATTTTCTTACTATCTGTGTATGCATACAGAGCTGCCGTTTCAGTCGATGTGCATAGGTGCAATCTCGTTGAACTTATGATGTCGGCTTCTCAGTGGGATTTAGTTTGATGCAATGAAACTGCCACCAACAATCACTTTATTTGGCCGAATCTGGTCCTCTGTGAGCCTTGCAGTCAGATGACAAACAATTTGATGTTTCAGTTTCTGCAGCGTTGATTATCGGCTTTCTTTGCTAGTCGTGATCTCATTCCCAATCTCTATGCTTTCCAAGGCTTGGTCAAGCTGGGCTTGGATTTGCATGTGCAGAGAAATGCCAAGGTAGCACTGTTGGAGAGTCAACCTACGCAGAGGTGCAAGCAGATAGTGTACATACTGTCCTACATGTCTGTACATATGGCAGTGCACCTCTGCAAAGGCGCCAAGCGGCAATGTGGACGCATGTTTGACCAATGTGGTCATGACGCCTTAGCTTGGTTTTACTGGTATGATTAGTGGTCCTGAACTTGTGCAAGGAATGGTAGTGCCATCTGGGTGAGTCAACAAGCCTCCAGATTTGTGGCACGCAATGGTTTGGCTGCTGGGTGGTGCTCAGAAGCCAGCCACACTGACCTGCTAGATGTGGACGTGTGTATGTTTACTCGTTCACGCGTACAGACCGCCATCTTTCGAGTAATGCTTCTTTGGCGGCCCACGAAGCGTGGAAGCGGCTGCATGTTGCCTAAAGAGCCGGGACATCCATTTGTATTCCTGCATTGCTGTCTCACCAATATTCGCCAGGCCTTCAAAGAACTTAGGCGGGAGGCATCGCCTGTGGTACCAAGGATCCCAATGAAGGACAAAATAAGGTAGCGCAGAGCAGAATCAGGAGTGTGTTTAACTTGGACAGTGAGTGAGGTCCACTCGAGCGGCCACCTAGCTTGGGTGGCCCGCTGAGCACGTCTGCCAGCCGGCAGCCTTTGTCCTACTCTTTGTCAGAACCGCAATCGAGGTCCTTCTGAAATGCCCCACCTGCGGCGTGCAAGCTTGCTGTGCTCTGTGTGCCTACACCAAGAAAGGGCAGCAAGTAGCTGGCAGCACTGGAGGCAAAGGTCTGGTCGGGCAATGAAGGAGGGGAAGCTACTGAGCCATCGGCGTCGTCGCCCGCCCAAGAGGAGGACGTGGGGAGGAGGGTACCTAGGACAGAGGAGAGGAGGGAGGGGGGTTTATTGGGAGGGGTGTTTGAGGAGGTGTGGTGGTGCGCTTGCCAGGTGAGCTCCAGGCGCAGCTGGCCGCCCTGCGCCGCCCCGCCGCGCAGCTGCCAGATGTCCACCAGGCGGCCCTTCTCCACCACGTCCGCCAGCGGCACCGTCAGCTCGCCCAGCAGGCACCTGCGATGGCCGCCGAGGTAGAGCACCTGGCGGCTCTTCTGGTAAACCTCGAACGAGATGGGCCCCTCCAGCGGCTGCTCCAGTAGGAACTCAAGCTCCTCCTCCCACTTGGGGTCCTGCACGCCCTTCTGGGCCTGGGCAGCAGGCCACAACGTGTAGTCCTAGCACCGGTCAACATTACAAAGAGTGGTAATCAAGTTAATCGCTCCTAGAATAGAAGGCATTCCCGATAAGCGTATAGTTAACGAGATTATTAAGCACATTCAGCACTCAGGTTTATTGTGACTCAAAGTTAGGCAGTCAGCACACTGTCTGTGCCAGCTGAGCAAGGGCAGCACTCACCCTTGTCTTGTGCGCCTCTCCCTTTGCGTACACCTTGCAGTATACCTTCTGGTGGTGGCCCTTGGGAAGCTGCAGGTTGAGGCCCTGGATGACGTGCACGAGCAGGAGGCCTGAGCCGGACGCTTCCCCGGACCCAAAGAACGGGTTGGCAAGCGATGGGTGCTCCTGCTGCCACAACTGGTCCACCGTCTCGAACTTCTCAAAGGTCAGCTTGACCTGGAGGCTGCCGAGCCCCTGCTTCCGGCGGACCTTGGGAAGCTTCTGGCCGGGTGGCGGTTGCAGCTCCAGCAGCAGCTCCTGGGAGAATGCTTGATTGGGGAGTGAGGTTCACGGCTCCCAAGTGCTCGCAGAACGACAACAGACGGCAGACGAGCTAAGACCTGAATGCCTGAGTTCTACACGTCATTCTCAGAAGCCTGACAGCGATATCATATTTGGGCGGAGTCCGGGCACTGACAGAGGGCAGCAAGCACCAAGAGTCAGGGCACTGACAGAGGGCAGCAAGCACCAAGCGAAATTCTTAAGTGGGACTGGTTCAGGAGCCCGCTACAGGCGACAAGCGCTACTGGCTCTCCAGCTACCTGGGACGTGCGGTGCTCGAGCTGCGAGAGAGACACTTCAGCGACCCCCATGGGCTTGTCCGTGGTGAAGAATTCACGGTGCATCATGGCAAGGTGCAAGACTTCCGTTTCGGAATCATTGACCGTGGCACGCAGCGTCTCGCCAAAGCGTGGGTTGCACGAGAATGTCTGGGTGGTTGTCCTGACCTCCTGGCCTTCCCGTATCCAGATCTGCACAACCTCCGCAGATCATAGAAAGTGTAAGAGCCGGCTTGCCACTAACTTTGTCAATGAGATCAGTCCAACATTGCTGTGACGGTCCGCGGTGATATAACGAGCATGGCATGGGTGGTCCATAGTACCATCCCAAGGGGTCACCTTGACGAAGACATCAGCAAGGAGCCGGGAGCCCGGGAGGCCGCGGGCCTGCAGCACCTCGACAGCGAGTGTGCCCTCGGGGGCCTCGCCGCGCAGGTGCAGCTCCTGCAGCGCCAACCGGAAGCTACGGGGCCAGACCACCTGACCAGACATGCCATTGCGCAGGTCCGTGCGCAGCCTAGAGTCGACCCCCGGCAGGCACATCACGTCCATGTCCATCACCTTGATCGCACAGTCAAGCTCAGGCTGCAACACAACGCAATGGTGGATGGCCAACATTGATCAGGATGACCCAGAAATGAGTGAGATTGGCATCACCAAAGACAGGGCGACCATCTCTACTGTTGCTGGTGGACTCCATGCGGCTCCTGCAGCAAGCTGAGGTGGTGGCTGCGGGGCGACGGACCTGACCCATCATCGTGAAGTGAGCAGCGGCAAAGCAGGGGAACTCTGGTGTGAGCGGCCGCAGGATCGTGCGGCCGACAAAGGTGCCCTGGATCTCACAGATCTGCACCAGGAGCTTAGGCCCTCCGCGGAAGCGCATGTCGCCAACGATGCTGGCGTTGCCCGCCATGATGAAAGTCGTCTCCATCATGCACTCCTCCTTCGCAGTCTCAAGTACCTGCCGCCGCAGCCGCCAGCCCATTGAATCCGGAATTTGGCGCGAGCAGTGCCGCTTTAACAAGCTGCCCCATTCCTGGGCTCCTGTTGGGTTCCCGAGCACCGAGGCTCGGCCCCAAAAGGGCTGGAGCATCGTGGTCTGCTGCCTGGACTCGGCACAGGTGCCAAGGACTCCCGCAACGATGCAATGACAGCAACAGCGAGAGTGGACAAGCAGAGCGCCAGCACGTTGCCCTGGTTTGGGGACTTTAGGTTAGGGTTTGGGAATGTAGCCGTGCTGGGGGAGGGGGCGGGCCCACCTCGACGTACTGGAGGAGGGGGGGGAGGGTGCCCAGGTCCACGCTGCGCAGCTCGAAGGTGACGCCCGGCGGGAACGTATTCTTGAGGTTCTGGCGGCCGCAGCAGGCTGTGGCGCCGGGCGTGAGCGACGAGCCGCGAGCTTGAGATTCAGGATTTGGGTTTTAGGGTTCAGGGGTTTAGGAGTTTAGGGTTTAGATTCGGAGCAGAGGGTCGCGACGCTCGGGTTCCAGGGTTTAGTCGTGGTCCAAGTCGTGGAGCTCGGCCTCGGGCAGTCATCCGAGTCCCGAGGCTGAGATCGGAATGCGGTTAGGATTTCCGGATTAGGGTTCAGGGATTGAGTCTCTAAGTCTAAGTTTAGGGTTCAGGATTGACGACTCAGGGATTAGGGTTGGGGGTTTAGGGCGGCACACCGGCCAGAGGATGTGGTCGAAGACGAGGTGCTGCGTGATAGGCCAGGTCTTGGCTATTAGCGCGTCGAGCCAGGACGCGCGCTCCTTGCCCGGGCTGCGCAGCCACCCGGGCGCCAGCGCCAGCAGCCGCGCCCGCGCCTCGTCTTCCTCGCCGTCGCTGCCGCTGCCGCCGCCGGCCAGGGCGTCAGCGAGGCAGCGCACGACGATGTCTGGCCGGCCCAAGCTCCGCCGCGAGCAGGCCAGCGCGCAGGCCGCGAGCACGCCTGTTTTTTTTTTTTTTTTTTTTTTTTTTTTTTTTTTTTTTTTTTTTTTTTTTTTTTTTTTTTCCGGCATACCC
>WELB01000156.1:20106-64396 GCA_009602725.1 Spirogloea muscicola | reverse complement strand
GTCGCCGCCGCCGCCGGCGCCGGCACCGCCTCGCGGCGCCGCCGCAAGCCTCGTAAGCCCGCCTGGCTTCCCTCGCCGCTGCAGCCGTCGCTGTCGCCGCCGCTGTTTCGCTGGGGGGGGCGCTCGCGCTGGAGCCTCCGGCGCTTGCCCGGCTCCAGCCTGCTTGGCTTGGCTCAAGCGGGAGTCCCCAGACTGCGGCCCGCCATAGCGCCCCGGAGAGGTCCGCCAGCCTGCGCCAGCCCAGCTGAGCCCATCCGGCGGCGATCTGTCGCCCACCGTGCAGTGCCGTACGTGGAGCTGCGGCCGGCCATCCCGGAGGGCGAGCCCATCCCCTGGTCCAGGCCCAACGCCGGCGCCGTCCAGGGCCGCAACCACCGCAAGCGCATGATGCTGCGAGCCCAGTTCGCCGCGGTGAGCAGGACAGACCTTGGTGTAGCTCAAGGGGCCTCTCGCCGGCGTGATTCACGGCCTCGTCGTACCTCTCGCATGCAACGTCTCCAGGGCTCACGATGCAGGAGTTAGCCCTGGAGGGTGAAGGCTTGGGGTCTCAGACTATGCTTCCAGAAATTTTTGCCGGCGAGGTCCTCATGCGAGCTGCCGCCCGCCTGCCTGTGCAGGCACAAGCTCAGCAGAGTATAGCGCTCCAGAAGGCCGCCACGGCGAGGCGTGAGGAGGCGCGCAGGCGGCAGTGGGCAGAGGCCTCGGAGAGAGCCCGTGCGTGGGCTGAGCGCCAGGCCACCCAAGGACTTGACAACAACCAGGCCAGGCTTCCCAGCTCCTGATGCACACTCGCTGCTAGTGCAGCTCATGCCAACGGCTTGCTTCGGCAGCTCGGCTCATGGTCAACAGGCTTCATTGTCGTCTCACATGAACAGGATTGCGCAGCTATCTGCGCCTGTAATGGCAACTCGTAGCAGAAGTAGCTCTTCCAATTTACGGCAATGGCTGTAAGGCCAGCCCGAAGGAATGTACAGGAATGTTGTAGATCTACATGGATTGTAAGTGGTTGGGGTGAAGCAGGCAACACTTTCTGCCATACTCAAGGATGGCAACACGAAGTGCCAGAATCAATCACCTTCAGTGGGGTGTGCTTCGCCTTGTTGACAAATGCTGTGCAGCAAACCCATGTTTCTGAAGTTGAAGGCAGGTTGGCTCAGCAGGCAGTGAAAACACTTGGGATATTATACTATTTGTCATCCTTTTCCTACAACAGCAGCAGTTAAGTAGTACGCTCCACATTGCTGTCGAGCTTGATAACCGCTACAAAGAATGGGTGTCCTACGCCACTGCCGCTTTCAGAGCCCCTGGGGACAACGTCAGCTGCCGTGGAGCGGTTATTGTGCTCCGAACGGAGAGCCCCAGCAGGGGGATCAGCGTTGCCAAGCGACAAGGGTGAGGTGCGCCATGACAATGTATATGCGGACAGGTCGTACACCCCATTGGCATACACAGCCGCTCGGAGTGGCACATGAACTGTGGCCCCTGGCTCGAGAGCAGTGATACAAGTGCTCGTCATACCTGTCCAGATGTAACGGCCAGCTGCAGACAAATATTGTCATGACATGAGGAGCATAGCAAAGACTGGCAAGACATCATCAGTGGTCCAATGCGTCCAAACACTTGAAAGCACAGCAAACACTTCTCGTGCCAAGGAAATGGCCACTCACAAGGGGAATTGCCACAAGGCAGCCCTCGTGCAGACTTCTCACTGGGAGGGTAAATCTTGCTCTTGCTGCTGCTGGCAGCTGTACTGGCTTCGGCTAGCTCATCGACGTGCCAGATGCCGGTGTCAACCATTTGAGCATCTTCCACAGGCTCGCCACCTGAGACCTTGGCAGTTGGGTCGACTGTCTCCACCTTGACTGATGCCAGGTGAGTGGAGCAGTTGCGCACGGCAATCGTGATGTTAATCTCGCACATCCCTTGGGATGCAAAGTCATGTTGGATGAATGACGGCCCTTGCACCGCCCATCTCACAGGTTGCCCTGTGCTGAATCTGGACAGAGGCCACGGGTGCAGATGAGGAACTTGACACCCTCAAGTGTGAGCATACATGATAGCTCGAACATCTATATAGCCTGCATAAAAGCGCCATTCAGCAAGAAGCATCTGTAGACGGTGAGGCCACTGCAGGTCCATTTAAATTACTACAATATTAGCAAAAGCAGGTGGCAAGAAGTTGATGCACATGCACATCCCAGCAATATGATAGGCTCCACATTTGAGCTCTGGTTTTGCATGCCCAACCTCTGATCACAGAGGTGATGCGTCCCTATTTGCAGCAAAGAGGGTGCTGACCCCTCCCCTGCTGGGCTTCTTACAGCATGCTCCCACACGACAACCACGTCTGGTTCCGAGCAATAACTGTCGCCCTGCATATCAAATACTCAGGCAACTCTCAATTTTGCAGCTTCTCTGGGGCTTTCTTCTGCAGAAGGCGTATTCCACTTGATTTCACTTCAAACTCACCTTAGTCAGCAGCACTGAGTGCTCCCGGCGATGGAAGTCACATAGTGGTTGACGACTCATGTCAAGCACAGCCTCCTTGCCAAGTGCTGCATTGCTAATCAGTGTTTTCCTCTCTTCCTGCCCATTGTCCATCTGCAACATGCACAACCTCAAGTAGCTCTTTCTCAAACAAGGGTCATATGATCAGGGGCTTACTGACACAATACACCCCTGTGTGCATTAAAGGAGGGCTCATGTTGATAACCTGCACATGAAAGAAGAGGGACGTCGCTTGGGACGGCGAAAGGAGCTGCGGGGGAGACACGCTCGCGACCAAGAATGCTGCTCCTTTCTCAGTACCAGGTGGAAGCAGCGGGGTGAGCTTCCACGCAGCCCCCACAAGGGACACTTGTCGTAGCCAGAAGCTCTCCGTGGCATGGACATTCTCAATGTCCAGCCGCATGACACTGAGTGCCAGCTGGCTTGGGCTGGGCCTGATCTGGAGCCCCATTCTCATGCTTGGAACAATCTGGTAAGAGTAAAGCAGCCACTAGATCAGCTTTGGACAGCCCCATATGGCTGGGACAGGCAGGACCAGGCTCCCTCCAGACGAATAGGGAAAATGGACAGAAATGTGACCTGAAGCTGGAAGCTGACGCACAGAGTGCGGAAGGGCATGGTAGTACTCGGCACGTCGGGCTCGTAATAGAAGACCAGGTTGACAACAATGTCTCCTGTACCCCGGAGGTGCAGCCATATGGGCCACTGCAGCTTGGATCTGCCCAAGAGTGTGACGTCCTGGAGCAAGAAGAGCGCTTTGTTCATTTCACAATGCTTTTGTGTGTTCACACAAGAAACCACATGGTCCACAAATTTGTGCAATACCTGGGGGAATTTGAACATGCCATTGTTCTGGTCAGGCCAAGGACTGCCGTGGTCGCCATTGGGGGTTATTTCGAAGTGGGCTGGAAGCTGGACATTCAGGTCGGCTACTTGGCCAGCCATGGCAACTTGCGGATGGCTTGTCTTCATCCGTAGAGCCTGCAGGACAGCCACCAAAAAGACTGAGGAAACCTAATCGTGTGGCATGCTGCTTCAGCCTTCTTGTAGATTATAGAGACAACAGGTGTCTTCCGTAGCTTGTACCTTGAGAGGCACCGAGGAGCTGTTGAAAAGCTCAAGATTTGCACAGTGAAGCTCGCCCTCTGCTGCTCGCTCAGGGAGCCTGTGGACATCCACCCCCAGCCTCGGCATTGGCTGCATACACAGCCCAAAGCCCATTTACATATCACCATCTGTTATGCTAATTGAAGATACATGGCTCCACCCACAGTCGGGGACAGAGGGAGGGAGGCCTTCTCTTACCGGAATGACAAGGAAAGTCAGCCGGTGATGGGGAGGGATAACTGGCTCTCGTCCGCCCCCTTTGGGGCGCTTCTTGCGCGGAGCCTTTATTCTGAACTCTTGACTGCCACGGGCAATGCCACTCAGCATCCACCTTACCCCTTTTACTTGTAACGTCCCGGCCTTATGGGCTCTCATGCGCAGGCGGACCTTCAGGTACCACACGAAGCGCAGTCTCAATGACTGAGTCCAAACTCACGCACTGGCAGCATGTAGGTGTTGGAGATGCACATACACTGCCACAGGATGTCAGTGCGTACAATGACTTCTTCTGTCGGCTTGAGGATGAAGGACAAGTCCTCAGCAGAGCATAGTGGATAGTCCTCGTCATCTAGCTGCTCTGATTGCTCCACATGCCCGTTGCCCTGCTTGGAAGCCTCAGCTTTCTCAACCTCTGCTACATCAGTCATTGTGAAGTCGGACATGCTAGATCCGCGCCTGCAAATCTCAAGGTAGTTTGGCAGCAACATCAGCAACTATTATCTGAGTCGGCAGCATCTACAAGCAACCACGTGCTGCATTATACACAATGCACAGAAGCGCTGAAGACAAAGACGATGGTGCTATTATTGGGTAGGTGCTTCACCCAGATGACAACTTCAATGGCGTCTTGACTTCTGCATCCAGGTGCTCCAAACTTGGTGTGCTAACAGTGCGGGCCACTCCTGCGAATCAATTTTTCCACAACAGGCACCCTGCCTCGTTAGTGAGTGATGGCTACCATATCAGTAGCATGAAGAAGCACAGCTGATGATCTGTGAGTAGGCAGCACAGAGCAGACTACTCTTGTTTCACCTTGGCCAGTCGACTCCGTAGCACATGTGGGTGTAAAGTCCCACTTAAGCTGTACTTCACTGACATGAAGATCGATGAGCAAAGGGTTTGAGAATTCTACATCGACACTTATCTCCTCTGCAAGACCACAATATACAGTCAATATGCAATGGCCAAGTCAACCTACACACAGGAATACTATTTGAGCTTCCTGCAGGCCTGGATGCTATAGCAAGGAAGAAGAGCAGCCAAAGGCGTGCTCTGCACATGCAAGTGGACGCTGGCTCTGAACTTGTAATATATATCAGGTATGTCAGTTGCTTGAGTATACTATGTCAATTGCTTGGGTAGATTGATGACACCGCAACCGATTCCTACAACTCTGCCAGCTCAACTGTTTCAGCTCACCTCCAGCCACGCAGGTGTTAGTGGTCAGCGCATATGCTGCGCCACCTGTGGTATCATTGAAGGCTGGTCCATCCAGCCAGGTCGGTGTCACCATCGCTGCAACAGCAGGCACAAGCCCTTCCTCCAAGCGGTCCCAAGCTGATGTGCTTTGTGCACCCTGGAGCATAATTGGCCAGAATCCAGCAGCGAACTGGAGTTACTTCAGACACTTAAAAAGTGTTAAGCAGGGCACCTGACCTGAAAATTGAGACCTGACAGATCCAAGAGGCCAAGATGACTGCAACAATGTCAAAAGCCAAATTCATATGCTAGTGACTTGTAGCAATACCGCTGCTGCGTTGGAAAAAGTTCGAATGCCTTCCGAGTGAACGTAGACCTTCTCTGTAGTGACTCTTGGCAGCGAGAGTGCCGAAAGATATTCCTCCTCTCGGTCCAATGACTGCCAATGACAGTCACATGTTGTGAGCCGAAGACGAGAGGACCAGTGGGGCTCCCTCAAAATCATATTAAGTTCAAATCAGGAGCAGACTGCAAGAAGGACAACGACATTATGAGCTGCACATAAGCTGCAAATACAGGTCTAGCTCATACCTGCACTACATAGAGAAACTCCCTAAGGAATGTAGACTGCGTGCTAGTAGATTGGTGACTGCAGTCCAATAAGAGCATGAAGAAATCCAAGGCACCTTGATAATTCCCTAGATGCGCTGCCAACCTGTTATGTGATCATGGTGCACCCGAATGAGGACCATCTTACACTGATAGTATACGCATCTTCGTCAGATACTTTTACAGCTCAAGTATGCATATATGTTACAGCCTCTTATGAGAAAATACTCGCAACGATGGACAGACCTTCCCAACGTGAAGTTGCAGTGATCGCTGATAAAATGCCAGCCCAAACCTTTATAAATACCTAGCACATAGGTGTACGCTCGGGCAGCATGCTTGCGCTGAAAGGAACAAAATACCTGATCAACCACCTATGTACTTCTGGGCCAATCTGATTGCAGGAGCCTGTGGGCTCAGGGGCCTACTGAGAGTAACATGGACTACTCCTTGCTAGGTAACAAGCACACAGGAATATTAAGTTGATCGACACCGAATACTGGACGAAGACCAAGATTGAAGACTGAGGAAGTGACACGTTAGTGGCCTTGAATATTGCTGACCTGGCCGCAGAGATTGTAGCGATTGCCAGCAAGTACCATGTGAAATCCATACTTCCGTATCATTGGTGGTGTGGATCGCAAGAAACAGTAAGCCGCCTGCTCAAGTAGAATGCCTGCTCTTAGGTTTGTCTCCTGTTCCAGCACATACTGTACTGTGTTAGATAAGTTCGTGCAAGCATGACATGATGAGAAGCCTCGATGGTAGTGAAAAGCGCAAAGGAAGACAGAAGCTAATCAAAACATTTTATGCAATCCTGTGGAAGTCAGGGTGAAGGTCCAACCTCTAATGAAGCACGCATGAGAGTCTGGGCAGCTTCTCGAAATTGACCACGGTCTTTGTGCATTTCAACCAGCCACATTGCAGTCCGAGTTGCAAACTTAGTACCACCTGATCCAGACCTCTGTAACAGTATATGGAGCCACAAGTCGAGGTTGTCATAATAGAGAGTGGGAAACGTCAGCCCTCTGGTAGAGGATGGAAAGGCAACAAAACATCTTATAAGAGGTTCAAAACATCATGGGGGCTGCTTGCACCTGGTAATGATTGTAGGCCGTCTCTAGGCAGGACTCTGCCTCCCGCCGAGACTGGTCCAACATGTATAAGCAAAGTCCAATCATCTCCTGCTCACATCGACGAAAAGACGGTGCGCTGGATGCATCATGTTTCGGATGCAACCCGATGCTAAGAATTGCAGTTTCCTGCAATCCTTAGGCAGACAGATAAAATGCCCACTCCTGACTCAAGACACCAGCAAGCTAGGCTTAAGTACCTGAACACCAGCGAATCTCTTCCATGCTTTATCTTGACGAAAGTCTCCCACCAACAGGCGGTAGCTGGAGAGCGCAAGCTCGTAGTCCTGAAGCATGAAAGAGTAGTCCGACAAGACCCGAATTTGCTGCTCCATACTTCCATAGGAGTAGCTGTACATTCACCACGAGCAAGAATCCAAGTCTTAGCCTGAACCTTGAGTTGAAGGTCGAGCAAGTCTGTCGGCCCCTCAAGGACAGGTGGAATCACAACTTACGTGCTGGAGCTATTGGGGGAGACTTGAGGTTCATCTTTGCCTTTCCGAAACCACAGGCTTTTCAGCTGGTTTCTCAAGCCCTTCCTCGCTGCCGAGACCTAAACATCATTCCCAAGGAACACCAATCAGCTCCATAATTCAGTGGCATCCCACAATCCAGCCGGCGAAAGGGATTCCCCCAAATCCCCCACCCCCCACCCTCTCCTCGCCCTCCCTACCTCTGTGTGTGTGTGTGTGCTTGTGTGTGGGTGCGTGCGTGTGTGTGTTCGCGCATGTATAGGCGTGCCTGTGTGTGTCATTGCGCAGGTGTTTTGGCATTTGTGCGTTTGCACGCATGTGTGTCTAGATCTGCTTGTGTGTTGCATAGAAGTTAATAAAAGCATTCTGCCAGCAAGGTGCCGAGGCTGAAGTACACCGCACATGCTGGTTAAGGTTGCGGATTTTGAGCTCCATGTGCGGTATGATCTGCTTCACGGCGAGCTCAGATACAAATTCCTGCAGCTGCAGGGAGAAGGGTGTGGAGCATCAATCAGCCACTCATGAGATCCTCTAGTACAGTTCTGCTCCTAGATGACAGACAAGCATTTGCAGCACATGCACCAAAGGGAAGAACTGTGTGATGCTGAGGGGCATCGCAGTACTTGAGCAGATTGCTGCTGTCCTCAAAGGCTTCATGCACCTGTCTCAAGTCATTTGGATCAAGGTATTGGCCTAGAAGCTGCCCAGCTGGCGTGGTTTCCATCTGCCAACAGCAATGTCCATTGAGCAGGCAATTTATTCAAACAACTCTGCACCAATGCAGCGTAAATTGACGTACATGGTCTGCACCTATTCAACGCTTTTGTGTTCTTGAAGTCCCAGCTTTGCACCGATTGTTGCACTACTAATTAGTGACAGGCATATCTCAAGAGAGGGGAGCCCTGCCTTAGGAGTCACCTTCTCCTCCATAGGGAGATTGAGTACTGGCAATCGATGGCTCGACCAAATATCTGCTTGAGGCTCGGCTTGATCAACAGGACGAGAGTTGATTTTGAGCAAGTGACAATTGTTGGCTCCAAGAGTGCCCTTCATCTCGCTTATGATCTCCTCAGCCCTGTTCGAGCAGTGTACAACAACTTGCTTGCGGATGAGCAATACACCATATAGCATCGAGCAGGCTGCTTGCCAAGCAATTACGCTGATGGTACACATTGGAGCAAAATAGTGGAATGAGGCAAGGGTGATCCTTTGCCCATTGATGTGCTCAAGCTTGGCCTGGTGATAGTGGAAATCCACATTCCCATTCGGTGGCAACAATTAGAGGATCTTGAATTTATGCGTTCCATATGTGCACACTTGTGAGACATACCGTGTAATGGGACCACTGTGCATGTCGTGAAGTAGCACAAAATGTTTGTGTATCTTTGGGTCCATTGCTCCCTCATTGAAGAGTGCAGGCAGGTGCTCAGTATTAAATAGATCCACGAAAGCGTTTATGGGGTCCTTGTCAGTGGAAGTCACGACCAGAAGGCCTGCCCTAGGCAAGCACAGGTCACACGGACCACATCAGGCCACGAAGCACAACATGTGCCGAGGACACATGCACGCAGATGGCCAAGGTTAAGACACAGGAGATTCTTGCGATTGCAGCTGCTTGAGCAGTCCACATCCTTGCTGAGCCACTGGGAAGATGGCCGAAGCGGTCACTCACAAGCCACTGGATGGTTGAGGGCCTCGTGCTCAGAGAAGTACAATGTGCGCATATATTCCTGGCAGTAGCGTTGATACCATGATGACTCTGATTCTGACTTGGCCACTGAAAACAAGCAAACCGTATGGTTCAGCAAGAGGCTGACCAAGAGGCGTCTAACTAGCTGTTCCAGTACAACTTCCATAGACATAAAGCCAAAGTAGAGTTCCTTGTAGGCAGAAGCTATCCTTGAAGACCTTCGCGAGTTGCTGTCATCACTTTGGCCAACTCAAGCAACCCCTCTCGAACGTCTTTAACAGTTGCAATTTGAAACCCTAAATCTGGTTTTACACTGAGTGACCAAGAAGTTTCCTGATTCAGGACCACAGCAAAGAAAGGTATGAGGAGACAATGGACTTCTCACTGGATAGCACAGCCTGCACGTCGCGGGGGTCTCCTGTGAGCTCGACATCGGCCGCCTCGCTGAAGCTCGTGACAAGCTGGGTGAGATACGCCTCTGCATCCTGGTCAAATGGGTGAAGACGGCAAGGCAAGCTGCTGCAGTGAGCCTAGCCCTGCAGAAGCACGAGAGGTGCCAAAGGCACCGAGCGGTATGCCATCACGAGGTGACGGTGGTAGCTACACTGAGAACGAGGCCGAACGAGATGACGTGCTCAGAGCTGCGGCCGGCCAGACACCCCACAAAGCGAAGCTGTGCTTGAGAAGACCTCGCTACATGTGCTGCAGCCTGGAAAAGCCAGCGAGCCAGGCGAATGCACGGAGACTCACTGCGGCGGAGGGCTGCCGCACTTCCGAGGCCTCGAAGATGCGCAGCTGGAAGTGCTGCAGCCGGTAAGGCTGGTCGCTGGCGGTCCGCACGGGCACTGCGGCAGCGGCAGGGCCCTGGCTGAGAGCTGAGCCGGGGACGAGGCGAGGCCACCATGAGGGGGTTACGGCGACGATGGGGGCGCAGGGGNCCGCCGCGGCGCCGCGCACCCTCGCGGCGCCGGCCCCCGCCGGGGGAGGGGCCTCGGGGCTAGCTGACGGTGCTTTGTCCATTCTTTTGGGCTGGCCTCTCCCAGCCACCAGTTAATCTGGCCGCGCTTGCCCTTTGTCTCCTTACCGGCGCAGTTGGCCGACCTCTCTCTCACGTCGTTCCTCTGTGCCTTTCTGGGACTCGTGCCCAGTGAACGAGAGTGGATCTCCTCCCACTCTCGTTCACTCCTTCTGGGCTGGCCTCGCTCTTCAGGCCCCTTCGTAGCTGCTTAGCGCCTTTTAGGCCCCTCCATCATATGGCCCCTTCGAACCTTTGTCAATTCTTTTTCAGGCTGGCTTTTCACAGCACTTGCCCCCATTGCGAGTGCCACTTCTTCTCACAGCCATTTGCCACACATTGCCACAACATTCACAGCCATAGGCTTTCATTTGGATAGCTCTTTCCTCTTTTCTTCTGTCACTGCGCTTTAGCTGCTGCAGGCCGCGCTACGGCTGATGCATCTGGGTCGAAGCGGAGTGCCTCTTTCCCAGCTGCGAGTTATTCCGACTTGCTGCTTCTCACTCGTGGTTACTGAATAAGCTTCCATCTGCAGTAGTGTCGTGTCTAGCTGCGTGGTTTTTGGGCAACTTATGTCTCTTTGAACCATGTCCACTCGTTTTAGGCTTGCCCAGCCCCTACCTTTCTGCGGACGATCACTTTCGCTTCAGAGCAAGACGCTTCCAAGAGAGGGCGATGGATGTGAGTGGGCGAAGAAATTTCAAGATAATGCATGTCAACGTTGATGCGAGATCTCGTCCTTGATCAGCTCGCCAGAGGGTGGGGCATTTGTTGAGCTGGTCATTTCCCCGCACTAATTAGGGACTTCCTCCGTGATGCATGGCTACTTTCTGCTGGCTGCCATCTGTGAAAGTTGAGGTGGCTTTTCCTGAGTGAGTTGCAAGCAGCAACCATACCTTGCCCAACTTACCGGACTGACTTGTGAGCTCCTCGAGCCTCAGAAGCTTTGCACTTCGTACTTCAGAGACCCTTACCAGTTCCTGTGACCAAGACTTCACAGAAGTCTATTGCAAGCGTATAATACAAAAATACTAAGATAAGATAAACAGTGCATCGAGATGAGCACCATAGATGTGGCATCTCCTGCTTCCTACCGATATAAAATGTCATTTGTACCTTCAATGAGGACACTCCCACCATGCACGTCCACCATCCCACATGCTCTTGTGGAGCATCGGCTATCTGCTAAACAGAGCCACGAAGAGGCAACTCCTGCTCCAAATTGCTTCTGAGTCTGGAGGAAAGTGAGGAAACATTGAACTGGCTATGTCTTCAGCCGCTTGCTTGTATTACTTTGCAAGTGGTGGACATCAACAAAGACAGACATCACACCGTTTTTGACATATTCGGTGTTGTCCTGCACCAGTTCAGATCAATCCGAATGCTTGCCCAGAATAACAGGGACTCCCCAGGCGCTTGCATTAGATCAAACCCCTTTGTCTCTTTGGCAATAAGGGAGTCATAGTGGCCCCAAGGCCGCCTCTTTGCATAGAAGATGAAGCTCACCTGCAATGAAAAGATAAAGTTAATGCTCACTTGACATCCTTATAGAGAGGCAGCAAGCATCTAGATACAAACCCCTCAATGTTGTACTTATACCTGCAGAAATATACTGGTGTAGCATGCACATAGTCACTTGTCCTGGCTAAGACGATGTGGATGTAATACATACATTTGAGCTTGTAAGCATAAACAAATGAAGGTTAAAATGTGGCACTCACGTCCTGCAGGCAACCCACAACAATCCCTCACCTGAATCTCAGGGTATACATTTTGGTTATTCGCAAGATGTAAGTCCAATCTAAGAGTTTGTTTTCCATCCTCCCCTTGATAACGTCCAGCTGACAGATAGGAAAAGTGGTCTCCAATACCAGAGCTGGCAGAATGTACTGTTGCATTGATTGCTAGTGCCTGCAGAGTTAAACTCAAAGTGCATCTTAGGTGTCAGATCACAGATAGCTTGTAAGGGCAAAGCCCAGCTCTTCGTAGCTCAGCTAAGTGTCCAGCAGAGCGTCAGGCATTTGATTGTAAGAACGTGAAATGAGACACTGTACTTGATGTCAAGAACTTCCAGCACCACAGCCACACACAAAAGCATAGAGCGAGGTGACAAATTATCATGTCTGACTGCCTCAACAGGCAGCACTGACTGCTTTCAACGCGACACAGCACACTGCATGTAATTAGCCACAATCAGTGTCAAGGAATGTCAAAGATTGTGAGGTGCAAGGTCGCAGATAGTACCTGCAACCTCTTAGATGGATGTCATAATAGACATGACCGGAGGAGTTGCAATTCCAACTACGCTGCCAATTCCTAAACCCTAAACCCTAAAGCCTGGATTGGAGTTGCTGCATGATGATACGCCGCTGCCAGTCAGAATGATGTCTGATTGATTACGGTTCTCGAATGCCATAACTCGCAGTGCCAGCCCAGCTCCAGATTGAGGGTTCCCAGCCATTACCTTGCTGCGAGCCAGAGTCCCGCTCCGAGGAGGGGGCATCATGGTGGCCGAGCGACGCGCCAACTCTTTCGATGGACGGCGGAGCCGCGTCCTTGCCCTCAAGTGCCGCTTGCGGCGGCAACCCATCAAGCTGAATGACAGAGCCGGTGACAACCTCCAGCCGGACGACGCAGTCCGAGAAGCTGGCATTGTCGAAGGCGAAGCTGAAGTTGTATCGCTTGGCATCGAAGCCGGAGGCGGCGGTCTTGACCACCATTGTGGGAGCGGGCTCTTGGTGGGCGCCCACAGACGGCGCGCAGCCTGGGGGAGCGCGGCGTGCGCCCTAGCCGCCCTCACCTCATCCATGCATAGATTATACCATCACGAAACTTGCAGCCGAGTCATCGTTCAAGGGGTCGCAGCCATCGCCCCCTCTTGATGAGGCTCCGATTTCAAGAGAAAGGTAGCAAGCGCGGCCAGATTAACTGGTGGCTGGGAGAGGCCAGCCCAAAGGATTGGACAAGGTCTGAAGGAGCCGAAGTGCTAAGGACTGAGACAGCAGCAAGCGAACTCTCAGTAACCTCTAATCAGTAGATGCAAGTCGGAATAGCTAGCAGGCGGAAAGACGTCGCCAAGAGAAAGACGCTTCCAATGGAGGGCGATGGCTGCGAGTAGCCAGCCCAGAAAGAGGAACGAACAAAGTTCGAAGGGGCCACAGAAGATGCTGAATCACACAGTGACTGAAGTGGCCACGAGGCACTCGATTATGCACTCAGTGAGATCAGCAAGCCAGCGTTGGAGGCTTCGGTGGAGCCCTCCCCTTGCATTGCTATCTGCGGAGCCAATGACTGCGACTAAGAAGCACCTGCTCAAGGATCCGTGAAAGTTGATATCACTGTTCCTAGGACTGATCACAGCAAAATGCGATGGGAGGTAAGGTGAGAATGCAATATGTACAGCTATATTCTTGGGGTGTTCGTTTTCTGTCCGCCTGCTAGTTACTCTGACTTGCCCTTACTAAGTCGCGGTTACTGAGAGCCCCCTTGCTGCCGGCTTAGCAAGTAGTATCTTGCTTCTTGCGCCATCCGGCCCCTCCAGACCTTGTCCATTCTTTTGGGCTGGCCTCTCACAGCTACCAGTCAGTATGGACGCGCTGTTCTCGCTTTCTGTGCAGCAGGGCCAAAGATAAGTGGAAGCAAGGCCAGAAATAAGTGGAAGGAGCATGTGTTGACATGGCTGGGCAGAGTTGGCCTGGCACAGCATATCAAGGAGCTTGGACAGCACAACTGCCTGGCCTGGCAGCAAGGCCATGTGAAACAGGTCATAGGCTCATTCTGATGCTCTTGACGCTCGAGCCTGTGGTAAGCTGATCAAGCTCTCATGACACCAACTTCGCCGTGCACCATCTTCAATGCACATATTGCAGGCCAAGGCGCGCTGCTGGTACGACTCCTTGAAGATGTCATGGCTAGATTCTTGAGTATGAGCGTCACACTAAGGTGGCTTACACTGTGAGACAGCAAGCAGCAAAATTGTTTTGTGCTGGAGTCTAGACTGACTCGTGAGCTCAAGCTTCAGACGACCTTTTGCACATTACTTCACTTGCACATAACAGGAAAAAGCAGACACTTGGCTGCTTGGCTATTCCTATACAGGGGGACATTGAAAGCTGAAGATACACAGTGCATCGAGATGAGCACTTTGATATAGGCATCCTGATCCCTAAGACAACAAAACAAGCAACGTAGTTCCCTAATAATACTCCCACCTTTCACATGCTAGTGACTTGTGGAGCATCAGCAATCAGCTCAAAGAGAGCCACGAGGAGGTGACTCCTATACCAATGTGATACTAGTAAGTCTCGAGGGGAGGGAGGAGCCTCTGTTGCTACAGTCGCTTGCTTGTATCAATCTCCAAGAGGCGGACATCAGCAAAGACTGACATTACCCCGTCATTGAAGTACTTGCTGTTATCCTGCACCACCTCAGACCAAGGCTTGCCCAAAATATTGGAGTAACCCCAGTTGCTTGCATTGCGACCGAATCCTTTTGTCACTTTGTCCCTAAGGTAGTCGTGGTGGCCTTCTGGCCACCTTTTTGCATAGAAGATGAAGCTCACCTGGAAGTGAAAGACATCCTCAAATGTGAGAGAGATAAATGTTGAGTGAATGTCCAGCACAGGGGACAACTTCCACCTGTCCTGGCTAAGTGGATATGCACGCATGTACCTTGCAAATATGTGAAGGTGGCCAATATGGATCTCTTCCACTTATGTTCTGCAGAAATTTTAAGCACTTCCTTACCTGAACCTCAGGGTGTACACTTTGGCTATTTTCAAGATGTAGATGGATGTCAAGAGTTTCTGTTCCATCCTCTCGCCGCCCATGTCGTGCTGAGAGATAGAAACGCTTTCCTCCAATCCCAAAGGTGGCCGACTCTACAGTTGCAGCAATTGATAACGCCTGCAAAGGCACCTCAGCATGTAGTTGTCTAAGAAGGCAGCTCAATTGCTTCCAACACGAGACAGCGCGCTGACCTCTATCCTTCCTCTCAATTACAGTGAAGCATGCACAATCACACACACTTCAGGTAGAAGATAGTACTTGGAATCGCTCTAGATGGATGTCAAAGTACACGTAGCCGCAAGAATTGCGATTCCAGCGACGTTGCCAGAATCGACGATGCTGAAGGGCGTACTCATTCATCAGCTGCAATCTCCGGACAAGGCTGCAAAGTCCCACCAGGGGAGTGCTCAGGTAGTTGGCATGAAGATGGATTATGCTCACAATACTGTCAATACCGACAACAAAGGCATGAAATTCAGGGCAAAGAGACTCCAACGTACAAGTTAACCAAAGAATGCACCGTGGGTTCACTCAACCTACCTATATGAGCGAAACCAAGCGGCCTCTGTAACAAGGGCTTGACAGATCTTGCTGTCCATCTCCGGAGCCTTTAGCACCACCTCCTCTAACTCCTCCCCCGTCATCAAGGGGAATCTGACATGCTCAGCAAGTTGAGCAGTGACATCCTTTCTTCCTGCCAGATCTGGGTGATTGTAACGGACCCACTCCACCATTGCAGCAAATGCTGTCTGCTCGTCCCGAACATTCAACTCATCACTTGCCAGCAAAGTCTGCAAACAGAGGACCAAGCCACACCCAGCAGGCTCATATAACCACTTGGTATGACAGGCTGCATACATATTCAGTACTGGCAGTACTAGCCAGCGACAAGCAAAGAAGGGATGCATACACCTCCAAGCGTTGGGGCTGATTGACAGATGACATCGGTCAGACCTTTATGCCAATCTTTGGCAAGTCCAGGAAGTCTGCCTCTTTATGTACTTTCTCAAGATCCCGGAAGTGATCCACAAGGAACTTGCTGCTCTTCTCTAACAGCTGTGCCACGCCCCTGTGAGTACCCTCTATCAAGTAAGCATCAGTATTCCAGCTTGCGAGCAACGGCATTGTGCAAGCACTGTAGCAAGCTCTACTTTATCTTCCTGCGTCTAATTTGGTGTCCTTTCAGACCCTCTACATACATGTGCTATGCAGGAAGCCACAGATATAGCAAGGGAGGTGTGTTGTGCTACTCAAGCATCTGCACAGGTAAGAAAAGACCTTTCAGACCTGTGATGGTGCATATTCTCCGACAGGTCAAGATACAGGCAGCTTGTTGCTACTGTAAGTGGCACACTGCTCAGCCTGTCCAGACAAATTCTCATGCACTCGCTGACTCCAAATTTATCAGCAACCATGAACATCTGGATAATGTCTTCTGGGTCACTCAGAGTCTCTGGCATTTCTCCTGCGTTTGGAATACACGAAGGTGGACTTATGAGCTACTATGTTGGACCGCATGAGCTACTATACGTTTCTCGGGCAACTATTTCTGTGAAGCATAAGGTGCAGGCTGTAAGCTCCACAAGTGGGGAGCATGGATATTCCAGCCCTTCTACTTCCTGCAAAGAGTTCCCCACAATCTTGTGAGCTCTTGCTTGGCACGACATGAGTGTCAAAGAGCTGACCTGTGTAGATGAAGCGGAGCAACTCTATCACAGGTTCTTCCTCTGCACAGTGGGCTCAGTATGACCATTAGGATCAATGACATGGTGGCAAGAGTGCTGCCCTCGTACAACCTTATACTGAGGAGGCCCATATGTTGCAGTGCTGGTGTCATTGTGGCATCAGCGGTGTGCTTTGACTGACCGTCGGGCGTGACATTGATCGTGACAACGTCACCACCGGCAGCTTCCTTGAGGCCGCACGTGAACAACGTCCGGAAGAACGACGACTTCGATGCCAGTATGGGAGACGAGAGGTGCAGCTCCACAATCTTGAGGACAGAGGGCGCCGAGGTCCCCGGCAGCTCCTTGGCCTGATCCGGACTTGCTGCGACGGTCACCCAGCCCGCTGGTCAGAGGATGGAAGCTCAGGTCGATGGTGTCCTTTGATTGGCATGGGTCGCAGTGCTACCACATTTCAGGTCGGGGTTTCGAGCGGCACCTCGATACGAGTCGGCGTCCCGCTCCGAGGAGGCGGCATCACGGTGGCCCGGCGACCCGCACGCTCCCTCCAGAGGAGGAGCCGCGTCCTCATCGCCCTCGGGAGGAGCTCGCGGCAGCAAGCCGTCAAGCTGGTCCTCGAAGCTGGTGGCGACCTGCAGCCGGACGACGCGGTCCGAGAAGTCCGCATTGTCGAAGGCGAAGCTGAAGTCGTGCCGCTTGGGATCGAAGTCCGGGGCGGCGGCGTCGTCGTCCGACGGCGGGGCGGTGGGCTCCCGCACGGCGCCCATGGAGGGCGCCACGCGCCGTCGCGGGCTCCGCGGCGCGCAGTGGCGGCTCCGCGGCGGGCGATGGCGGCGGCGGGCGCGAGGGGCCGAGCTCAGGAGGGCTGCCAAGGCGCGACGCAAGGTCGCTGGGGCCGCTCGCCGGGTTCGGGTGGGAACCGAGCGACGGCGACGGAACGGGACGCACCTTTGGCCGGATCCAACGCAACGCGGCCGGGCTACGGTTTGGTGCCCCCGCTCGCTCTTCAGAGTCTTTTTTCTTCAGACGTACATTCCTTGAGCCGGCCTCTCACAGCCATTGCCGTAAATTGGTGAAGCTATTTCGTTCCTCTTTGCTGTATCGTGAATACAACCAGTGAAGCAACCATCCCGGCGTCGCTCCTTCTGCGGCGAGCCATCGATCGTTGGCTGGCCTGGTGAGCTGCCCCGCTTCAACGCCGCCGGGTCATTTGCCCAGGGGTTCCGCTTGCGGCTACCCATCTCCTTCCATAGTCCGCCAAGCGGCAAGCGCCAAAGAACGGCATTACTCGAATCACCCGGTGGGAGACGAGTTTGTCCCACTCGCCGTCGACGTACACGGAGCCTTTGGCGCAAAATAGCTTGACCTGCTTCACCGCCTCGCGCGTCGAGCAGCGGCCCGCCGCCACGGGCAGCAGGGCGAGCAGCCTGGCTTCAATGTCGCCGGGTCCCTCGCCCAAGACTTCCGGATGCGCTTGGCCATCTCTTTGCAGCGGTCCCTTGCCTTCGCGGTCCACTTGCGCGCAGGCCGCGCTTTGGCGGCAGCCTCCGGCTTCCGCCAGGGCGACGTCTTTCCACCTGCTAGCTATTCCGACTTGCATCTACTGACTAGAGGTTACCGAGAGTCCGCTTGCTGCTGTCTCAGTCCTTAGCACTCCGGCTCCTTCAGACCTTGTCCATTCCTTTGGGCTGGCCTCTCCCAGCCACCAGTTAATCTGGCCGTGCTTGCTTCCAACGCTCTACCAATTTGGTGCTGGCATGTCCTGCGGGGCGGAGGCCCTCGTCCACGGCATCCGCGCTGCTCTCGACGTGGACCCTTCAACGATGGTCCCTGGGCTGGTAACCAGTAACGCCTTCAACACAGTGGAGCGCAGCGTCATCATGGAGGAGCTGCGCAACCACTTCCCTTCCCTTATACCCTTTTTCCTCATGGCCTATGGCCGCCCAGGGCGGCTGCTGTGGCAAGCCGGAGAGTCGTGGAAGACGCGGTGGTCATCTTCTGGCACACGCCAGGGGGATCCCCTTAGCCCAATCCTGTTTGCCTTGGCACATTGTCGGGCTATACAACGCACCCCGAGGCAACACCCAGACCTCCTCTTCCCCTCCTACGCCGATGATACACAAATCATTGGACCTCCAGCTGAAGTCATGGCGGCTTACCCCTTGCTCGTTCGTGAACTGGACCTGATGGGCCTGCAGGTTTGCCCGTCCAAGAGCGTGGCATGGTCCCCACGCGGTCTCCCCGCCAACCTTCAGCTTGCCCACGGCTGCCAGACCCCTGCCAATGGGCTGGCCATCCTCAAGGTCCCCCTCGGCACACCAGCTCACGTGGTGGTGGACTTGCGGGAACGCCTCCAAAAACACCTCGCCCCCCTCCCCTCCCTTCCCCTCCTTGGGGACACACAGCTGGCGTTGGCCATTCTCACCCGCTGCATCGGCCAACGGGCATGCTACCTGCAACGGACAGTCGCCCCAATGGGCATGGTGGGCGAGCTCTACAAGGACTTCGACAAATTCCTGCGGCAGTCCCTGGCATCCCTTCTACAATCTTCCTCTTTCCCCTCCTCTTCATCTTCCCTCCAGGCTTCCCTCCCCACTCGCATGGGCGGCCTTGGCTGCCGGTCGTTGGAGCAGATGGCGCAAGCAGCCTTCCTGGGCTGCTGGCACCAGATCGCCTTTATGCTTCCCATGCGCTTCCCTTGCCTCCACGATCCCATGCGCATGTGGAGGAAGGCTCCTTCCCCTTCCAAGCAGATCTGAGGAGCATCCGTGACTTGGCAATCGGCTCTCCCCTCTATACAACCCCTACTCACGCCATTCTCCGCCCTCGCCCAAGCTTCGGATAGAGGGGCACAATCCAGACTGGTCACGGCAGTGGAAGATGAGCGCCGCAGAAGCTTGCGGAGGCTGCCAGAGATTTACAACAATCCAAGGAGCCTGGCAAGACTTACTTCCCTCGCCACACCTGGTGCCACCGACTGGATGACCTCGCACGCCGTCGCCAACGCCTTCAGCATCAGCTCCGAGGCTTTTCGGACGTCGCTTCAACTCTTCCTCGGCCTCCCACCCAACTGCCTGATTGGGGTGCGCCAATGTGAGTGAGGCTTCCGTGCAGAGAGTGCTGAGCTCGCCACTCACAAGCAGAGATGCCCCACTGGACCAGAAGTGGTGAGCATCCACAACCTCCTCCGCAATGCCCTGGCGGGCTTGATGCGCGACGCCGGCTACCGTGCGGTCGTGGAAGTCAATGATATCATGCCTATCACCACGCACGGCCAGGGACGTCATCATCGCCGCACACTTGACATTGTGGGCGTGCAACCTGGTGGAGGACCACGGGCCTTGGTCGATGTCGTTGTTACAGAAGCGTATAAAGGTCCAGCATCGGCACACATCGCTGGCCCCGCAGTGGGCGGTGCTGAACATAGAAAGCTGCAGCACTACTCCGATTACCCCCAATGTGATCAGCTCCTACCAGCGGCCGTCGACATCTTTGGCTGTCTGGGTCCTCGCTTCCACACACTCCTGCAGAATATTGCCAGTTTAGGCTACACACGACGCGCAGATGTGTTTCCGGCTGAGATGGGCTTGCCAGCTGCATATCTGTCGTTCTTGCGACGACCAGTTTCGGCTTGTTTGCAGCGTGCTCAGGCTACTGCTTTGCACCAGAAAGCTGGGCGTGCTCTAGGTCGTGGAAGAAGGGCTTTGTATCTGCCATCTAGTATGCAGGCATCGATTAGCGACCTTCATGTTTTGACCCGTGGTTATCAAGCGGGTCAATCTGTTGTAGGTTATGTAGGTCTTTAGATGTGCTTGCCTTTGTACTTGGCCAACTGGCCTTCGTTTGTTTCAAATACATGAAATTTCCTTCCACCGCTTCCAGGCTCTCGCAGCGCTTTGGCTGCTATTTCTGGGTCTCGTTGGGGTGCAAGTTACTCCTACTTCCGGCCCTCTTCAGACCTTGTACGCTCCTTTGGGCTGGCCTCTCACGGCCATTGCCGTAAAATGGAAGAGCTGTTTCGTTCTGCTGACTCGGGGTTACTAAGCTCCCGTACGCTGTAGTCGCTTGCATAGGGACCTTGTTCAATCTTTTTAGGCTGGCCTTTCACAGCCAATGCCTTATACTGCTAGAGCTATTTGTTAATTTGGGCCCTTTGGACCTTGTCCACTTTTTCTGGGCTGGCTTTTCACAGCCCCCGCCCCCTTTGGAAGGGAAATTGCTCGCCCACAGAGAAGAGGGGCTGGCAAAGCCAGCCCAAGAAGAAGACAAAATCGAAGAGCCAAAAAAGGTGCCGAACAGAAAAGCTACACAGCTAGACACGAGATGTCGCAAAGGAAAGATCAGTACCCACTGGTCAGCAGCAACAAGTCCGAGTAACACGCAGCCGGGAGAGAGGCACTCCGCCTGGACCCAGAGGCAGCAGCCATAGCGCGGCCTGCACGCGTGTGGACGGCGTGAGCCAGGGAGCGCTAGGCGAAAAAGTGTGTATCAAGTAAGAGATGGAGGGCCTGTGTGGCCAAGTACAATGGTAAGCACATTTACAAATGTATATCGCCTGCTGCTAAGCTGACCCGCTTAGTAAACACGATTCAGCACATAGAGGTCGCTAACTGATGCCCGAATACTGGACGGTAATCGACAAGCTCTTGAGCTACCAGCTAAGGCTCGACCAGCTTTCTGATGCAACGCATGAGCCTGAGCTCGCTGCAGACAAGCTGACACTCGACGACGGGAAGAAGGAAATTTCGTGTGTTTGAAACAAACGAAGGCCAAATGGCCAAGTACAAAGGCAAGCACATCTTAAAACTTACATAACCTACATTAAACTGACCCGCTCAGTAACCTCGGGTCAAAACATAAAGGTCGCTAACCGATGCCTGAACATAGATGGCAGATATGAAGCCCTTCTGCCACCAACTAGAGCTCGCCCAGCTTCTGGTGCAAAGGTTAGCCTGAGCACGCTGCAAACAGGCCGAAAGGGAAGGGAGCCAGGGAAGAGCTCACTTCTTCACAGCTATTGCCTGACATTGCAAGAGAGACATTTCTCTCTACACTCTTAACGAAGCCACTGTCGAGCGCCCCCCCCCCGCCAGCCCCCGCGCCGCCGCCTCCCGCGGCGCACTCGTGTGTTCGCTCGTGGCCGGGCCTGCCGCCGGTCGCCGCTCCACGGTCCCGGCGCCGCGCTGCCGCAGGCGCTTCGAGGGGGATGAGCCTCCGTAGATTTGCCTCCAGCGGAAGCACGCTCAGCTCTGGCGGCTCCGAGAAGCACGTGAAGCGGACCAATGTCACACCTCTCTACTTCGCGCTCGTTGACCGCAGCATGCAGTTCGTCAAGACGAGGCGCGGTCACGTTGTGACGTTCACCACCAGGGAAGCTGCCAATGACGCGTGCCGATTGTGAGTATCAGCGCCCACCCAATGCTGCAGAGCTTGACGCTGAAGGACGAATCCTTATCCTGAGTCCACAGCTTTGAAGGTTGCCCAAAGGGACGTCCATAATTTCCACTTCATGCCAGAAGGTTGCTTATGCCGAAAGCTTCTCTCCGAGTGCACTCTCCATGAAAGGCGCCTGCAGCGTGGACGCGCCAGCTGACAAAGGCTCACATCCCTCCTGGCGAGCACTGAGAGGTGACCTTCTCTTTCCAGACGAGGTTGGCCAGGCAATATTGGCATGGGGGAGGAGAAATGGGCACAATTCAAGCAAGATCACACTTACGTGCAAGATCCTGCTCTGATGACTGTACCCAAAGCACCTTCAATGCTTCCCACCATTATGTATGTTGCCACTCTCATATCCGTGGGTGTCCTTCTTTTTGTGTCCTTGAAGTATACCTCTGCATTTGACAGTCTGGCTGATGTACTATGGCACTTGACTGATTAGAGAAGCAACAAAGCATAGCTGCGGCTGTCAAAGGCTCATCACACTCTTGGTAGAGGACCGTACAGACTACCTAGTGGACAAGGAGCTCTTGACATCCACTACAATACTTAGTCCCCTCCTTGCCTCCTGTTATAAGAATCTGTAAGACCTTGTCTTGACGGCACATGCCAAAAATAACAGAGTATCGGCTTCTGATTTGCAACGTGAAGCTGTCAAGGAGTAAGATCCTCAGCGGTCAGGAAAGATTGGTCATAATTTTGAGCTGGGAAAGTTTCTAAAAGAATGGTCTTGCCTGGAATTGCTCCAATTTGACAATTCAGTGGCCCCTCAGAGGGCTGCATTCAGCACTCTCTTCATATAATTATCCTATCATGAGCACAGTGATAAGAAGCTCTTGACATCGCAGTAAGGACGATAAGCCCCCTACTGTATTTGACAACCTTCTTTCTCCCCTTTAATAATATCTCCATAGGATATGAGCTCTACTGTGTCCATATCTTTACCTGTGACTTTACAAATTAGTTAGAAACAATGCAGGGACGTCGCACTGCCATGGAGATTCCGAGATTTTAACTTCCTACTGAACACCGAATTGAAATGAACATATTGAGGACTCCGGTAGGATTCACTCAGTGACGCACCTGAGAGGCGGCAATAGGCGCTCTTTTGAACCAGCTCTGTCTTTGTCAGCTGCATCTTATCGCCCTTCGCTCGATTTGCTGCCGTCTATGATCAAGCTTGCCATGTCAATAGGTTGCCTATCCAGCGTGGTTAGGTCTGCAGCTTACATGGGCTTCCGTTACTGAGTGAAGCCTTTCTTCTAGCTGCAAGGCTACCTCGCTGCTAGCACGTTCCCACTAAGAGTTTGCCTGTCAGCTATCTGACAGGCAGTCATCTGTCTGGAAAATAGACGGTCTCATGGCCAGGAATGCGTGTTACCTGGAGAATTTGACAGTTGTCCAAAGTGCTTGGTCCACCCTGCAGGCCAGCCAACGATTTACTCACTCACACAGGCCTCATGTCGCACAAGTGAACAGTGTCTAGCTCATGCATGAGAAGCTACCGGCCAGGATGTCTCCTTTGAGGCGAATGGTGAAGCCTAATAGGCTGCTGATGACGGCTAGAAAGCTTGGTAAGGATCGAGAAAGGCAGCGGGAAGCTCGCGGACTCTGGAGTAGGGCACGATGTGATCGTAGTCGTAGCAGAGGCAGCCGTCGCAGGCGACGAGCTTGCGGAAGACAGTGTTGCCGACAGCGTCGCGCCTCCAGCGCTGCGGGTCCCTGCCCGGGACCGTCTCGGCGCGGTCCCAGCACTGCAGCTTCACGTCGTGCGGGAAGGAGCGCGGCTGGTACTGCGACTGCGGCCGGGGCTCGGGCCTGCCGTCCACGGCGGCGGCAGGCGAGCGCCCGGGGGACGGCTGCCTCGGCGCCTGCGGCTGCCGCCGTTGCNCCCCGCCCCCGACCCCACCGTCATGGCGGCGGCTGCCGAAGGCCGAGATGCGGCACGCAGCCCGTCGCGGCGCGCCACTCGCCCTTACGGCACCCGCAGCTCGACTGCTGCGACGAGGGCTGCCATTGCCCCAGGGGCCGACCTTCCCACTCCTTCGACGGCCCCTTCGGCTTCTTCTCGCTCCTCCCCGACGACGGCCCGTGGAGCCCGAGCCCCTCCCTGCCGTCCCTGCTTCTGATGACATAGCTCGGCTTGCGGACCCCGGCTTGGCCTCTTCGACCACCCCCGCCAACCCTCCCGCCTTTGCTGCTGCCTCCCATTCCTCCAGCAGCTCCTCCGGCAACGGCTGCAGGATGGGCCGTCAAGGCCCCCATCGGCGAGGCCCCCCCCCCACGGCTCTGGGGCAACCCTGGCTGCAGATCCTGCCCCTTCGGCCACCCAGTCCCGATGGCCCCAGCCCTCCCGCCTCTTCTCCTACTCTCGCCGTCCCTGCAGCTGCAGCAGCTCCATCTACAAGCCCAGCCGCAACAGCTGTCCCCCAAACCTGCCGGTACTGCCAGCAGCCCCGGCCCAACCGGCGGGGCGTTCGCATCCACGAGCACCACTGCTCCAAGAAGGCCACTCGCGCCTCACTGCAGGCCGAAGCCCGCGCTGAGGCCTCTACCCGACGACGGCAGCCCGGCACCCCAGTACTGGCACCGCCTCCCCCAGCTCCCTCGCCGGCTCAGTGGCGTTGGGCGAAGCTCCTCGACCTGGATGCAGTTCTTCTCGAGCCCAGCCTGCCACCCTTAAGGCACATTGCACATTGGGCTCAGCCCCACCTGCAGCGTGCAACCCGGCCTATCCTCACCCGCATGGCGCGCAGCAGTTTTGATGACGCTGCCTGGACAGCCTTCCAGCTCCTCCCTCGACTAGTCCTGGGACCTTTACCAAGTGGACCAGGCCAGCGAGCAGTGCTACTGGCGCGCTGCCAACTCCTTGAGGGCGGTACATGGGAGCAGCTCTTGGAAGAGCATCGGGCTGCTGTCCAGGTGTCCAACGCCAATCGGCCGACCCCTGCCACCCCAGCCGCAACAGTCGTCCGCCGCGCCATACGCTTTGGCCGTGCCGGGGATCTCTCACGCACCGCCCAAGCCTTGGATCCAGCTACACCGGCACCCCACAACGCCGCACACTGGCTGCCCTGCGGGCCCTTCATCCCCCAGCCCAAAATCCCCTTCCGCCCTGGCTCGACGATTTTCAGCCCCCAACACCAGTGGAGCTCGATCCGGCTGCTCTGCGGTCAGCGCTGATACGGAGCCGGAAGCAGCTGCAGCTGGCGGGCCATTGGGCTGGCTGTTTGAACATCTCCGTGAGCTCTGGCTCGACGATGAGGCTGGCAACTTCTCCCTTTTACACAAGTTGTGCCAGGCGGTAGCGCGTGGCCTCCTCTCCCCCAAGGCTAGGGCCGCTCTGACTTGCAGCACCCTTCTCGCCCTTTCCAAACCAACAGGTGGCGTAAGCCCCATCGCTATGGGCGAGGTGCTCACACGCCTGGTCTCCGAGGCACTCTTCCAGCAGCATAGGGAAGCGGCCCAGCTGGATGGCCCTCTCCGTCGACGTCAAAAACGCTTACAACTGCGTCGACTGCGGAGCTATTGCAGAGGAGCTCCGCACTTTCTTCCCCTCGCTTGTCCCGTTCTTTCGTTGCACGTATGGGGCTGCATCTAAATTACTATGGGGAGCGGGTGGTCCTAACATCATGCACGGGCACCCGACAGGGCGACCCTCTCGGCGGTTTCCTGCTTGCTTTGGCTCATTTACGTGTGCTGCGCACCACAGCGGCGGCCCACCCAGAGGTACTTCTGCCTACTTATGCAGATGACACAGCTTTGGTGGGCCCCCCTGCAGATGTCACCCGAGCCTTCAGCACCTTGGAGTGTGAGCTACACTCTCTCGGCCTCACAGTCCGCCCCGACAAATGTACGGCATGGTCGCCAGTAACCATCCCTCCCACCCTTCAGCTTCCGGTAGGGTGCCAGACCCCCACCCCCTCGGCATGGTGGTGCTTGAAGTCCCTCTGGGCGAGGCAGCATATGTGGGGCAGGAGGTGCAGGCAACCATCGAGCGACAGTTTAAGACCCTTCCAGCCCTCCCCACATTGCATGACTCCCAGCTAGCTGTTGCTATCCTAACCCGGTGCTTGGCCCAACGCCCAACCTACCTGCAGCGGGCAGTTCCTCCCACCACCGCTCTGGACAACCTATATGCCGCTGCGGATGTCAGCCTCCAACATGCTCTGCTCGGCCTGCTGGACCACCCGGCACTCCCCACAACGCCTGCCGCCCTCCTACAAATGACACTCCCCATAGGCAAGGGCGGCCTTGGCTGCCGCTCTCTGGCTCACCTGGCTCGCGCGACGCACCTGGGGTGTTGGGCCCAAGTGGCCTCCACAGTTTCAATGCGCTTCATCAGGAGGGGTCAGCCAGTACTGGCACCAGCAATAGCTGGCGTGGCAAATGGGACCCTGCCCTTTCAAACCTCCCTCTCTGACGTTGGCAGAGACCTTCTCCGCTCCTTCCCATCACTTGCGGCAGATCAGGTCGACTTTGCAGCGTGGGCAAGATGCTCTGAAGGCTCAAGCTCGCTTTTCACGCGCAGCCAATGAGCGAAACATGAGCCACCTCAAAGCTCTACTCAAGGAGGATGGGCGTGGGCTCTCTCGTCTCCACTCCATCAGCTCTCGGGGGGCGTCGGAGTGGCTCAACGCTTTGCCGATTTATGAATCCCTCCGGCTCTGCGACGACCTCTTCCAGACGGCTGTCCACCACCATCTCGGCCTCCCTCCACTTTGTTTGGCTGGCATTGGACAGTGTGAATGTGGCCATCGTTCGGAGGATGAGATATCTTTGGCAGCCCACATGCTTCGATGTTTTGAGATAAGTGAACGTAATGCCTCCCACAATCTTCTCAGAGACGCTATGTATGGCTTGGTGCGCGAGGCAGGTTATCATGCGGCCATGGAGGTGCCGGGCATCATGCCGGTGCTCCAGAAGTGTGGCAGGCCTTACGTCAGGCGTCTGGATGTGGTGGCCACCCCCCGGAGTGGTGGGCCTCGTCTTCTCCTCGACGTCGTTCTCATCAACGCACTCCAACCAGGGGCACCCACACCGTCTGTGCCAGGTTGGGGGACACATCATGCAGAGAGGAAGAAGGAGAGGCACTACAATGACCACCCCCGGGGCAACCACTTCTTCCCATGCGCCATGGACAGATCTACGGCGGCTACAGAACGAAGTGGTCTTCCCTCCTCCATCGCCTGGCACTGCATGTCGATGCCCGCCGACGTAGTCGGGCGGGTAGCTGAGGGCATTTGAGCGTCCCGCAAGCCATCGTTGCATGCAATAGAATGCAACTATCATCGAGTCTACAGTGCTCCCAGGCACTCGCGATACACCAGCGTGCTGGTCGTGCATTAGCCCAGGCTAATGGCTTCCGTGGTGGTGGTTTGGCGCCTCAGTATGGCTTGTCAGATATGCATGTGCTCACTCGGGGATATTAGTGTTCCCCTCAGCCAGCTCATTACCCAGTTAACTGGACATCTGTAAGGCTAGAAATGGCCTCCCTTTCAACATCATGCGCACCGCGCGCCTTCTCTCAATATCCCCGAGTGAGCACATGCATATCTGACAAGCTATACTGAGGTGCCAAACCACCACCATGGAAGCCAGTAGCCTGGGCTAATGCACGACCAGCACGCGAGTGCCTGGGAGCGCTGTAAACTCAATGATAGCCTCATTCTATAGCATGCAACAATGGCTTGCGGGACGCTAGAATGCCCTAAGCTACCCGCCCGACTACATCGGTGGGCATCGACATGCAGTGCCAGGCGATGGAGGAGGGAAGACCACTTCGTTCCGTAGCCGCCGTAGATGTCCATGGCGCATGGGAAGAAGTGGTCGCCCCGGGGGTGGTCATTGTAGTGCCTCTCCTTCTTCCTCTCTGCGTGATGTGTCGCCCAACCTGGCACAGTCGGTGTGGGTGCCCCTGGTTGGAATGCGTCGATGAGAACGACGTCGAGGATAAGACGAGGCCCACCACTCCGGGGGGTGGCCACCACATCCAGGCGCCTGACGTAAGGCCTGCCACGCTCCTGGAGCACCTGCGTGATGCCCGGCACCTCCATGGCCGCATGATAACCTGCCTCGCGCACCAAGCCATACATAGCGTCTCTGAGAAGATTGTGGGAGGCATTACGTTCACTTCCTTCAAAATATCGAAGCATGTGGGCTGCCGAAGATATCTCATCCGAACGATGGCCACATTCACACTGTCGAATGCCAGCCAAACAAAGTGGAGGGAGGCCGAGATGGTGGTGGACAGCCGGCCGGAAGAGGTCGTTGGAGAGCCGGAGGGATCCATAAATCGGCAAAGCGTTGAGCCACTCCGACGCCCCCGGAGAGCTGAGACGAGAGAGCCCACGCCCATCCTCCTTGAGCAGAGCTTTGAGGTGGCTCATGGCTCGCTCATTGGCTGCGCGTGGAAAGCGAGCTTGAGCCTTCAGGTCAGAGCATCTTGCCCACGCTGCAAAGTCGACCTGATCTGCCGCAAGTGATGGGAAGGAGCGGAGAAGGTCTCTGCGCACGTCAGAGAGGGAGGTTTGAAAGGGCAGGGTCCCACTTGCCACGCCAGCTATTGCTGGTGCCAGTACTGGCTGACCCCTCCTGATAGAGCGCATTGAAACTGTGGAGGCCACTTGGGCCCAACACCCCAGGTGCGCCGCGCTAGCCAGGTGAGCCGGAGAGCGGCAGCCAAGGCCGCCTTGCCTATGGGGAGTGTCATTTGTAGGACGGCAGGCGTTGTAGGGACTGCCGGGTGGTCCAGCAGGCCGAGCATAGCCTGTTGGAGGCTGACATCCGCAGCGGCATATATGTTGTCCTTTGGGCTAGCCTCTCACTCTCTCACAGCCACTGCCTTCCATCATAAGAGCTATTTCTATCTTTCCCTCCACGGGTGTTGGCTTGAACTGGCCTCGCGTGTCATGCGCACCGCGCGCCTTCTCGCCATTGCGAAATGGTAGGGGCTGAGCAGAGAAAGCTCCAACACTACTCTGACTACCCCGCAGCGACCACCTCCTACTGGCGGCAATTGACACTTCCGGCTGCATGGGCCCTCGCTTCCATACCCTACTGGAGATTATTGGTAGTTTGGGAGAGCTTGTCGATTGCCGTCCGGTATTCGGGCATCAGTTAGCGACCTCTATGTGCTGATTCGTGGTTACTGAGCAGGTCAGCTTAGCAGCAGGTGACGTACATTCGTCAATGTGCCCTTGTACTTGGCCACACAGGCCTTCCATCTCTTCATACCCATTCATTTCTCTTCTCCCTTCAAGGGCGGCGCTCCGGCTCCCCAGGTGAGCTTGTCTAAATCGTATGTGCTCGTTCGTGGGTACTAATGTCACACTGTTACCTTAGCCACCTCAGCAGAGGGCTTCGTTTCATGTAGCCTTTTTTGTCACTGAATCTGAATTGAACAATGTACTGGCTTGAATTTGCCTCCCTTTCATTTCATGAGCACCCGGCGCCTTCTCCTCCACGGGAAATGGCGTGTTTTAAGAGGTGGAGAGCCTGTGTGGCCAAGTACAAAGGCAAGCACAATGACAAATGTACATCACCTGATGTACATCACGGGGGGTTTCCCGCTCGCTCGCGGGTGGGCCGCCACCGAGACGCGGCGGCTGGCGACGAGTCGACGAGACAGCACCGTGTGGTGGTGCGGATGCGACCTTTCTCCTGGAAGCGTCTTTCTCCTTCTGCTGCTGCTGCTGCCTCTGGCTCTGGCCAGGGGACCCACTTCCAGGAGCCTAGCTTCCCTGACTTGAGGCTGCTTAGCAGGGGTTACTGAGTAATACGCAGCTGCATTGTTTCTTGTTGTGCTTGTTTTCTTAGCGCTTCCCCTGGCCCCCTTCTCGTACTTTATTCATTCTCTTTTTGGGCTGGTTTTTCCAGCCCCTATCCCCAATGGGCGAGCCCTTTCTCCCATAAAAAGTAGGGGCTGGGAAAGCAGCAGAAAGGCCAGCCCGAAAAAGTGGACAAGGTCCCATGATCCCAAAGCCGGAAGGCGGAAACAGCTAAGCTGAGACTACAGTGGAGGGAAGAGTCTCATCAGATCACGCAGCTCCTGCAAAAAAGAAAGACGCTCCCAGTAGAGGGGCGATGGTTGCGTGCAAAGAAGAAGCAGCTCCAACGAAGAGGGCGAGGGCTGTGTGGAGCCGGCCCACAGAAAGGAACAGCGCTGCCAAATTGACTGGCGGCAGTGAGAGGCCAGCCCAACTGAAAGGACAAGGCCCACAAAAACTTAGGTGTATTTGAAACAAACAAAGGCCAAATGGCCAAGTACAATGGCAAGCACATCACGTACATAACCTACAGCAGATTGACCCGCTCAGTAAACACGGGTCAATACATAAAGGTCGCTAATCGATGCCTGAAAACTAGATGGCAGATACGGAGCCCTTCTGCCACCAACTAGTGCTCGCCCAGCTTTCTGGTGCAAAGCATTAGCCTGAGCACGCTGCAAACAGGCCGAAACTCGTTGTCGCAAGAACGACAGAGATGTAGCTGGCAAGCCCATCTCAGCCGGAAACACATCTGCATGTCGTGCGTAGCCTAGAGTGGCAATATTCTGAAAGTGTGGAACGAGGACCTAAACCCTAAACCCACGAAAGTAAAAAACAGACCAGGTCCAAAGAGGAAAGAGAATCAATCTCATCGTAAGGAGGCGAGGGCTGTGAAAAGCCAGCCCGAAAAGAGTTGACAGGGTCCTAAGGGGCCAAAATTTGCTGATCGGGCTGGCCTCTCACAGCTACTACCTTGCATTGGACGAGCACTTTCCAATTTGAGCGAGCTTCTTCTTTTTCCACTTTGAAGGAGCCTACTCATATGTGCTCTCTTGTCACTCATAAATCCCCCTCCAGCTCCAGCGCCCGGCTTCCTGAGCGCCTCCTTAGAAGTGAGAAATTCTAGTAAGAAAGAAAGCAAGCGCGGCTAGATTAACTGGTGGCTGGGAGAGGCCAGCCCACAGGAATGGACAAGGTCTGAAGGAGCCGGAGTGCTAAGGACTGAGACAGCAGCAAGCGGACAATTAAGAAAGGCCTGTCGGATCTGTAGGCGCTCATGCGTGGGTGCTGAAGTCCTCAATCAGCCGGCTCTTGCACTGTCACCGTTAGCTCCCCTTGGCTTAGGAATAATCTACTCCGACTTGCTGTTGCTCACTCGTGGTTACTTTAGCTTCCATCGGCGGTAGTCTCATTCTAGCTGTGTATTCCGACTTGCATGTACTGACTAGAGGTTAATAGAGCAAGCGCGGCCAGATTAACTGGTGGTTGGGAGAGGCCAGCCCAAAAGAATGGAATAATAAGAGTCCCCTTTGCTACTGCAGCCCCCACCTTCTATGGGGCTCCTCTATCTTTGGCTTTGGACATTGTCCATTCTTTTTTTGGGCTGGCTTTGCCAGCCCCTCTTCTCTATGGGCGCGCACCTCTTCAGGCCCCGCAGTCGCTGCTTAGCTCGTAGTTTGGCCCCTTCGAACCTTGTCAATTATTTTCGGGCTGGCTTCTCACAGCCCTTGCCCCCATTGGGAGAGCCACTTCTTTTATGGGGGAGCACTACTGACGAGAGGTTACTGAGATTTCGCATACTGCTGTCTCAGTCCTTAGAAAGAAGAGCCACTTCTTCTCTTAGAAAGAAGTGGCTCTCCCAATGGGGGCAAGGGCTGTGAGAAGCCTGTGAGAAGCCAGCCCGAAAAGAATTGACAAGGTTCGAAGGTTCCTTAGTTCTCGTAGTTTGGCCCCTTCGAACCTTGTCAATTCTTTTCGGGCTGGCTTCTCACAGCCCTTGCCCCCATTGGGAGAGCCACTTCTTCTTCTTCTTCTCACAGCCCTTGCCCCCATTGGGAGAGCCACTTCTTCTCACAGCCCTTTGCCCCACTGGGAGAGCCACTTCTTCTCCTCAGCACTCCGACTCCTTCAGACCTTGTCCATTTGGGCTGGCCTCTCCCAGCCACCAGTTAATCTGGCCGCGCTTTTTCTTTTTTAAGCTGAGGGCTTCTCGATGCGCAGCGCCACTCTTTGCGCTAGCATTTGGCGGAACAGTGTGCTTTGCTTTATCTGGCTGGCTTCCCTTACGCCGAAATTCCTGAACAGTGTATTGGCTTGAAGATGGCCTCCCTTTCATTTCATGCGCACCGCGCCCGCCTTCGCCTTCCCTTCCTTACATTCTACGCGCACCGCGCCCGCCTTCTCTCGTCTTTCCACCGGCCGCCATTGTTTCCCCCCGCTCGGGGACCTTCCCAGCCGACAACTCCGCTCGCCGCGGGCCGCCGCGCCTCCCCACTGCCTTCGGCTTCTGTCAGCCACGCCCGCTCGCGTCCCTCTCGCGGGTCCACGACGCGGAACTCCGCATCCCACTGCCGCCGGGAAGCCCGGCGCCATGACTGTGAGCCCTCCTTGGCGCTTCTCCCGCCACCAGGTCGCTGGGCCTCGCGCTGGGCCGACGGGAACCCCCTGATCCTGGCGCTCCTTTGTGCCTCAGGCTTCTGTGAAGGTGACCAACCTGTCCGCCAAGGTCACCGAGAAAGATCTGTGGGAGTTCTTCGCTTTCTCGGGAGAGATACGAAGCATTGAGCTCACGAGGTGAGGCTGGCTATGTGCCATTGGCAGACCTTCTAAGTGCGCGACCAATAGGACCTCTAGTGCGAGCAATGGGCTGTGCTTCGATTTGGAAAGGTCGGCTTGGATTCCCACCATGCTCTTTGCAATCAACACCTCAGCCTGCTGCGAGCATGGGCACTGAGGTGCACAGTTCTTTTGTCCCCCAAATCATTCTTGCAGCAATGACATCGCGGAGTCGAAGTCAGCTTATGTGACCTTCCAAGATGAGAGAGCATTGGACACTGCTCTACTCCTCACAGTATGCTTCTGCAGACCTCCAGAGACTCCCTGAGCTCCCTGATTGAATGCTTCACAGCTATGTGTTGGTGTCACTTTCCATTGGGTCGTCAGCAGTTGTTGCCCATCTTGTAAGGACCTGATTCTAGGACTTCATCCCATACTGCTTAAGCTACCTCATGCCAAAGGAAGCTGGCAAGCAGCAGTAGTGAGGCTATCGAATATCAAACAGCTTCTGGTCAACATTGAGCATGCCAAGCTGACGTACTTTGTGCAGGGAGCTATTCTGGTTGATAAGCCCTTAGAGGTGGTCGCTGCGGAGGGATATGTTCCACCGCCAAGCAACGACTTCTCCTCACCACAGGTGCCTGCTCCTGATGGTCTAGCTCAGGTGAGCTGTTTTTATCAAGGAGTCCAGTCTGGTTGATGATGTGACTATGACTTTTGAGCTGCTTCCTATTACATGCAAGACTGTGAGGATGCAACCCTGCAAGAAAAACTGTGAGATAGCACTGATTGTACTCGATGAGTTGCGTCTCTTGCTGGCAGCAGACAACGCCTCCCATGGTAGATCGTGCACAAAACATTGTCACGGACATGCTGGCAAAGGGCTACATTCTGGGCAAGGACGCAATGACAAGGGCAAAGGAATTTGATGACCGTCATCAACTCACAAAGACAGCCAGTACCAAAGCAGCAGCTGTAAGTAGTACAGCAGCCAGTCTCGACAAAAGGATGGGCTTCAGCCAGAAAATATCAGCTGGAGCTGCACAGGTCAATCAGTCGGTCAAGGCTGTGGATGAGAAATATCATGTGTCAGAGACGACCCGCTCCGTCACATCAGCAGCTGAGCAGAGGCTGAATGAAGCAGGAGCTGCCCTTATGAAGAACAAGGTGAGGATGAAGTACCATGTGTTCATCACCGCCCTTGCTCTTCTTCGCCCTACACATCGCTGGGGCTGATAATGACTTGCCTTTCGAATGCATTTGAAATGCCCCAAGAGCGCGCACTTCTGATGACTTGCTTGATTGCGGAGCTTGTGGCTTGCAGTATGTCGCTTCAAGCACAGAGTGGTTATCCGGTGCTTATGGTAGAGTAACAAAGGCCATTGGAGATGTGAGCATCAAGACCAGGGAGAAGGTCCAGCAGAAGGAGAGCGGAAGCTCAGCTGAGTCGGGAGGGATTGCTCAAGTTTCTGATGCAGCGGAGATTGGATCAATTGTGGATCACAGTGCTGCAAGTGAGCAAGCTGGGAGTGCTGCTCCACTGCAAACACTTCCTGGCGACGCTCTTGGTGCCGACCTTTCCGCGAAGGAGGAGCCTGCTCTCACCTGAGAACAGAAGCCTCTCAGTCGGGGATATGGACCTTGTACATAGTGCATACAGGTA
Organism: Spirogloea muscicola; assembly: GCA_009602725.1. Taxonomy (NCBI): domain Eukaryota; kingdom Viridiplantae; phylum Streptophyta; class Zygnematophyceae; order Spirogloeales; family Spirogloeaceae; genus Spirogloea; species Spirogloea muscicola. Next base: position 30,324 of record WELB01000156.1, on the reverse strand, counting down.
AGGTTCGTCTGCTGTTTGAGCAGGCATCTACGGCTGTCAGGTCATGTCCTCACAAGCTTCGTCAACGTGTTATGGGCACTAATAAGAGGACAAGGTTTTATACCTTCACGACTTGTCGGTCAGTGTTGTGCCCATGCTTTGTGACCCACACCGGAGGTGCTCTGGGCGCCTTGAACGACCATCGGGAGTGAACTCTGACAGGATGTGCCCTTCCACATCAGCACTGCAGGTCGATGTATGCCACATCAGAAGATCATGTAGTGTATTTGTCTGTGTGACAAAGTGCACTTGGGAGAATGTCCGTAGGCTGCGCTGGGAAAGATGGAAGGAATCATTCAGGGCTGGGAGGGAGGGACACGGGGGAGGGAGAAGAGCACGCAATGAAAGGAGGACAAATTTGACACATGTCAAGAAGTTGCTGTAGAAGTCGGCCAATAGCATGCATGAACGTAAAGTGGCCGTCTTGCAGGCACTGGTGGCCATGCAAGCTCTGGTGCTGAAGGCCTTGCGTTGAAAGGTGGGCCGACCAACTCCTGCGCCTGTCTGTGATGGGCTGTGAACCCAGCCAAATTGCATTTGGAGACTCACATACTGCAAGAGGTGCACACGTGGTAATCTGTCAGGGGAACTTCGGGTGAGGAGTGCCTCCTTGGGAGCTGCTCGTGCTGGGTGGCATGCTTCGTCCTTGCTGGCAGCTCTCTGCTTCACTTTGCCGCATCCCTCTGCGCTTGCCAACTGCTGCCACCAACCTTTGCCAACACCCGCATCTTCTCATGTGCACATCCGCGCACACCACTTATAATACGTGGAGAGGAGACACATGAGCGACCGCACTTTCTCTTGGACACCTTGTGCAAGACGAATAGGATGATGCCGATGAGTCGCCCACTCTCCTGGCTGGTCTCTCTTAGCATATTCCTTTCGCAAGAGCACCTTGTCGTAAAGAGGCAGCTGGCTGCAGGTCCAACTGTCTTGGCACAAGGAGCACCCATGTAACTAGAGGGCGCCACAAACTGAAGCTAAGGGGGTATACAGAGGCCAACTGACAAAGGCGAGGAAGGCAGCACCAAATGGGTCGGAAGTACCGCAGAAGCAAGGGCAGCTCCTTGGAAGTAGATCGCACTGGAAGTGGAAGTGCCTGTCATGAATGGAAGCAGTTGTTTTTACAGGGGGGCAAGAGCTGCACAAAGCCAGCCCAGAATAAAAGAAAGAGAAGGCGCGCGGTGCGCATGGATTACAAGGGAGGCCAATTCAAGCCAGCACACACTGCACAGGCAGAAACTAGTGCAAAGATGGACCAGGTCATAGGCCAGCCAGATGATCGATTTGGGGTTGATGGACGTGTCCAGTGAAGACCTTGTTCTCACTTGATCACTCCTTTCAGACCTTGTCCATTCCTTTGGGCTGGCCTCTCCCAGCCACCAGTTAATCTGGCCGCGCTTGCTTATCGACTCCGGCTCCTTCAGACCTTGTCCATTCCTTTGAGCTTGCCTCTCACAGCCACCAGTCTATTTGGCCGCGCTTTCTTTATCGGATACCTTATCCATGTTGTACGAGTTGGCCTTTAACGGCCTCTCCCAGACTGTTTCCGCTTTCTCACTTTAGCCCCTCTTAGATTTGTCCTTGTTCTTCAAGTGTACTGGCTGCTTCCGCCTCCCTCTCAGTTCATGCTCACTGCGCGCATCGCTCTCGCTCTGGGTGCTGGCCTCTGACATAGTTTTCTGGCAGCTAGTCTGTTGGATGTGAGGCTCCTCACTCGTAACTACTGAGTGCTCCATCCTCCCCCGTTCTGCCATAGCCTCTTCAGGCCCCGCAGTCGCTGCTTTGCCCGCTTTGGCCCCTTCGAATTTGGCCCCTTGTCAATTCTTTTCGGGCTGGCTTCTCACGGCACTTGCCCCCATCAGGTCTGACAAACCATGGCCTTGATTTGGAGGAGCTGTACATCGTCATGAAACAAGGCCCTCTGGAAGGCTGACGATAACGGCAGCCTTCTAGCTGGAACTTACAGCCGACGTGGCCCGCTTACTGCACACTCCATCTGTCCCGTGGCACTCGCGCAGCTGCAGCCGGCGCCCGCCATGGCCGCCGCGGCGCGGCTCCTGGCGGCTGTGCCGCCCGCCGCCGCCGCCGCCGTTCCCCGTCGCGCGCTGGTGAGCCGGCGCTCCTCCGCCCTTCGCCTGGCCTCCTCGCGGCGCCTTGTCTTCCTGCAGGACCTTTGCCGCCAGCTCGCGCGCGACGGCCGCTCTCGGATATAGCCTTCTGGCTTGCTGCGCGTGGTCCGCGGCTGACGGCTGAGCCCGCTGTGCAGTGGCGTCGCAGGCGCTTGCCTCGCCGGCCTGGCTCGCGCTGCAGCGCAGCACGGCCGGGGCGGCTTACCACCTCGGGAGGCAGCGCCTGTGCAAGCAGGCTGCTCTCCCGCTCTGGGGACAGGGGTGGTTTCACTGCACGACAGAGAGGCGGACTGGCAGAGCTCTTTCGTCAGGCTCCAGTGCCAGAGCTGTGTCAGGTGCCGCTGCTGAAGAATCCTCCACAAGTGGACGTCACACTGCCCATGAGGAGCCATCCTCGAGGCTCCTCTCGCGGCCATCTGCGGTGGTGAGAGCCAATTTCCTAAGTATGCGTTCTGATGACGGGAAAATTGTTACAGTGCCTTGTGGTCGTTAGCAGTCGCACCACGAGATCTTGGTGTGCTCTGACTTATAGAGGATTGGCACAATGCTATGTCGCTGCAGCGACCATGTATCTGCATTCTTGGGGGTGGCTTTGGAGGCCTTTACACGGCCTTGCGACTGAGTTCGCTTACCTGGCCATCAGACAAGCAGCCGCAAGTAAGCTGCTACCGGGGATCACTTTTGACTCCTATCATCGTGAGTCTGTTAATGCAAGGAGATTGTGAGCCGGACCAGGCTGAGCATCAAGGAAATGTAAGAATGATGAATTACCAGAAATCTGCAGAGGCGTTGACCTGTGCGTGCTTGCAGGTCCTTCTAGTGGACCAATGTGATCGGTTTGTGTTCAAGCCTTTGCTCTATGAGCTACTTTCCAGAGGTAGAGGCTTTTTCCACTGTTCTGCTTCCCATCCTTCATGCGCCTGTACTTGGAAGAGGGAGAAGCAGCAACTTCTCTTGAATCTCCTTGTCACACTGTATACATATATACACGTTTCATTATGGGCCTCATAGACTGCATGTCTATCAATTTCTGTACGTAGTATACAGTGAAGATATGATTTGCAGCAGTGGGTACTTATTGTGCTGCAAGGCTGTGTGTGGGAGCTGCAGAAGTAGATACATGGGAAATAGCACCCAAATTCTTGGATCTGCTGTCTGGTACGGGAGTCAAGTTCATACAGGACACAGTCAAATCCGTGACACCCAGTGATCATGCTCCACAAAGTTCCGGTGGACTACCACATACAAGACGTGCAGGCACTGTTCACCTTGGTAGTGGCACTGAAATTATATACGATTGGTAAGTTCAGCCGGCCACCAGTCCCTTGTCCTTGAGGTGGGCAACAGTCTGACAAACTGTTATAACACATTATGTTGTTGCTGTCCATGCTCCCATCAACAGGCTAGTCCTGGCTATGGGTGCTGAGACAAAGATGAGCTTTGTTGAAGGCGCCAAGGAGCATGCAGTCCCGTTTGCCACTCTTCAGGATGCTCTTGTGAGTCAAGACTACGCTTGAAGCTGATGCAGAAGCTCATATTTTTGAGATTGTACTGCACCTGTCATACAAGGACTGTGATGACATTATCATGCGCCTTGCATGCTTTGGCTGCCCAATACGCCTGGCTGTCTTACTATCTAGGTCTTGTCTCACAGAGAGCAGATGAGAAGCTTACAGAACTGGAGCGCTTGAGAGATAGAGGTGGTATTATTGGCCCTCAGATTAGAGTAGCTATTGTAGGAGCAGGTTACTCTGGTGTGGAGCTTGCCTGCACAGTTGCAGAGCGCCTGGGAGATCGAGGAGAGGTTCAGGTTGGTAAAGCAATCAACACTTGCAACTTGCAATGGCTTGTGTGCTCATTGACTTCAAGTTGCTCTCCTATGTGGCAATGTGTACTGACAACCTCATGTCCACGTGCTTACAGATCATCGACCCTGCTGAGGACATATGTGGCAACAGTACTGTATACAATAGAGAAGCAGCAAAGAAGGTCCTGATGACGCAACCTTGGGGTGTCGTATGATGTTATTGCAGTTCATAGTATTGCTTCACAATCTGATGCTCACGTAACTCGAAATCTCAACAACTGCCATCGCCTCTTCTTCCAGATACTCCATGCGCGAGGGGTGAAATTGATGTTGAAGCATAAGGTGTCAGCCATGCGAAGTGCACAGAAAGCAGAGAGTACTTCTCGAAGTAAAGTGACGCCAACTGTTTTGGTCCTGGAACCAGTAGAGGGAGGAACAGCAGGAGGGAAGGACACACAGCAACCCCCCAGTCTGACTGTAGAAGCGGACCTAGTACTGTGGACGGTTGGGACTAGAGCTGCTCTTCCGTCCAGCTCAGGAGATGGTCAGAAAGATCAGAGTTCGTTCCAGCCTAATGGACGTGGCCAGGCAGACACAGACGACACTCTTCGAGTCAGGCAGCACCCCAGAGTCTTTGCTATTGGCGACCTCGCTGGAACTAAGGATGCCTCTGGTCAGGTTCTACCTGCAACAGCACAGGTTACGCCTTGCACCATGAGGCCTTCCTCCTGTCTTCCTTCTAAGACTTCGAATTGCTCAGACTGACATCAATTTTGCTATTTGAGATTGCGAGTGGTGTTTCACGTATATGGCCAACTAACAGATGCAGTGATGTCTCTTTGAAAGTGATCAGGTCGCATTCCAACAAGCAGACTACGTGGCCTGGAATCTTTGGGCCGCCATCAATGATCGGCCCTTGCTACCGTTCCGGTGCTTTTCCACTCTCATTGTCATAGTTACGCTTCTCTTGACTAGCATGCACGTGATGCTCATACTACCAATTGGATGCTGGAGCACTCCAGGCAGACTTGTCACTGTACTCACTCTATATCCTTACAAGCTGCAGCTACCAGAATTTGGGCGAGATGATGACACTGGGCACCAACCAGGCAGCAGTATCTGTCGGTCTTGTAGAAGGGCTCAATTTTGATGGCCCCCTTGCGCATGCAGGTGCAATGCCGCAAGCCTTATGTCTCGTACCTGTAGTATTTAAGCTGCTGAGGCGTTGCTAGACATGTGTAATATTGATGTTATGCAGGATACCTTCTAGTCAGGCATCCTTTGATTGAGCTGCTGGGTTGCTCGAGTGCAGCAAGGAGGATAGCTTACTGGTATCGGCTGCCCACCAACGACCACAAGTTGAAGGTTGGTCTGAGTTGGCTGACGAAGTCAGCCATTGATGCATTGGCGGTGGTGCAAAGAGCTGCTGGGTCTACCTCACCGACTGGCAGATAGCACAGTCCATTCAAAAAAATTAGCCATGAAACTTCCAAGCACACCCGATCATGTTCCAATGCGCATTGCATGGTGTATGCAGAGACAACAAGTATTTTCAGAACAATACCACAGCAGGACAGCAATATTTGCTGATCTGATCCTTGTCATTGACAAAAGGCTATCTGCCAGATTCATGCCAGCTCTCTGAATTCAATGAAGTGTTTCCTGTAAGCAACAATGTTGACTACATGGAAGGTACTTCCACATTCAAATGGTTCCTTGGCAACGGATCTGCTAAATGGCAAGCTGACTATTCCGACCCTCAGAAGAGGTACTAGTTTACAAAATACATGCTACCAATGAATGTGGCCTACACTAGTCGTGGTGCAAAAGCTTCTCTATGATTACAGAAAAAGCAGCAAAACCAACGCAGCCAGCGCAAGCCGCTTTTGCTCCAGCTGCACGAGATTTGAACGATGTGAAGGTGCTCAAAGTAAAGCCTCACTTACTCTGCTGCCACAAACAGTTTCGCAAGCACTGATCATGTTCACAGGGGTGCATGCGAGCAAATCTAATGGGGCGCCTAACCTCTTCCCGAAAGAGCTGCTCCTGTCACGCAGCCTGCTGCAGCAGTATTTGTCTCATCATGCTTTGCCCTGGCCTGAGGATAAACAATGCCGCATGGGGCTTGCAGCTTAGCCTTGGTGTGCAGGTCATATGTGCCGGCTTTTGGACAATGTCACGGCAACAGCTTGTGGATTTACAACTGTACTTTCATAATTTCTGCTTAGAAGCAAGGATACGAACATCCTCTCAAGGTAGACCCTCCAGACTGCGAGTCTGTCGGGGTGCATTGTGCTGATGGAAGTCATACAGAGCTTCGCACTCGTGGAGAGCTCCAGCTGGTAAGAGCATCGCGCGTACCTTCTCAATGAGGCACTCGGCCCCAGAGAAAATTGCTCCCATGATGGCGAACGTCTTGGCCATGCTCGAGCTGCGGCTGCCGGCGGTGCGCACAGCGTGCAGGAGCACCTGCTTCGTATTCATCTCGTGGGCGTTGACCGGCTGCTCCAGGGCGCCGAAGAGCAGCCCCATGGCGACGCCCATGCCTCCGCCTGACGCCGCAGGCGCGCATGCCGGCAGTCCGGCCCTCAGCGATAGAGGTTGCCTGCGGGACAGGAGGCCCTGGCTTCTTCGAGTGCCCACATCGAACTTCTCAATCGGGGATGTATTAAATCATGTTGAATAATAGCTTGAATCCTACATGGGAGCGGATAGTAAGCCCCAGTGCTCTACACCCCTTGTCTCGCGCATCTCTGCGCGACTGCTAGTGGAGCAGCTGCCGAGCTCTGGCTGTCGCCACTGAGAGACTCCGCAAGGCAGCGGGCGCCCTGCAAGGGACTTGCCACGACACACGCTCGCGACATGGGCTCGCACCCATGACGCCGCTGACGACGGTGCGCACGGCGCAGTTGTTGAAGATGTCCTGCGCGCGGATCTCCTCCGGCGTCGGCATGTGGAACCCCGGCGGCGGCAGTGAGCCGCCATGGGCGGCGGCGGCGTCGGCCCCTTGNGCCATGGCGGGCCGCCGCCCGCGGCGCGCGGCGGCAGAGGCGGCTCGGCGCGCGGCGTGGGGGAGGCGGCCTCTGCGAGGAAGGCTAGGGTTCGGGGTTTTAGGTTTCTCTGACGTGCGGATGCTCAACGGGGGATATTGAGCACCCAGTGGCCACTTGAGTCGCTGTGTGCTTTCGCGCTTTACTGGCCCCTTCAAACTCTGTTCATTTTCCTTCTGTGCTGGCCAACTAGCGAAAGCGCGGCCACAGTGACTGGTGGCTATGAGAGGCCAGCCCAAAGGAATGGACAAGGTCTGAAGGAGCCGGATGGCGCAGAAAGCAAGCTACTAATTGCTTAGACGGCGGCAAGGACATAGGTATAGAGTACGGCAGCATGCATCGAAGTAGGCATCATTGTAGATAACTTTCTGTCTGTTTTATGCAAGTAACGCCTGCCGGATGCTACTATGCAACAAGGTGCCCGCAAATGTCTTGATGCTTGTAAACCAGCTGAGCCAAACACCGGAGGATGGAGGACCATTTCATTATGAAGCCTTTAAGTGACTTAATGGAGGATGTCGAGAGAAGCTTGCTGAGGAGAGAGGACGACTCTTCCAGTAGAGGGCGATACCTGTTACAACTGGAACCCAGTGCTACTTCGAGATACTGTCATTCCTCAAGCAGATTACACAAAGTAACTTCAGAAGCAGGATGTAGCTCCTGCCTCGAATCGAATCAAATCGAGACGAAGTAATCCTTGGCATCATGACAAGTCAATTGATACAAATTTGAGAAGCAGGTCCACTAATGCTGGTGGATGTGAGTCTTCTCTTGTTGCTTGGAGGGCATCTTCTCATCTCACGCTGACTACACTGAAGAATGTATCTATCTCAGATGAGTTTATGTCTCTGCACTAAAACTGCGTACAGTGTGACTTCGCACCTTGATTGCACAGGCTGCTCAGGCTCATTAGTAACAGCCACCGACGACCTCATCTTGCATAAAGAAGGTGAAACGAACGAACGTACCCAAAAGTGAGGGGTTCACCCACTCTACTATGTACACAGCTCGTCCCGAAGCAACGTGTATAAGTCTCATCTGTCGACTACAGACGACATCAAAACCTTAAACACATCCCAAGACCCCAACAATACCTACAACATCACAAATCAGGGAGGGAGGGGAGGCCACCTACACCTAGAGAAGGATCACGTATCAATTGCGGCTTGAAGTCGTGGCGCACATATTCATTCAAGAGCTTGGCGTACATCTCTGGGCGGCCCGTCATCTGAAAGTTCCAGCGGTCTTTGACCTGCTGGCACAGATTTAGGTCCATGTCTGCAACGAGGAGGCCATCCCTGCACCTCGAGAGAGACGGTGTGCGCGATGCATCAGGAGCTGCAATGTAGCTTGAGCCATAGAAGTGTCCAAAATCATTGTGAGCAGCCTTCCCATCTCCGGAGGTGAAGGCGTTTGGGAAAGTCTCTGTCCCAACTCTGTTGATGGCAGCGACAAAATATCCATTGGCGATTGCCGCATTCCTTGCCTGCCATGCAGCTCAAGAAGTATGCACATTCAATAGTCAATCACACATTCACCAACAAACAGCCAAGGGCAAACCAGCACACACCCAATAATTCGGAGAGTGTAAGCAAATGATCCTGCTTGGCTACAGCAAATATTAGCATGAGATGCAATGGGAGACTTCACCTCAATTCCCCACATGGGCTCGCTGAGCTCTCCAACAGTGGCAGAGGGGTTGAAGACAACCTCAGCCCCATTGAGGCCAAATGCTTGCCAATTTAGGGGGTGATGGCGCCCGTAGCAGATATTTACAGCAATCTTGCCAAAAATTGTCTCAAACACAGGGTGCCCTGTGTTGCCCTCCATGTAGTATGAGCTCTCATTGAAGTCGCCCACACGAGGAATGTGATTCTGATCCAAGCAAAGAAGCAGCTCAGTGGTGAGGCCCACGGGAGTGTGCGCATCAGCTAGGAAAACCCAGAATAGACTTCGAATGACCGTAAGACCGGAAGCTCAGAATTAGTCAATTAAGGTGTGAGCCTCGTACCTTTCTGTGCTTGCCAATGTAGTTACCATTGTTCCCAATGACAACTGCCGTGTTCCAGATTGTGCCGCCGTGAGCGTGGTCCCTCTCCAGGATCGGACTGACAATGACCATGTTGTGCTTCCTCGCGAGGCCCTGCATGAACCGGGTCGACACGCCATCCTCCGCACCCTCGGCAAACTCTGACCAGCTCCGCTCCCTTGTGCAGAATGCGAAAGGCATTGTCCAGGCCTCCTGCAAACCATAACAACAGCATTAGCTCAAACCCAGGAGAACGCAAGTGCTTGGCTTTGCCCTGCCACTGCAACGTCTACTTAGCAGGACTTGCTGCAATTAGTGTGTCAAGATGACTGGTTACAGCTGTTGCACTTCCAAGCAGAACGGGCACTGGGTCTTGCACTACCTGCAGGCACAAGATATTGACCCCGGCGTCCCCAGCCGCGTCAATCATGACCTTCAGACGCGCCATGATGGCGCTCCTTTGCTCCGCCAATGGTGCGGTGGTCGGCAGGACGATGGCATTCTGGATTACACCCACTCTCACCACCCGGGGCTGGCGGAGCTCCTCCGCTGCTGCCGCAAAGGCAAAGGCCTGGGCAGCACGCCTGGCACCACGACATGAGGATGCAGTACAGCAGGCACACCATCTTGCACTCATCAGAGTGTTAAGGACCAGATGCATAACCAAGATCCGTAACCAACTGTCTACAGGCGAATCACTACCTCTTAAGAAGCAAGCGAGCTTGTCACTGCCACTTGAGATCAGAGCCAAGTGTGAAGCACTGTCCTTGTGGTCGTTGTATCTGCCAAAATGATGCCTGTCTACACTAGGTGAACGTAAGTTAGGGCTTGTCATCTAGCCCTAATCTTCCAGTCCACAGCTGGCACCTGGAGGTGGAAGTTGTGCGTGGAGGCCCGGGCTTGGAGCGCCGGCGGCAGCGGCAGGGGCCGCACCAGCGCGCCGCCGTTGTGGCCGTAGAGGACCCTCAGGAGTTGCTGCGCAGCGCCCCGCGGCAGGGTCAGCCATGTCGTGAGCCTGCGGGTAGACGGGGCTGGAGGCCACGCCGTGGGCCATAGCCGCAGGGCAGCCAGCGCCAGGCGGAGGCCAGGCCAGGGCCAGAGACGCGGCGGCAGCAGCGGCGACGGCGGCGGCGGCGGCGGCGGCGGCGGCGGCAGCAATGG
>WELB01000155.1:289057-304068 GCA_009602725.1 Spirogloea muscicola | reverse complement strand
CGGCACGCGCCTGCTCCGCTGCGGGGCCCTCCGCCACCGCCGCCGCCGCTGCGGCCGCTGCGACCGCGTCGAGCACGCTGTACGACCTGCTCGGCATTGCCCGCACGGTGGCGCTGCCGGAGATCAAGGTGGCGTATCGCCACCTCGCGCGGCGCTACCACCCCGACGTCTGCCCCGCCGAGCTCCGCGAGGAGTGCACGCGCCGGTGCGGCCGCTGGACCCCCCCACCTCCACTACCCTTGAGATGTAGGGATGTTTTGTTAATATGTAGTTGTATATATCTGAATATATCTATTAGTAACAATGTAGGCAGTTTAGGAATCTGAGCATTGACTTAGTGAAGTGTCCATATTACAAATTAAGCAATGTAATACTGTAAGATGCGCCACCTTGAACGCCGCAGCGACGGGGTTCGCCCTCCGGCAAGCGTTGGTAGCGGCTGACACGGCCAAGTGCCGGCAGCCGCCTGGTCGAGTGTCGGTTGACGGGTTGCCGGGGCTTGTCCAGCTTCCTGGAGGTGCAGGAGGCGTACGAGACGCTGTCAGACCCCCAGCGCCGCGCTTTCTACGACTTCCAGCTCGCCACCCCGGGCGCAGGCGGCCGCCCGCGGCTCGGGCAGCGAGGCCGGCGGCCCTGGGAAGCGCAGGCGCCGTTCGCCAGTGCCGAGGAGCAGGCGTCGGCCATGGCAGACTGGCGGATGCGGTGGGAGGGCCAGCTGGCAGGCCTGCGGGTCCGTGACCGCCACCGTGCTGCCCACGCCGGCGGCGGCGAGGCCACGTCGTGGGCTGCGCAGATGCGCCAGCGCGCCGCCGCTGCTGCACAGCAGGGCCAGCCTCCAAGCGCGACCAGCTGACGGCACCTCCCTCCTCCGCTATCCTCACCGCCACTTGGTTGTCTGCTGCTGTAGCAACTGCGTGGCCATGGCCACGTCCGAGTTTGGTGTGGGTGGGCTCGCAGGGCACCCCGCTGTCCCAAGCGACGCCGGCCTGCTGTATATAGATTGGTTGACAGTTGGCCCGCTGTACATACTTGGATTGTTTTAGTCAGCTTGAGCTGACAGATGATGCCTGGCACTAACTGATGCCATACGCGATGCACGAATCTACTCAAAGCTTGCGACCTGGCCTTAGACAGGATGATTGACCGACTTAGGAATCTCAAGAAGGCCCAACCTTGTTTCCAGCATGTCGACTGCTGACCACGCCATGTCCTCGGCGGCGCAGATCGGCTGGCCCGGCCGCAGCTATGCATGGCACACTGGGCAATGCTGGCGCTCGCAGATTCGTAAGAAAGCAGTGGCAAGACTCAGCAGTTTGGCAGTCATTTGACATTCCTGGAGTCCATCTAGCTCTGTCAGAGTCCGCCAGATCTTGGGTACGGCCAAGTGAGTCAGTGGTGGAGAGGCGAAGTTGGGGCTAGGACACAGCAATAGTGCAAGTAGCAGCTCTGATTTTGCGGCGGCTGCAAAGCCGGCAGCGATGGTGGTTTCGGCGGCCGCGGTGGCTGCGGAGGTGCAGAGCCAGGGGTGGCCATGCTGCTCCGAGCTGCCGCGGCGCCTCTGAGGGCGCCGCTGGCGATCGCCGCCGTCGCCGCCGTCAGCCGGGCCGGTGTGAAGTGCTGTGGCGGTGGCGTCGGCGGCGGCGTGAAGTGGTCGAGCCGCGCGGCGGCCGTTGCCATGGCCGCCGCCGGGGACGACGGGCCAGGAGGCCCTGCAGCGGGCGCAGGCGCAGCTTCGTTGGGTGGAGGCTCGACGTCCGCTGACGGCACCGGAGCGGACATGGAGTGCGACGATGACAGCCCACAATCCCGCGGCGAGCATGGCAGCGCTGCATCGGCTGCTGTTGTCGTGAGCGCCACACCGCCCACAAACCGCCTTCCTCTCTGCACTCTGGGGACCCTTCAGGCTGCACCGCCCTAAACCCTAAACCTGAACCCCTAAACCCTAAGGCCTAAACCCCTGAACCCTAGATCCTAAACCCTAAATAAGGACATGGGGTCCCTGCCCGCACCACCATCAGCAGCGGTGGCCGCACCCACCTCAGATCCCGACTGACTGTGCCGGTCTCCGCAATTTCGTTGCAGGTTGACGCGGCGCTTGTGCCGCTCCTCATGGCGCGAGGGTCCGCGCTCCTCCCACCAGTACTGGCTTGCGACCTAGCCACTGAACTTACAGTCTCGTTGAGAAATTGCTACTGGGCGACCATGCATGCACCCCAGGCCCCCCAGTCCTCGGTGCTCGCGCGTTGAAGCGACATGCCATGCTAGGGGTCTCACCGTGCCTCGTCAGTTGTGCATCGAGACGTGCATGACTGGACATGGCAAGTTCGTGCTTATTGCCAGCAGGAGCGTGGCAGCCATTGAGCGGGTGACTTGTGCGAGGCTGCAAGTCCAGGACGCGCCCCGAGGGGCGGCCCAGCGTAGCATTGGTGCACGCTCTCGCCCATATTGCCATGGCCGCCTCACCTACATCAGCCCTCGATGCATGTAGTGGGATGTTGCTCGTCCAGAAGACAGGGCACTCTGCGCCTGAGCAGGCACGCCCCAGCAAGGTAATTAAGCTTGTGCTGAAGCCCCTGCAAGCTCGCATGCAGTTGTCTCGGGGGACTCCCAGGAGGTCATTGCTGCGGCCACCCTGGAGATTGGTCGTGAGCTTGATCAGGCGAGTCTTCAAGCCCCACCAATTGCCATAACCTCATCACCCTACTTTTGACAGCAAGAAGTTTGCTGGCCGAATGCGGCGCTTGGAGTCTTTGAAGAAGTTCAAGGGTTCAAGCGCAGAGAATAAGGAATTATTCCCACTTATCTCAAGAGTTTAGCCTAAACGCACGGACGTATCCGCCAGTTTCTGATACTGAAGCTGAGCTGCTTGCTCCTATGTAGTGCAGGCCGTGAGAAGCCCTCAGCTCCCGTACTCCCACTTTGTGTCGCTGCCGCTGGCGCCAATGCACCCCCAGCTAGTCGCACATCTCCACACCTTCCGTGATGCGATTTTTAGCACCACAAGTGTTGCCGACCAACGTGAGAAACTGCGAAGGACAACATGAGAAAGGGGCTGAGTGACACTCGGCATGACATGCATGCTGACTTGCAGCTCGACGTGCCAGGGTTTTGCACACTCGTCTAGAAAGGCTGTTGCTGATACACATCGTGACCATTGGATGGAGCCAGAGTTATTACAGGAAGTTTCTTACTTTTGGTGCTGCACCTCTGTCTGGAGGAGTCTGAGTCAACAGGCGCTTATGGCATTGAGCCGTCCATCTTCGTGAGGCCCGCCACATTCCACCTGACCATCCAGATGCTGAAGCTGTGGAGTGAGGCACGCGTCCTGCAGGCAGCTGAAATATTGCAGGTATACCTTTGCTCGCAGATCTGCTGATCCTTCCTCAGTGCTCAGTTATCAGCACTTGCCTTCTCTGACCAGTTCTGAGCCATCCACAGTCAAGCTGCCACTCTGGTTCTTAGATCAGTAGGATATGCGTACCTTGACAGCAAGCCCTCCCAGACGTCCACGCGGCACTTGGCGGACAACCATTATTAGTCGCCTTCCGAGATCTGGTTAGTGCATGCTGTGCAGATACGTCTACGCAATTCAGAACAAATTGTTGTGATTTCTGGAACGTACTGGACTAATTTCTGGAGAATAGTGTACATTCTTAATCCCATAACACATACTTGGAATTGGGTATATGTCCAAGAACAAATACTAGTTAATACTAATCACAAGGGTCTGTTTCACCCTGAGTAAGCACGTAGCCGAGGGCTGTGCTGGCAGCGGTGCATGCAAAACAATCCCGCCAAGGCTCACGCCCTCTATGCGGGGGTCCACGAAGTTGGTGGTGGCAGTCGCCTTGCGCAAGCCTGCGGTGCGCAGCTTGTACTTTGCACTAACAAGATTTGGCAGCACTGCGGACCATCAACCTCTTCAGATGGCTGCGGGCCTGAGTTAACGTCCCTTGCTTGTTGTAGACATTCTGATGCGTGCATATGAGTCCAGCGGCCTTGTTGTGGAGCAGGAGAGGAGGCCTCTGAAGGTCGCCACGATCATAACACCAGATATTTGACCTCCCTGAATCAAACAATCACTCTGTTCCTCTAGTCAATATGGACAACATATCATGTCATCTAGCAACTGAACAGCCCACCACCAGGAATTGGGTTTTTTTTATATGTGGGTTAGCAAAACTCTTTCGAAACATAGTGATCTCAGTCTCGTCTGCCCTCTATGTGCAGATTCATGCAACCATTGTCAACACAACCCAGCGGAAAAGGAGGCGAGTTGTGGCTTGCCACGTCTCCTCGCCTCCTAGCCCCAACAGGCCTCCCTTGCGGAAACACATGTTCATTGACGTCAAATTGGCTACGTGGCCAGGACGAGGGTGCTATTTTATGGTGCGTTAGCGCATCTCTGCAGGTCGGGGGGATTGCCGCATCGCATCCCGCTCAACGCAACCTCCATATTGGCGGAGCATGGAGCGCTTGACTGGGGCCAGTACCGGCTGGGCGAAGTGCACCTGTCGCGCCGGTCCTCGTACGACGACTCTGGTTACTACACCTGCTGCGCTTCCATCCCATTGCCATAGCTCATCATTCCCAACAATGCAGAATATTGCAGCCATTACAAGGACAGAGCTCGTGGCCATGGGTCCCTCTGGGGCTCAATATCAGTGTTCAGCACTATTCACGTCGTACTTTGCATTGGTCAGTCTGAATGGCAGCAACATGATTACTGCTATGAGCGTTTGCATCATAGCATCTTGCTCTTTCTCTTCTCTCTCTCTCAAAGATGGAAAAGCCGCACCACTCAACATAAATCACAAAAGTAATGGACAAGCTCCAATGAATTCCACACAGAAGCACATCACTTGGCAAGTACGAAGTACTCGGCAACGGGCTATCATGGATGGCCCTAGTCGACAGTTACATTTGCAATAAAAATGCAGGGAAGCAGGGCTGAAGTGTTCGCTGGGGGAGAAGGCAAGCGCAAGGCTAGCAGGCTATCCAGCTCGTGGGTAGAAATGGCTTGGGTGCAAACAAAGGTATCAAAGGTTTGGAAAGTAGCGGTGCAAACCTCAGCTGAGTGGGAGAAGCGAGTTGCCTTGTTGGGGAAAGAGAGGCGGAAGATCATTGACAGAATCCATCTTCTTGCATAGATGGCGATGACTGTGAAAGGGAGAAGGGCGCGGTGTGCACGAAGCAGGAAGGGACGCCACGGTAAGCCAATACACTGTCCTTGAAGAGCTATTGCAAACATAGGGGCTAAGTAGAGCAGTGCGAAGCCCCGGGAAAGAGGAGAGCCCAGCCCAAGGAGACTGGACAAGTGATTGACCGGGCAAAAGCCTTCGGAGTCCGGAACGGCGACACCCAGTGAGCGCCAGGCAGCAGAAATGTTGCTTGTCTCAACCCTGGACTTGCACTTGCCGACCCGGGTGTACCGGCTGGCAACTGAGTGTACAGCTTACGTATCTGCTTTCATGGTTGATTAATCAGTGTATGTTAGTTCTCTTCAGCCTGGCCAATCAAGCTCGAGCATACGGGTCAGACTGTCAACGGATAGCAGAAGTATGTCAGCATCTGCCAGCTAGGCATTGGTGTCGTATTTGACTATGGTAGATAGTCTTCTTGAGCTTCAGCTATTGCTAGCTTTCACTCGGGTTTTTCCCTATCCAGAATAAAGCAATGTCTCACTAAAGACCTGACTTGGATGATGACGCAGACCAGCAGCAAGGTCAACCAGTCTGTCTGAACATGAGCCATAAATTCGTCGCTAGAGTACAGACAGAGGCTATGTCGCTTGTAGAATGTGTCGAATGTACAAGTGCAAAATAGCCGTGAACAAGAGGTCTTGATTACACAAGAAGTAATGGAATTGCAACCAAGTCAGCTCTCGTTGTAGAAGACTCGATTTGATTTCAAGTTCTCGATAAGCTTTTGACAGTGTGGCGTATGGGAGGCTCGCACCACCATACTCTGAGGATAAGCAGATGTATTGCACTGCCACTTAAGCATGATTCCATTGTCTTCTACCAATCGACGTGAGAGTTGCTCATATCGTATTACTTGCCGAGTGGGATCTGTGGCTCTAGGAAACACCTCAATATAAAGCAGATCCGTGAAATGTAGAAGTTTAAAGTGCCCGGCTTCTGGATAGCTACTTCCGCAGCCAGTTGAACACTAACATTATGCTGCATAATCTGCAGCTTGAAGTAGTCTTATTGCCCGACAAAAGCCATTTGAGTCAATAAAAGGTAAGGCAGATGATGCCATTAGACGTAAGGTGTACAATACGCCTCGGTGACTGAGCGCCTCTTACATCCCAGATCTCTCAGGGTTCTGAACAAGGAATCATAGAGCGGCACCCACCACTCCACGATATAAGCAAAATGCGTGCAATCACGCCTTTCATTTTCTGGGTCAGGATTGACAAAGTGAAAGTTGTGCATGTTCTGTTGCCAAAAGCCCTCCATGATCGAAACCCCCCTCGGTTTGGCAGCTTCCTCCATCATTCGGTGCCTCCACATCTGCAATGATGGATAGCGAAGTCAGCCCTTCAAGACCATACCCAGAGCAAGCGCAGTCGTGTTGCATGTGGAAGCTGCAATGTAGGAAAGGGGTTCCAGTAGACTATGGGCAAACGAGATAGTAAGTCTAGGTAACCTTGTGCTGATCACACCCGCACGAGAAGTGGCATGAGTGGTGGTTCCAGCTCTTCCTCAACCAGAGTCTAGCTATCAGGTATACCTGCAAGTGGATGTTTGGGGCAGGGTGGCAAGTCCTAAGCTCCTCCATATCCAGAGTACGACGTATTTGAAGAAAATCTCCACTGCCATCGCTTGTGTAGAAATGCTGCGGGGAAGTCTCCTTGAAGATCCCGAGTTTGCCTGGTACCTTGTTGAAAGCTTCCAGCCGATCCCCAATGTCTATGAGCCCGAGTCTGTAATGGTCCTTCTGGTCTCCATGGTAGTGGAGGCCGATGTTTGCAATGACCTGCAATGACCAGCAGCATACACTCAGGATTGGACTGCAGTGCAACCAGAAACGGCATCTGCTTGGCTTCTTCCAGTGTCATATGACATTGAGGATGGAGGGGAATGTGATTGCACCACATCAGAGTGTGTGAAGAGGTAGTCGAGCATAGACGGCCACAGGACAAAACGAGTCACCTTCACGCCATGATCAGGAAGTCGGTAGGCTGCGCATCGGTATCATCAATCAGCAGTGCAACTAGACATGAAGTGCGGACCTCCACTATTGCAGAGTGGTGATCATAAGGGGCACTGAAACAGTCTACTTTGAAGGCCCAGTGCCAGGCGTTTTGGTGCTGAGTCTCCAGCCATGCGCTGTGTTCGGAAGAGGCTCATGGTCTCAGCTAGCTGTCGCACCCAGGCGGAAGAAGGGGCTACTGGCAAGTTGCTTACTCCTGAAGTAGCTCCACGTCATGTTTTTGAAGGGGCCTCCAATCACGTATTTGTCAATCCATGTGTCGCAATAGCTGTTCAGTACCTTGTGCGGCCCACCATCCCGTGGGTCAACAGCCACAAGCCTGCTGACAGCCTCCTCCATCGTCTCACTGAAAGTGCCATTGCAATGGTACCTGCAGCAGGGCTGGACATCAGAGGACCTCGACCTTTGCAAATGGAGCTGGTAGCTAGATGGCCCCATCGTGACCTCCCAGTGTGAAGCCAGAAGAACCCCCCGAGACGGGCGTATGTTGCTTGTGAGGTCCCTGTGTATGTTGACAGACGACCAGCATCGACCAGACCATAGGGGGCGTGGCAAATCTCAGGATCGGCTGGGGAGAAGGAATACAGTGACGAGACTGAGGCAAGGGTCCCGAGCAGCTTACCGACGATCGAGCTGTGTGAGGTACCTCTCGTACCCGTGCTTTTGCAGGGACACGATGAACATGTCGTAGAATTGGTGCGTTAGAGAGTCACCCAAGAGAGCCACCCGCTTGCCTGCCAGGAGCTGCACCAGGCACACAAGCCGGAGTCGGTGCCCTATTGATCATCACAGAGTCTCCTATAATGGCGGCCAGCCTGCGATCGAGACACACTCAGCTCGAACTAGCAGAGGTCCCGCTTCTGCGATCGCAAAGGCAACCTGTTCTGTGGCTAGTATAGTCATGAACACCCCTCTGTATGCACCTGGCTGGCTACCACAGCCGCTTTTTTAATCTCAGCAGCCGCATTTGTTTTCTTTTAATTTTTACTTCTTGAGGGCACGGCAATGGACGGAAGATCAGAGCGGGAGCCGACATTGGCGGCGTCGGCGGCGTAGTAGATGCGGCTGCCGTCGAGCTTGGTGAAGGCGTACTTCCCGTACATGCCGTCGGGCAGGCGCCAGATCTTCTTTGGGACATGCGGCGAGTGGCGGCGCTGGAAGACGGGCGCCCACTGGAAGGGCAGCAAGCTCCCGTTTTGGTCCCGCTGCTCCACCGGCTCGAGGTCCTGCTCGTCGGGGCCCCCCCCCGCGTCCAACCGCCAGTCGTCCAGGTATGTCTCGCGCAGCGCCCGGCGGCGGTCGCGCGGCGCCGCCGCCGTGAACGCGCCTCCCACCACGTCGCCGAGCTCGAGCTCGTACTCGCCGACGCCGGGGTCCTCGGCGGNTGCGGCGCCACGGCGCCCAGGGCGGCGCCGAGCAGCAGCGCCGCCAGCGCCAGCGCCGCGGCGGCGGCCATGGCGTGCGCGCCGTGATCTGCTGCGCACAGCGGAGGAGACTGCAGCTGCTGATGATACCGGGGAAAGGATGACGAGAGGAGAGGCTGGGAAAGCCAGCCAGGTGCGTACAGGCGCGGCCAGATTGATTGGTGGCTGTGAGAGGCCAGCCCAAAGGAGTGGACGAGGTCTGAGGAAGAAGTGGCTCTCCCAATGGGGGCAAGGGCTGTGAACAGCCAGCCCAACAAGAAGTGACAAAGGAGAAACGGCTGCTGATATTAAAAGAGCGGCTGTGAGAGGCAGCCAGATGCATACAGGTGTCCATGACGGAGCCACAGGCTAGGCAGCCAGGGCGCTCTTAGTAAGCCCGTGTCAGCAGTAGGAAGTCAGATGAGCTGAGGGGAGGAAGAGCAACCCCGCTGCGCAAGCCAGAGGCTGCTGCAAGGGGCGCGACCGGCGCGGCGATGCAAAGCAAGCGCTTGGGAACGCTGTAGCGACATAGACAAACGCATGCGGGAGCAGGACACGAGATCCAGAGGCACCGAGCCACCGGGGAGGGCTGCACCCCGTTCCCGGCGCCGCTGGTCAGCTTGAGATGCCAGCAGCGAAAGGAAGGGGGGGTGCTCGTCACTGGGCGGCGGCCCCGATTTCCCATTGTTGACGCGGGGGGTTCGAGGAGGCGCCCTGCATGCCGAGCCTGGTTTTTCCCCTCCTCGGCTGATCCCGTGAGCCCCGGGCCGGCGCTCCGCCGGCCCGCGCTCCTCGCGCCCCGGCTCCCGGACTGCCCGGCGCACGCCACGGAATCAGCCACGTGGAGGCAGCGCGGTCCCGCCATGTGGCTCGTGCGTGCTGCGGACTCGACGCCGTTACCACGTGGCTTGCTGGGCGGTCGGCTGGTCGGCCCCTGTACTCCGCTCACCGCGCCGCCGTACGACTCGGCGACAGCGCTGCTCAGCGACGACTTTCCGGCTCCTCTTTCTTAGGCTGTGGACATTGTCTATTCTTTTTTTCTCTATGGGCGCGCAATTCTCCCTCACTTCCCACCAGTCGCCCAGGAATCATCCGAGTTGAAAGGGCGATGGCTGTGACTGGCCAACCGTGAAGGAGAATGAAGCCTCCTGAGGCCCTCCTAGTCCGATCACCCGCCCGCCGGCGGCTCCTCCTCTTCCCTCGCTGCTGCCTCTGGCTCTGGCCAGGGGACCCACTTCCAGGAGCCTAGCTTCTCTGACCTCAGGCTGCTTAGCAGGGGTTACCGACTCCTTCAGACCTTGTCCATTCTTTTGGGCTGGCCTCTCCCAGCCACCAGTTAATCTGGCCGCGCTTGCTGTTTAGCAGGGGTTACTGAGTAATACGTAGCTGCTTTGTTTCTTGTTGTGCTTGTTCTTCTTAGCGCTTCCCCTGGCCCCCTTCTCGGACTTTGTTCCTTCTTTTTTGGGCTGGCTTTTTCAGCCCCTATCCTCAATGGGCGAGCCCTTTCTTCTAGGCTGGCTTTTTCCATAGCCCATGAGCTTACTTTCACAGCCCCCGCCCCCTTGGAAGAGCTTACTCCTTTCTTTGGACCTAAGGCTTGCGCCTTCTTCTGGGCTGGCCATCACAGCCTTCCGGACCTTGCGGATCTTGCTCGCTCCTGTCGGGCTGGCCTCCATTGACCTGAGGCTGCTTAGCAGGGGTTACTGAGTGCTTCGTAGCTGCTTCCCTTCTTTTCTGTGCTTGTTGTTCTTCGTACTTCCCCTGGCCCCTTCTCGTCCTTTGTTCATTCTTTTCTGGGCTGGCTTTTTCCAGCCCCTATCCTCAATGGGCGAGCCCTTCTCTCATTCACACCTGCTTGCTTGTGCTTTCAGCGCATTCTGGCCCCGTCGGACCTTGTCCAAATCATACGGGCTGGCTTTCACAGCCCTGACTTGATGTCGCTCACTCGCCGGCACTGAGCTTCCCTCTGCATCGTCTCGTGTTTTGTAGTGTAGTCCTTTGTCGGCACCTCTTTCTTTGGCTTTGGACATTGTCCATTCTTTTTGGGCTGGCTTTGCTAGCCCCTCTTTTTCTATGGGCGAGCCCTCCCCTTTGCGAGCCCCTCTTCTCTACGGGCGAGCAATTTCTTCCACAGGAGGGCTCCTCTTCCCTATGGGCGAGCACTTTCTTCCACTGGAGGGGCTAAATGACTTCTCTTTCTTTGGCTTTGGACATTGTCCATTCTTTTTGGGCTGGCTTTGTCAGCCCCTCTCCTCTATGGGCGAGCACTTTCTTTCTTCTTACTTCTCTTCTTCGGTGCGTAAAAGGGTTTCGAGAGTTTCCCAACCGCTCCAATCGACGGGTTTCCGATTCGCACCTGTAGCCACGATCGGACGGCGCAGATCAAGAGGAGGTTGCGGGGCCGTCCCGCCACACCCACACCTTCCCTGCAGGCCCCCAACCGCAGACCTTTCTTGACTGGTGGCTGTGAAGAAGTGGCTCTCTCAATGGGGGCAAGGGCTGTGAGAAGCCAGCCCGAAAAGAATTGACAAGGTTCGAAGGGGCCAAACTACGAGCTAAGCAGCGACTGCGGGGCCTGAAGAGGCTATGGCAGAACGGGGGAGGATGGACCGCTGTGAGCGGCCAGCCCAAAGGAATGGACAAGGTCTGAGAAAGGAGTGGCTCTCCCGTTGGGGGCAGGGCTGTGAGAATGCAACAGCGCTGCCGAATTGACTGGTGGCTGTGAGAAGAATAAACTCGTGCATTTGAAACAAACGAAGGCCAAGTGGCCAAATATTAAGGTACGCCCATCTCAAGTCTCTCTTGGCAACTCTCCTCCGCGCCTGCGCCGCCGGCGCCGCTACCCGCGGCCATCGCCGCGGCCTCAAGCGCCGTCCCAAGTTCGACCTGGCGCCGCTGCCTCTGCCTCTGGAACGGCCGCCAGCTCCGCCCGCAGCCCCCGATCGATCGGCTCGACTGGCTCGGTCGGCTCAGACTGCCTGCGCTTAGGACTCCTTTCCACTGCCTCCTGCGGACTGCATACAGTGACGCTCTTCTGAGCCCCGTCACAGGTGCTACTCGCTTGCCTTTTTCCACTCTCCATTATGCTGACCTCTATTGGCAATCGTCCCATTGACAGAGGGCTTGCCTCTGTCTACCTGCCCTGTGAATCTCACGCCCTGTCTGCCTTGCCTGTGGCTCCTCTGACATAGAATTGCACACCCTCTGCATGCGCCTCGCTGGCTTCTACAGCCGCTCTTTCAAGTATCAGCAGCCGCATTCTTTCCTTTTTTCGAAATTTCTGAATAGCCATTATCCAGCATCAGTATGAGGCTACACAATCTCATACTCCGCCTGAGCCCCATGTCAAGCATTGTTGTGCAGGCAATAATTTTTCGATTGCAAGCCACTATGTCCATTGTGAATGACAGCGCAAAGTTTCCACGGCTTCAGGTTGTGACCATGGGCGCTGATGCCGACTTGGACAGCGACTGATTTACAAGTATCCTGTCATAACTGTTTTGGATCGTTTTTCATGCTTTTCAAAATGCTTTTCTGTTGAGACCATGGCCACTCAGGCCAAGCCATGTCACGAAGTGGGTGGTGCTTTGTATCCCATCGACTGTGTTCGAAACAGCAATATCTACAAGCTGCAGCAGCCAAGCACGTGAATTAATCCCATCTGCAAGCTGTGCCAGGCCTTGACGAAAGAAGTACAAGACAGAGGTGCGGAGCTGGTGTCAAGTTGGTCACTTGAGAAGCAGCGCAGCAGAGAGAAAGCCCGGAGCTTGCTGAATAAGCTGTACATTCGTCATAAGATTTTCGAGGAGTACCTGCAGCAGGAAGAGATATCTACTCATGACCTCTCTTATCAAGGAAGCACTAAGTAACCTCTTGGATGTTATGGTGGAGGCCAGCAAGGGGTGTGAGTACATCATCCAAATGAGAGCACTGTCCTATGGGTGCCATATTACTAGTCTGCCTGACTGGCTTACTTTGGGCCTGCACGCTTTGAGGGCCTGCAGGTTACTTCCTGCAGAAAGCAAAGAGTGCTTCAAGCAGAACGCGGCAGCCTTTTGTTGAATGCCCATGCAAATATTCACAGACAATAAGTAACGGCCATCTGTTGGCCTGGCCTAGTGTTGCCGGCATGGTTTCCAGCTCAGTGCTCAACACGTGATTGCAGCTACGCAAAGAACTACAACAAATAAGTGCTCATTAAAGATAGAGCAGTAGCTCATCAAAAGGGGGTGAGATCAGAAAAGGGTTCCAACAAAAGAACGACAAGCCCCAAGAAGATGGAAGCGAATAGCACGAAAAGAACAAGCAATCACCAAGGATGGCCGCTCAGTAACTCCTAGTAGCAGTCGCAAGCCGGACATACTAGCAGCCGGATAACTGTCCCCCTGTTGATAGCTGAAGGCGGCAGTCAGGGCACGGCTTGCAAACAGATGCAAGAGCTAGCTCTGGCTCGCTAGCTCAGGTCTTTTGTATGCGCCTACCTATTTGACTCAAGCTGTCCATGGCCCACGCCTTGCATCTGCGTGCTGGCCATGCTCTAGCTGCAGCCTATGGCCCTGGCCTTCGTCAGGGGGATTGCTTTCCAGCTGCTAGTATTTCTGATTTGCGGCTCCTCACTAGAGATTACTAAGGTGATTCTTGCCCCGGGCAAGCTCTGAGAAAGCGCTTTTGGCCCCTTCGGACCTTGTCAGTATTCTTCGGGCTGGCTGTCCACAGCCCTTGCCCCCTTTGGGAGAGCCATTTTCAAGAGCCACAGCGCGCTGCAGGTCTCTGAAAAGCCCTAAGCGTAAACCAGGGCCAGAAAGAAACAGCTCTTGCAAAGCAAGGCAATGGCTGTGAGAGGCCAGCCAAAGCAATCTGGGCCGAGAGCCCGCGGCTTATGGACTCCTTCAGTTACACAATCGCAAGTGGCTTACAGTCGGTGGAGGCCGTGCCGGGGTCGCCACGGCTCGCGTGGGCCCCAGAAAATACAAGGAGACTACCGACCTTCTGCGGACGGCGGAGGGCGGGGCGCAGCCCGCCCGTCATCAACTGCCCCCGGTCGCACCTGTAAGCGGGCGGCAGCTGTAAGTGAAGACCGGGCCAGCTGCCCTTCCACAGGGAGGCCAGGCTCGCGCGGCGCGCTGTGTCCCGCAGGCGCGGTTAGCCGGCTGACTTCAACGTCGCTGGCTCGTGGGCCCAGGTATGCCGCATGCGATTGTCAGTCTCCCTTCAGCGGTCCATGGCCCACGCCTTGCATCTGCGTGCTGGCCGTGCTCTCGCTGCGGCCTCAGGCTTTCGGCAGGGGGGATAGTTTTCCGGCAGCTAATTTGCCGGATTTGAGGCTCCTCACTCGTAAGTACTGAGTGGTCCATCCTCCCCCGTTCACGCCATTGCCCGCCGATTCCATGGGGAGCCGGTGGACTCCCATGCAGCAGGGTCGCTAGCGCAGGTGTACCGCATGCGCTTGGCCGTCTCGCTGCAGAGGTCTATGGCCCGCGCGCTGCACCTGCGTGCAGGCAGAGCCCTCGCTGCTGCCTCTGGCTCTGGCCAGGGGACCCGCTTCCAGGAACCCAGTCTCTCTGACCTGAGGCTGCTTAGCAGGGGTTACTGAGTGCTTCGTAGCTGCTTCCCTTCTTTTCTGTGCTTGTTGTTCTTCGTACTTCCCCTGGCCCCTTCTCGTCATTTGTACATTCTTTTCTGGGCTGGCTTTTTCCAGCCCCTATCCTCAATGGGCGAGCCCTTCTCTCTGACATCTTCAGGCCCCTTCGTAGCTGCTTAGCGCTATTTTTAGGCCCCTCCGTCATTTGGCCCCTTCGAACCTTTATCGATTCTTATCGGGCTGGCTTTTCACAGCCCTTGCCCGCATTGGGAGTGCCACTTTCTTCCAGAGGGAGAATGCTTCGCGTATTTGAAACAAAGGAAGGCCAAATGGCCGAGTACAAAAGCAAGCACATCTGAAGACTTACATAACCTACAGCAGATTGACCCGCTCAGTAACCACGGGTCAAAACATAAAGGTCACTAATCGATGCCTGCATACTAGATGTCAGATACGGATCCCTTCTGCCACCAACTAGAGCTCGCCCAGCTTTCTGGTGCAAAGCATTAGCCTGAGCACGCTGCAAACAGGCCGACACTCGTCGCAGCAAGAACGACAGATAAGCAGCTGGCAAGCCCATCTCAGCCGGGAACACATCTGCATGTCGTGTGTAGCCTAGATTGGCTATGTTTTGAAGGAGAGTAAGGAAACGAGGACCTAAGCAGCCAAAGATGTCGATTGCTGCTGGCAAGAGCTGATCACATCGGGGGTAATCGGAGTAGTGCTGCAACTTTCTTTGTTCAGCACTGCCCACTGCGTGGCCAGCGATGTGTGTCGATGCTGGACCTTTATAGGCCTCCGTAACC
>WELB01000155.1:262844-287238 GCA_009602725.1 Spirogloea muscicola | reverse complement strand
TGGCGATGGATGTGCACGGGGCTTTCGGCAGCCGCTGGCTGGATCTCATTCAGCGGCTTGCCCGCCAGGCCATTGACCGGCGGCCGGGTCTGCCAGGGGCGATGCCCGGCTTCAACGCGGCCGGTTCGCTCGGACAAGTCTTCCGCATGCGCCTGGCCGTATCGCTTCAACGCTCCCTTGCCCACGCCGTCCATACGCGCGCAGGCCGTGCTATGGCCGCCGCCTCTGGGTCTGGGCGGAGTGCCTCTTTCCCTGCAGCGAGCTACTCAGACCTGATGTTGCTCACTCGTGGGTACTGAGCTTTCCTCTGCATCGTTTCAGTGTTCTGCAGTGTTTTGTAGTTTCTCCAGCTCCTCTTTCTTTGGCTTTGGACATTGTCCATACTTTTTTGGGCTGGCTTTGCCAGCCCCTCTTCTCTATGGGCGCGCATTTCCTCCGCTCTGCCCGCGATGGGCTGCTGGCGGCCCACCCCGACTTGTCGGAGCAGGCCCTCCCACTCGTGCACCTCGCCCAAACCCCTCCCTCTTCCCTATGGGCGAGCAATTCTGTGGCCTGACCTGCGAGCCCAGGCACGCTACATGGCGTTGGTGGAGAAGTTGGCCCTTCAACAAGACGGTGGAGCTCCTTCCTCAGGACGACCTGCAGGTGTGCCCGTCTCCTGTCGGTGTCCTCCCCCGGGGCGGCGGCGTGGTTATCTGAACTCCCCCTCTACGCTGCACCAACCATGCCCGACGCGGTATTCAGGACGGCCGCCCACCGGCTCCTGGGCCTCCTCCCTCCCTGCCTCGTCGGTGTATTGCAGTGTGAGTGCGGAGCCCGCCCCGCCGACGCTGTGGAGCTGGCTGCTCACATGCTCCGCTGTGCGCACGGGGGCGAGAGGACCGGATCCCACGACCTCCTGCGGGACGGCATGCATGGAGTGTTCCTGGAGGCGGGCTACACGGTGGCCGTGGAGAACAGCTCCATCATGCCCATCCAGCTGGGCGCGGACGGTCAGCACCATACCCGCGGCGCCGACCTCGTCGCCACCCCGCCCGGAGGAGGTCCCCGCATCATTGCGGATTTGGTAGACTGCCGGAGTCTAGGCGGAGTGCCTCTATCCCAGCTGCGAATTACTCGAACTTGCCGCTGCTCACCCGTGGGTTCTAAGCTTCCATCTGCATCGTCTCGTGTCTAGCTGTGTAGCTTTTCTATTCGGCACCTTTTGGCTCTTTGGATCTTGTCCAATCTTTTTGGGCTGGCCTTTCCCAGCCCCTCCTCTATGGCTCTTCATCAACGTGCAGGGCGCGCTCTAAGTCGGGCCTCCAGCTTTCGTGGCGGCGCTCCAGCTCCCCAAGTTAGCTTGTCCGATTTGTTTGTGCTCTCCCGTGGGTACTAATGTCACCTTAGGCACCTTAGTTTAGGTCTCTATATTATGTAGCCTTGTTTAGTTTGCACTCGCCTCTGCTTGAAATGTGTATTGGCTTGAATTGGCCTCCCTTTTCATTTCATGCGCCCCGCGCGCCTTTCTCTATGGGCGAGCATATTCCCTCGCCAGGCATCGCAGCCTGCCAGCGGGAGGCACCCTCGTCCCAGCATCCCAGCCACTGCCTATCTGAAGAGCTGTTTCTTCAGCATCCGAGCCCTCCCTCCATCCTGGTTCATTCTGCAGTCTCTTGTCTCTGGTCTCTACGTTGTCCGGCTCCTTTGGCCCTTGTTCACTCTGTTGGGCTGGGTTTTGATAGCCCCCTTGGAAGAGCTGTTTAATCCTGTGGACCTTCTGTGGGCTGGCTTTTCACAGCCCTGAGCTGCCTCTTCTCCCTTCGGGCCCACTCACAGCGAGGTTCCCCTCTCAGAGGCACCTGACGTCCTAGGGCTGACACGGGTTGCTTAGAGGGCCTGAGCTGTCCAGCCTGCGCTCAGCGTAGTGCAGATACGCTGTGCTGTGCACTTGCCACTTCGACTGCAGAGAGATGTAGCTGATTATAAAGGGGCGATGGCTGTGAAAGGCCAGCCCACGAGGAATGGTCAAGGTCCGATGGGGCTGGATGCAGCTCCACAGTGACACCAACAGATGGGTTGTCGAAGACCCTGCTTAACAGCTGCAAGTCGGAGTAGATGAGCTACCGAGAAAGAGTAGCCGTGTCAACATTCAAAAGGTGGATGGCAAGGAGCGGCCCAGCCGCAAATGCATGGCGAACGCCTGGAAACGCTGGAGCGAGATGAAGGTGTTGCACTTCGCATTTTGGTACATCTGAGCGAGTGATTCGGCAGCGGTTTGCTTGCTGCCTTTGACGCCGGAAACCGCTCAGCTTGCAGGCGGCTGGAGAAGGTCACAGCCACCGAACGCCTGATGCCCTCGGCTGGCTTTCACAGCCGCCCCTAGACACAAGCAGCCGGCTAGTGCCAACAACATCCCCTGCCCCACTTCGGGCTGGAGGCCGCAGCCTAGCGACCACGGTGCCGCCTCCCCGCCCATTGCTAGAGCCAGTCGCCCACTCACCACTCGGCTCCCGCACGCCCCCTCCAAGGCCGCTCTCCTCGCTTCTCGGGCACCAGCAGTGCTACCTATTGTAGGCAGCGCATTCACAAGGAAGAGCACTGCAAGGATGCAGCTGTTCTCCAAGAGTGCTGAAGATTATCCTTCTCATTGAGACACAGCAATGTGAAACTTGTCCAAGCACTCCTCTATTGAGGCTGTTGCCATGAGAAGACATGTGACTTCCGTTTCACAAGTCAGCACGGCATGACAGCACGAAATTGGTGTTTGCAAGGGCCTTGTCATGATATGCACTCATGGCCTGCTTCGACATGGTGGCAAAGCTTTGCGCTTACACCAACCAGGACTTTTCTGTAGTAGCTCCTGGCAGTCCTAGATAAGGCCATGACACGAGAAATGCGCCGCAGTTTGGGGTAGATAATGAAATGAAGTGTACACAGACGACAGTACTGCACTGTGCTGGGCGACCTTGTAGCCGTTGTCACTCATGGGCGTTCTCCTGTTGCCACGACCCATTTGCGAATGCATTCGACTCATGACCCAGTGGTTAACCTCGACGACCCCATCACTCTCAAATTACCCTCTCTGTCTTCAGTCTAGCCTCTCTGCCTGCTTCCCACGCGCTCCTCGCCGCTTCTCTTAAGTGCCCTAGTGCTCTTGCGTCGCACCCTCACACACTTGTTGCGCCCCTCTTCACCCCTTCTTGAGACCTACAACTATTGTACTGCACATCCTGAGTAATGTGTGTAGCCCACTGTGTCGTGCACTTTATCTGGACACTACTCCTCCAAGAATAGAGTGTTTTCTGCAATGTGCAGCCTAAAGTCTAAAGCCCTCAAGCATCCACAAGAGTCAAGTGTGCAGGCAAAAGCCTGTGCTTCTGCGCAGAGAAGGTTGGCACTGCTCCTCTCTAGCTTGACGTCAACAAGTCTCAAAAGCCAATCGTATCGTCTTCACTTTCGTCACTGTTGTCACTGCGACAAGCCAAAGGACAACTTGGTCAGCAGCTTGTGCATTCCTATGGGTCAACCGGTCATGCAGTTCGAAAAGTACATTGCCAGAAGGAGATGTATTAATTGTGCCCAAAGGAGCAGCAGAAATGTGTGCAAAGTCAACAAACAGGATACCTCAGCAATGGTAACTTGGCAATGCGTCGTGACTCAAGGCCAGTGAGGTACTTCTGTGCTGCTTGAACTTCGTCCGGTCCTACAAGGTGGTAGCAATGACACAAGGGCGGGAAACAACGCATCACAAAATATAAAACAGATAATGCCCCCTACTTGATGATATGTGCATCCACGTGCATGACGAGATTGGTCCTCAACGGAGCACTATGTCTGTTCATCAACCACTTAGCTGGTCATACCGCGAATGTCTTGCTGTGTTACCCATTGCATCACAGGGATACAATGACAAGCTGCTTCATCGTGATGGTGTACAATACCAAGCTGCTCAGGACAAGTGATTGCGCCTAGCAGATCAATGCACTTCTTGTGGAGGCAAGTACTATCTGTAAATGCAATACTGCAATGTTGCGTTGCGAGTGCCCACCTCTGTAGAGCTGGAAGAAGTGGAAGGCACAGCGCTCTGCCGCAAGCCGGACTGGCTGACTGCTGTCCTTCACATGGGTACTCATTGCGGGCCCAAGTTGCTGTCGATAGGGTTGTAAAGCTTCCGCTTTTGACTATAGCATTGAACATCACAAGCAGAGTCAACTGCGACTCGTCAATCCTTGTGAGGTCAGTCACCCTACTATTTGCATCTGACATAAGCTGCATATTGCAAGTATTGATGGATAACTTGGAGTACATGCACAGCTGCAATTGTACACCAGACAGTGAGAACAACATACCACAAGCTGGACTCTGTTGTTAAAGGGGTATCAATCACCTACTATCGTCTAAAAGACTACAAGAAAAGCAGAGATGGCAATCACTTGCCAGACAATGAGCAGAGTAGGTTCCAACCTGATCAACTCAGCGGGCTTTACCTTCGAAGCAAGCTTGAGGCTCTTCAGCCCCTTTCGCCGAACATCGCTGGATTCGTCCCTCAGCAGCTCCGTAAGCAGCGGCACAACTTTCTCGAGCTTCGGACTGGCCAGCATCAGGGGGCCTAGTCCTTCGGCCGCAGCTTCACGCACGGGCACCTGATGGACAATGAAGAGATTATGAGACAGGTCTGGCTCGGCGGCCTGCTATTCTGCCCACCAGGAGCAACAATATCACCTACATGTGGGAAACACGGCCATGGCCACGCAACCACATGGATGACATGACATGCCGTGTCACATCATACCCCCCAGTAAATCTGAGAAACCGGAGCTTTTGGATAGGGGTCGCTATGACCTGACTCATTGTAGTGAAGCACCTGTGTACCTTGTCATCGCGCAGTTGTGACTGCACAGTGGGGAGTATCACATCTATAAGCTCGTCATCTGCAACAACTGAAACCGAGTGGGCAAGGATGGAGGCCAGGGCCAGTGTTGAGCCGTGCCGCAGCTTCCAGAATTGGCTGGTGGCTGTTTTGCACAGGTCTTGCACCACTTCAGCTACGTCTTGTTTACCAAGCGCCTGCATGAGAGTTCCAAGCTCTGATGATCAGTGGGTTCCGATGTGGCTTTCAGGCATGGACCTTAGGGAAACCCCAGGCCAGAATGCGGCCGCCGTCGTGGAAGGCTTAGGCTAGCAACGTACCATGAGTTTCAAATCTCAAGCCCCACGAAGCAGACAACAGATCATGTAAGACGTGCACAAGGTAATGAGCAATAGCTATTTACAGGCATGAATAGGATGAGCCAAGAAAGATCTCAAGGCAATAGCGCGTAGGGGCCAAGCATAAGGCTTGCTTGCCTGTGACACAATGCCCAGTGTGCGTGCAGCAAGCAACCGGATCTCGTCATCTTCGCTGGGCAGGAGGTCCATCAGGCTCGCGATCACCCGCGAGTGTGTAGCAGCGCTCAGGCTTTTGCCCACGTTGCCCACAACGCCCTTGAGCGCCACCAGCATGGCCTCCTTGACTCCTGCCTCACCATTCTGTTTGCAAGCATCACCAAAGGCTTGACATAAGATGATAGGCCAATGCTGAGCTCAAAGACTCATGAGCCTCCATTGGAAGAGCAACTTGCAAGAATGAAGAGTAACATCATTACTTCTTCATAGCAGCGACTATGCTCTCTGAAAATTGCAAAAACCATGGCACATGACTTTATCACAATGGCAGATCACTCTCTGTTCTCACCTTGATGCCAGTCAATAGATCAGCAATAAGGGGGTCCAACCGCGTGCTGAGCTTTGACAGCCGACCCAAGGCCCTCGCTGAGCGCGATCGCACCTTCCTGCAACAGCGAGGAGGACGAGCATGTAAAAGCTCCATGGTTTCAAAGGATGGGAAAGAATAAGGTAAACTTTCATTCACTGCCACCATGCCTTCATGCCTTTAAGCCCTCAGGTCCATGTACCATACTATAGCGGGTCACTCATTTGCAGTGATGTGGTAGGGATACAGGAGAGTATTACAGAGATTGAAGAACATTGAGCACGCGAACAATGTACGCGAAGGCTGCCTCAGCACGACTGTGACCAGGCTAACCTGGCATGGTCCTGCAGGCACTTGATGAATGTCGTCTGCAGCTGGGGCAGGAATGGCTTGAGCGACATGCCGCCCTTGTCAATGACGACAGCCAGTGTCCCCAGGATCGCGCTCTTGACCTGCCAGGGGAATCTATCCCCCACGATCCTTATTAACGGCCTGGAAAGCAAGCAAAGATGAGGAGCTTGTTACTATAGGCTCTGCTGCGGCCAGTATAATTAGTCTGACTGGGGCCCACAACAAAAAGAGCTAGTGAAACCCCTACAGACTGTATGCAGACTGTATATGTTCTTCGGCACGTACGCACTCGTTCGCGAGCAGTGTGTATGGTCATCTACATGCTCCTGCGCAGTGGTCATGTCACCAAAAGTGACAGAAAATTGGAAAGCTACAGAAAAGCTGAGGCGCAAGCAAACATGATTCGATGGCACGCTGCCCCCTACCCTGTGATGGGCACTACAAAAGGGCGGAGGGCGTCGTCGCTGGTCAAGCTGATGAGCTCTCCGAGCCCCTCGGCCGACTGCTCTCTCAACTCTGCTGACCCACTCATCAGGCCCTGCAGCATAGGAGCACGACACATGAAGCCAGGCACGAGGACAGGCAACTGGGTCCGTTCGGGATGTCCGGCATGGCATCAACATGTGCAAAACTTAGCAACATTGCCACTTGCGGCGACAACAATCTCAATGAGGTTGGCGGTATTTGCATTATAGGCCCTGAGTGCCGGTAAGCGCTTGTGGGCACCTGTAGGTAAATTTGTAGAACTGGCTGCAAGGCCTTCGGCAGTGTGAAGCCCGGTATGATGACAGGGCCAGCCTGCATTTGTGCAACAAGAGAACGAGGGCCTCACTGAGGTAGATAATGTTGTGAACATTAATGATCGGCTCAATGTGCCTTCAGCTGGCATTTGTCACCTGCTTCCTATACAGTACACTTTGTTAGGTAGTCATACCTTTCGCTTTCTGCGCTCCTTATCACGGGCCGTTGAAACAGCATCCCTGACAACCTTGAGGTACTGGGGAAGGTTTTCCTTGGTTATGGTGCTCGTCAGACAAACAAGCGCGTCCCAAATTGCCTGCAATTGGAGTGGGCATTTCTCCTTATAATTCAAGACTAACGCCCTTGGTGGCACGAATGCAGTTGGACCTCAGCATAGGTCACATGAACTCAGCAGAGAATCCAGCAAAGACACAGAAACTTGTACAGGTGTGCGGCGCTGACTTTCAAGGCGAAAGAAACAGAATCTTGTACAGGTGTGCGGCGCTGACCTTCAAGGCGGCTAGGTCGGTGTCTGTAAGCATGACGATGAGGGTGGAGAGAAGGGACGGAAGCTCCTCGTCCAGATCTAGTCTTGTACTCTTCAGGAAGAATCCCAGCAGCTCGGCGGAGCCCTTCCTTGTGGTTGACTGCCATTTGCAGATAAGCACAGTCAGTGCACCAATTGGTGTCACATGCTATACACCGAAGACCAGGACAGAGCACTTCACAACAGCTGGGACTGTCATCAAAATTGCTGACAAAGAGCAGCCACAGCTTCTTGCAGAGCTGGTCCAGAGAGCAAGGGGAGTGGAAACACGTCAAGATTGGTGGCGCTGTGATACTTACGGAGGGGTCAGCAAGCCCCTTCATTAGCTCCCCAAGAAGAATGTCAAGGCCGCTTTCGTCGACTCCTGATAGAATAACCTTAGCTGCTGCTTGCGCTGCTGCTGCCAGCTCAAGCTGTGCCCACCAACAAAAATGAATCTCAGGGGTACACACTTCTAACGTCAGGAATCTTCTAACGTAATTGCTTGTAAGTGTCTACCTGTCCCTCAAATGTGGTGAAGTTGCTGAGTCCCCCTCAGAAATTCATGAACTCCTCAAAAGTCTATGAATGCTTCTTCTGACTAGGAAATGAGGCTCTTGCTCGTGATTCTGCTGCTGATCAAGTGGCAACACTGACCTGACTTTCATCTCCAACCACAGTCAGCAGGGGTGGGAGCAGCATGGCGAGGTGTGATGCGAGCCCAGGCCCAGCGACCTCAGCAAGTGACCCCAGGGCCCGGACATTGAACAATCTGTCCATACATTCACCAGCTACATATTTTTAGCTAAGCTGTCAACTACTATCACCATCAAGGAGTAATTAGATCAAACTGTGAAAAGTAAATGACAAGATAAAATTTATGTCATGCATCTCTTCCACTTCTTCGACTTGCAGTGATGCAGTTTCGTACTGCTTGCTGCAAGCCATGGTGATACGTGGATAGCAGAAGAAGCGTGACTTTAGGATCTTAACAAGCAGCCATGCCCACAAGTCTTCTGAGCAGTACTTGCGAACACCATAAGACCCCTTTTGTAGCTGGTGAGCACGACCTTGCTTGGTCACAGAACACCGTCTATCAGCTCAGGGTCACTCACATCAGCTATAAGAAGTATCATATGTACACAATGACCAGTGTATATGCGCAAGGTCACTTACGTGAATGGCTGTTGCACGAGCTTTGGAAGAATCTGAGGCAGCACTGCAGCAGTCCGTACACTGCCAAAACTCCAGGAATTTGTGAGCTTGAATTTTGCAGCTTCATCACAAGGATATCTACTTGGGGGGATTTGAAGCGCGCTTCTCCGACCTGATGATTTGCTTGAGTCCATCAAGTGCAGCATCCGTGAACTCTGGGTCCTTGAGTGCCGACAACAGCGCTGGTACAATCTCATCCACAGCTTGCACTCCAGCATTCTGCAACATGTCCGTGCTGTCCTTATTGGAAAATGTGTGGCTGCTACAATCACAAATGATTGCATTCGCTTCTTTCGAGACATTCCCTCAGGAGATTGACATGCTCGAGGATGAGTACCCCTGATTGGTGGGCACATCATTCACATACCCTGTATAAGGTGTTGAAGGCCTGCCCTGCAGCCTCCCGCACTTCTGGGGCTCTGCCAGAAGCAGACATTAGCCTTCAGCTACCATAGCAGTAGCATGGTCCTCGTCAAACAGGAGCTCAACCAACTGCACAGAGTTCTGGTACACTGTCTTGTTGGCTACATTGTAAAACTTTGACGCAAACAGCAGGCTGCCATTACATATTTGCAGGTGCCAATCTCAAGGCTAAGGCGTCAAAAGGCGGAAGCTTCTAGGCTGCCAAGTTCTTTGGAGTTGCCTGTCGCAGAGTGCCCTGCGGATCGTAGGGATGAGCTCCGGCATGTAGGCCGCCAGCTGCTGCTTTCCGGCGCTGCCCATCACTTCGCCGAGGCCGATGCAGACGCCCTGACAATAAAGTTTCAGCTATAAGACCTCAGTTGAAACCCTTCAGCAAAGACAGGCACGGAAAAGGTTTCCACAATTCGCCACATCGAGGACATCAGCAGAGTGCTGCCTCAGTTGATACAGCCCTGAACTAGTTGACCTCTGAGGGCGACACTTCTGCCCATCACTTTGAGCAAGTCAGCTTTGGGCAGGACAGAAGCGTTGACGCTGCTCATCATGCTTCTTTCTGACCTGACGTGTGCTGACGGAGTAATTGTCCAAATCCCTCGCCAAGATTGGTATGATGGACGGCAACACGCGCTCACCAAGCTTCCTCACCAGCTCACCAAGTGACCTTCCCGCCACCTATTGGAGCGACTCACGGCCATAAGCATGCCAACAGAATATGCAGTAAGTAGGGAAGGCCTCATTGATATTAGTGAGGGGGAATGAAGATGGCCCACAAGAGCTTCCGATTGGAAGCAGGGGGTTACCTGGCGACGCTCGAAGGAGGTCGAAGCCAAGGAGGCGATGAGTGTCCGCATGAGGACCGCCATGATCTCCTTAAGCGTCCTGGGCGTGTTCACCACAACTGTTTTCCACACGTGCAGAGCAGCCTGCAGCAAGGAGTACGCCAGATGAGCAAACACCTTGCAGCAAGGGACAGGCTGGCAAGCGGAAGAGAAGTAGACATGTATTACTTTAGCTAAATTTACATGTCCTGATACTCCTGCGAAACCTGACAATGAGGACAAGGGAAGCGCTAATATCCTTCTACTACACAGAAACATTGTAATCAACTAAATTGGTGCCTCCAGTGATTGAAGAGCAGGGGTGAAACCTGGCGCACGCTGACTGCAACATCCGACCGGATCATGTAGAGGGCGGCCAGCACCTCGTTCCTCCTCTCCCTCCCAAGCACCTCAATGATGGCCTTGCCATGTGCCTCAGTCGAGGCGCCCTCATCGTCGCTGCCCCCGTCCACCATGACTTTGCCAGAAGTGCCTGCAACCTGCCAACAAGCAATGGCAAAAATCTAAACCAGCAATGGTCCCAAATTCATTAAGAAACTCCATAAGGGTAGGCTGTACGCAGCTAAAGTTAGTGCTGCTTGATACTGACAAGCGTCACTTTAGGGAATAATGCGACAAGCCTACTGAAGATCCTGCAAAATAGCCGCCACCCGTGTATACCATAGTATGGGCAGCTCAGTAGACGTTCTAGCCACTCCAGAAAGACAGCTTGCCAAGCAAAGGTTATGAGGCCTGCAGACCTTGAAGAGCAAGTCTCCAAGTAGCTCTACGGAGCTCTGTCGGATGCGCCAGTTGTCGTGGAAGATGCCTTCTTCTACGGCAGGCAGGAGCAAGGGGAGCG
This sequence comes from Spirogloea muscicola, assembly GCA_009602725.1. NCBI lineage: Eukaryota > Viridiplantae > Streptophyta > Zygnematophyceae > Spirogloeales > Spirogloeaceae > Spirogloea > Spirogloea muscicola. The sequence goes on along the minus strand of WELB01000155.1, from coordinate 276,568 downwards.
ACCTAACGGCAGACATTTGCAGTCATACGAAGTTAAGTTACAAAGTGCAAAGCATTACTGACTTCCAGTGTGAAGCATGCTTAAACAAGAACAGGTGCTTGTAACTGCAAGGAGTCATAACCACTTACGAGAGGGCATAATGCTCCACAAAGATGTGGCCTGCACCAAGGGAAGTGTCTCGCACAGACTCGTTCTCGTCCGCCAGCCCTGCATATTGAGAATCATCAAGGTGGGGCTTTCTTGTCTATTCTTCAGAAGCAATCTGATGTTGCGCGGCGGGATGAGTCTGACATCTTTGAAACCCGAAGTCATTAAACATGCTGAATGCTATGCTATGCTAAATCAGATATGTTCAATTGGAGGCCAATTACGGTCACTACCATCCAAAATCATAGGGAGGACCCGGCTCAAGTACGGCTGGAACAATTCGCCCAACGCTCCCGGCAAATACTGCAACCAAGCACCTTGGAGTAAAGAAGGTGAAGAAAGATGCAGAGAGCACCCGACTGCGGCATTCATTGCAGATGAAGCTGACTCTCATTAAGCAGCTGATGTGGGCTTTGCAATCCCAGGCAGCGCCAATAAGTATCAACTAGATAATCTAAACACGTCTAAAAACGTAGCGAGGCGATATGAGTCAAAATTGCCGACTAACTTTTGACTGCAGACCCAACTGGCCCTGATGAGACAGCTAGTAGGCAAGCATGACATGGTACCTTGCATAAAGTGAGGTAACCGTCCCGGACGCTTGCCCGTGGATGAGAGCAATTAGCAATCACATCTGGCAACAACGACTCAAAGTAGCTGATGCCCAGTGCAGCCATGACCTGCACAAGCATTACAGCTCAGCTCCCTGCATGCGCATGGCCATTGCTGGAGGTCAAGGTGTAGACTTCCACCTACTAGTTCACTGAGACACTTGATGTTCGGCTTCAGGACAGGCACAGAAAGGAAGCTCAATAAGGTCACTACTTGGGTGCACAGTATTAAGACATAGGAGCAACATTGACATCCACAGTGGCTCAATCTTCTTCTACAGTACCTCACTGAGACCCTGCGCAGCGCCAGAGCGCTCCACGCTGCTGGAGTCGCTCTTTAGAGTGTCCAGGAGCCAAGGAACGATGTCGCTGAAGCTTTCCTCCCCCATGTTCTTCATCAGCGAGCCCAGGGCCTTCGATGCCACTGCCCTGCAATCTGGGATGGGGTCCACGAGCACCTACAAAGTTGCAGGGTAGCAATTCTTCAGTAGGATGATGGTCGTACTTGCAGTTGCTTATAGAAACTGACAATTATCAATTGATGTGCATGCGTGGCAGATTGCAATATGCTCATTCATCCCGTCTGACAATCAACATCCGACAAAGGCTTCACTGCACATATGCTACTTATCTAGTAATTTTTACTGAGATTGTCCAGCCACACACTTAACAATCCAGAAGGTCAGCTCATGGGAGCTTCATGAACATCAGCCTGGTACCTTCTTGAGTTCTGGCAGGAGAAGCTGGAGATATGGCAACATGTCCTTGGGCTCTGTAACCAGAGAGCACATGTTGCCGACAATTTGGGCAGCCTTCTTCTTGGTTTCAGCGCTCCTCTCCCTCAGCCCACGATGCACAATGGGCACGACGAGTGCAAGCGATGGAGCATCGACTGAGTTCACAAAGGTTGTCTGCAGGAGTTCATCAAGGTATTAAAATCAGGCATTTTCCTTGGACTCTCATGCGAACCCATTGCCTGATCTGGAGGCAGCTAGCAACAATGGTTCTGCATGTCTTAAGAGCTCTGGCAGTAAGAAATTGGACCTGTAACAGGAGGTCAAGGGACTCCTTTGTGTGCTCATTTGGGCTGGCAATGCCGACCAAGAGGGTTGGCACAAGGGCAGCAATCTCGGGATTCTTGACTACACCTCCTACCTGCAAGTAGCACAGAGATCCCACTGTAAGTGTTTAAGAATGATAGCTGGCCGTGCTAATTTTGACAGCCCATGAAAACTAGGCGCTATAGTGTCAAGCTAAGCAGGAACACTTCGCATGATGTGCTCATTCAATAATTGAAACATGTGCCTGTTCACATAATGTGTGCTGGTTACATGATGTTGCACAATTCTATCACCAAAGGCAAGTGCTTTGAGTCGAGCAGCCATCTGCGGCACCACCTGTTGCAATGCTAGTTGAGCTGCCGTCTGCACCTTGGGATGAGTGTCTGTCAATACCTGAAATGACAGCAGCAACAGTAAAGCTGTGATTACTCCTTTTGTACCTCAACCACAAACGCATGTCAATCAGGCTGCAGCATCCTCTCTTGAGTAAGGGTGCCAAGGAAAACAAATCCTCCCTAGCGAGAAGCATAGGAAATGTACTCAATCTTACACCAAGTTGAGCATAAAGGTCAGAACCTCGGTCAGATTAGGGACAATGGTGGGCAGGCATTGACCAAGCTGTCTCGGCGCGCAATACGCCATGGCTCCCAGCAGCTGCACACTCCCTTGCTTTGTCCTCCAGGCCTTGTCAGTCAGACCCTGCAAGAGGAAGAAAATTCAACCACTTTTAGCTTACAATTGCTGTGCTGCTTGCAGTGCAAGGAATTGCCTTTGACGATATATACAAGTGGAATACACGTTGAAGCCATGCTTCTAATTTTCCAACAACCAGCTGCACTTAAATAGACCAACTAAGCCCAGCATGGCTTGCCTTGAGCAGAGCTGGGAGGAGGAGCTTGACTCCCTGGGGGCTGAGCTGGGCCATGATCGCGCGAGATGCACCCTCAGCAGCCTCGCGCACGGCGGCCACCCCATCAGAGAATGCGCCGAGCAACAGTGGGAGGACGTGGATGACATACCTGACACAAATAAGCAAACGTCCTATCTCTGAGTCACAAGCTCTGCATTAGTGGACCGATTTCATCCTGTTGTTTGGGTGTTGCCTGGCCTTAACCAAATTCCACATGTCAGATGGCACATGCATTACGTCCAAGGATGTGGGCTTTTACTGATGGTGATCTAACTGCTGAATACTTGAAATCTTTATCATGCAAAGAACACGGGCTATGCTGCTTGTAAGGCATTTTACAAAATGACAAAAGGTCGTGCAGGGCTAACGGCTCAAAAAGGCGGCCCATCTTCTCGCTCAGGCACTCGAGGCCAAAGAGCGCTCCTTCCCTTGCCCTGGGGGAGTGTCTGGACATCATTTTGGCACAAGGAGAACATGAGTCAAATCGGCACTTATTTCCATCACTGCTGTGGCATCTGTGCCTTTCTATAGAGCCTCTCAGCACTTGTAAAACTGCACAAGAAAAACCAAACGTCTTCATTCAACACCCTTTTGAATCTATAACAAGGTGTGACTACCTTCACACAGACTTCCTAGCTTCATTACTGTGAGCAAATACGTACTTGTCCTCCAAGCCCTGCTTCAGAGAGTCAATGACCCCCAGCGCTTTAATTGATGGCAATCCGAGGCCCTTGATCACCCCCGCCAGGCCAAAGGCAGCGCCCTTCCGCTCCGCGTATTTGTCGCTGGTCATGAGCCTCTGGAGGAGCCGGCTGACCAGCAGCGTTGACCGGTCCTATCACATGAATATCACACTAATGCATTATCATGACCGGAAACGACCGGGCTGCCAGAGGTACAAATTCATGTCAAATAGGATCACAAGAAGAAAGCCCATCTGAACACTTTGCAGGGTTCAAGGGCTTAACGATAGATATAATGCTGAGAATGCAGGAACATGTCTACAATCCACCAACCTTCTGCATTGCCATAAGCGGCGGCAAGCAGTCAGAGACTGCCCGCTGGACAGCCTCAGATGGTGTATTGAGGACCTCGAGCAGCCGCTCAAATATCGATTCAACCTTCGCTTCGTCCTACATTGTCACAGCAACAAGGAATCCATCACCAACCACCAGCTCGAGGTCCTGATAGATGATTCATATTATGACTGATCTATAAGACTCCATGCAACCTGCAAGATGACTTCAAGTGACTTCATACGCAACGGTCGGGAGAATCAATATTTGCTCCGTCCTCCATTGTCATAGCAACAGGCTTTTTGTTACTGGAGGTCCTCATCTAAAATTTCTCTAAGAGGCCAGACACAATACACTTCAACATCTGCAAAAGTCAGCAGGTGGAAGAGGGCAGACAGGGCACTGAGGAAGTCAACGTACAGAGGTCAGATGCTTTGCGAGGGCTCCCAGGAATACCACGACCCCTTCTCGCACCAGATCGTACCGCTGCTCATCAGCTGCCTGAATGCAGATGCCAAGTGATTCTGGAGCTGTAACAGCGATGCCACTCAGGCCGCCTGAGGTGCTGGCAAAAGCATAGCTTGGCACACATCTGGATACAGAGCAAGCAGTCATGCATGGGTACAGAGCAAGCAAGAATGCAGTACAGGACAGCTTTCAAAGAGCATCTAAATGATGACCGGAAGCAGAAGTTAATAAGTCATCACAAGTCGTGCACGAACCTTCTTGTCCAAGTAATTCTCAAAGATGGGAAGCAGCACAGAGGCGTGTTCCTTGCCATGGCGGTCGATGATTGCCACGCCTGCATTCACCATCCTCAGCCTCACATCCAGCAGGGGATCAGCCTGCACCATCCGCGAAAGTAGATGGGCTTAAGGCATCTGCTACTATACAAGTCCATAGATCCGCTATTTTTCCTGACATGCAGATAATATTTGCCTTCAATAAGATGTGATAGTTGGCCTTCTCCTGAACTTAAAATGATGAAACCATATCAAGATGCTGCGGACACAGTTTTCCCTGCAACAAGGACACAGGTTCCGCTGCACTGCTATATGTACAAGCACCTCTTTTAGTAGTCCTACTTACCATCATACAGTTGCTACTTTGCATACAAGGAAGCCCATCAATTACGCTGACCACCAATGTGAAGATTGACACAAGGTTCTGCCTAGGATGGCTACAAGGTAGAGACGGCAAGGCCCACCAAAGCTCTTGAGATGAGGAAGGTTGCAACCACTGGCAGGTCTCGTGAGGTAATAACATCAGCAGCCTCCTTCAACGCCAGTCCGACTCCTTCCCTCGTAGCCCAGGCAGGCTCGCGTCGGCCTGTCGCAGACTCAAGCTGCATCGACGACGCAGCTTGCGTGTACAGTGCAAAGAGGGCAGACAAAGTCTCCTGCCAGGCAATGTATGCAAACTTGACGTCAGCACCACGTGGGCTCTGGAAAGGTGTGCACTTTTGCAAAGAGAGACAATCATCTCCCTGTTTAGATACTCCTCATCTTCAGCCTGGGTAACGTGTAACCAGACCCATAAAACGAGTACAACCAGACCAGTATTACACTGCCACTGTTGAGAGGGACTCTGTAACATAAGCACAGTGTAAATCAGACATCCTTGAAGCTGTTTTGACTACAGCCCCCCTGCTTGAGATAGTATCACCTCACCTCACATTCAGAATACGGTCTGCGATAAAGTCTGGAGATGAGGGCTCAGGCTTTGGCATCCGGGATATAGGGTCAGAGCTTGGTATTGCTGCGAGTACAACCTGCACGGTGGTGGGCTGCTCATCCATTGCGGCAGCCAGAGCGCGCGCCGCGGCCATTCGCACGTCCAGGTGAGCATGTGCCAAGGCTGCCACAAGCCTGGGGGCATAGTCAGGGCCTAGCTCGTGCCGATACATGTCCCAGAGGACCTCCGCGGCCTCCACATTGTGCTGCAAATTCCAAGCAGCTGCTCTTCTTAGACGAGCCACATTACTAAGTCGTGAAAGAAATTGACATGTTTTATACAGTTTCGTTGTCTTCTTTTTGAAACAGTAGGTAGTCCTGTTTGGCTATCTGCGGCCAGACTTAGCAAGCAGTGATGTGATAACAAGTTTATAGCATTGAAGGGTTACTACTTTCCATCAGAAGGCTGTCACATTAAGTTTCGGGCAATGTACCTCCTCGGGGTCATGTAGGGCCAGCCACAGTGCTGTCGTTATGGCAGGGTCCTCTGTGACCTTCCCCTGCCGGAGAGCAGGCACAAGGCTGGCGGCGTCCAGACAAGCGCCTCGCACGTGCTCCTTCTCCGCATACACTCCCTCCAGGACCTGAGCAAAGGGGTGCAAAGAAAACTCGTCAACTTGATCGATTATTTCATAATCAAATACTGATTTGATCTCAATATGGCCAAGAGAGCAACAACGTTGAGTTTTCAACGGTCCAGAAGCGCAGGTGCCATGTCACAATGCTATGCTGGTTTCAAAAGACCTGCCTAGCACATCTAGTAACGATATGCAAAACCATTGGAGACCGAGCAGCATTAAGCAATCAAGAGGTCCTGGGACGCAACAAGCAACGACCATAGTGTATGTTCGGATTTTACTTTCATGCACTACCTTAAGCAACTCCGATGGCTGGACGCCCCTGCAAAGCTCCCGCAGAATCGGCAGCACGCGATCTTGATAGAGGGGGATGCAGCCGAGCACATGGTACAGCACCTGCAGCAGCAGCCCGTCGGCTAAACCTTCAGAAGCCTGTCAGCTGGCGATGAGTTCACATTGTTCAGGATGCTCTGGGAGAGGCTAAGTAGCAATAAAGCAAGCTCGATTCCCACAGGCCATGTGCTGCTTACAGATAGCATGCGTGGCCGGGGGAGGGTCATGGTGGGTGCGGTGTGCAGCCACATGACGCCGAGGAGATCGTCGTGGAGGCGTGTCTTGTAATTGGCTTTCAGTATAACCTCCACTATCTGCACCAGCAGTTGACCACAGTGGCTCAGTGCATATCATCAGGCAATTTGACCGACGAGGACTCAGAGATCCAAGTCGACCATGATGAAGATAATGCAGACTTCTTGTTGAAAAGATCTGGACATAAATGTCACATAACTGTCACATAAGTGTCACATAAATGTCAACGTGGATAACGGAGCTGACAGGGAACACGAAGCCGAAAGTTGGTGAAGGGAGGGGCCCGCTGCGGCAGCACAGCAGGAGGCCCTGCACGACACGCTCCACGAGACCTAGGTCCTCGCTGCGCTGCTCCACAGCATCATCATCCTCTGGGTTTGGGACGATGGCGGCGGCGGCGGGCCGCCGGATGCGGAGCTCCTGGAGGACAGTCTCTGAGGCCGTAGCTACCATGCGGATGGCAGATGCCAGGTCGGCTGCCAAATGGCGCAGTGGCGCAATCACGCAGCGGGCCAGCCGCGTGACCGCCTCATAGGCGGCGCCGCCCATGAGCGGGGACGTCAACATGGGCAACACAAAGTCCACCTGGCAGGCCAAAAGTAGTAGCAACGTGATCATCTATTACATTAGCTACCGCAAAGTAGCCAGCTTTGCAAACTGCAATATTCTCGGAACAATGTCAGCATGCTGCTCTATATCTGCATGGTCGTTACCAGCTCAGGAAGGTGGTCGTGAGCAAAGTCGGGATTGGCAGCAGCCGCCTGGCCCAATGTGTCCAGCACCAATTCCCACCTCAGCTTCAGCTCCCGCATCTGCGCCCGCAGCGCCGCCTCCTCACGCAGCTGTGCCTGTCGCGCTTCCTCCTTCCCGTCTGCTGGCGGCAAATTGCAAGGTCATTTCAATGCCTCGTCCTAAGGTCGTTTGCCACTTGCATGAGCTGCACCTTCGTGCTCCAAGCTTCCAAGCATCAACAGAGGACTGACTTGCCTCACTTTCCAACGTGATTGTCAGGATCTGCTTTTACGTTGAAGCATCACCAGGACTGACTTTCAATTATTTCTCAATGTTATTGTGTGGGTTTGCTTAGTGATTGATGTGTATTTAGCGTCCAGGTTCAGAGGCACGCCTGTTTTTCGTGCAGGCTTGGGCCCCTCCTTCCGGCTCGTCCTATCAGCGTCCTTCTTGCTCTTGCTAGGAGCCTGCAGAGCATCTTGCTTAAGAGGTGCTGCCACCTGCTGCACAGATCATGCAGTCAGCAGTCTTAGACAATGGTCCACCAAGAATGGTTGCCACTCTGCATATTGCCACGTATTTTAAGACTCATCCAGCAGAGCAGAAAGTTGAAAACTAAAGACGAGCATGAACAAGGGACGGATGCTAGAATTGGTAGTTGCACGCTAGCATTGGCTGGCCTGACTCGAGCATGTACTCAGCAACAATGTGATCTGGAAGGGGTCTGAAGGGGCAGGACGTGCAAATACGTACTGGCGGCTCGTCAACGCTGTCATACATGCGGAAGCGGCCGCGTGCCTGGCGGATGTTGCGGTCTTGCCGAACCTCTGCTACGTAGATCCCGGTGTCAGATGACAGCGTGCCCTCTGGCGTGTTGTACACCTGCAGTACACCAGCGCTTCAGTAGTGGGTCAACATTGAGTAAGCACGCAGCACCCATGTTGGAATCGGAAGACTGCCAGAGTACAAGCGTCATATCACCATAGTGTCTCAACCCGAGGAGCATGACAAGAAGCGGAGTTTATGAAGTCCTGGCGTTGGAGCAGAAAGTAAAAGCTCCGCACATCTAGGCTGGACAGGATGCTAGCAAGAGCGAGCATGCAAAGAAGCAGAGTCTCCATACCAGAAGGTCATACTCGGTGAGGCTGTCGTGCCCCTCTTTGTCACTCAGCTCCTGCAGACCCTACTCACAAGTCATGAGGCGCTGCAGCAAGTCAGCCGTGCACAATCTGTTGTCGGCCTGGGGCAAAGATGCGGTTTTGCACTAGTCTTAGTGCAAAAGAACTACATAGTCATTAATGTGATGCAATGAGGTTGAGCCCGGCTTGCCTCTAAGTGAGTCATAAGTGGTGGAAAACAGCCAACAAGATATACTTTTCTGCAAACAAGAAATATCCAAGACATGCACACCAGCATTGGAGTAAGGCTGCAAATAGTGCTGCCAGCCCTTAGGCAGCACTATTTGCAGCGCACTGAGTGCGTGAACAGCCTACCTTGAAGAGCTCTGCATACAAGTCAGCAGGTATTGCCCGCATCATGGATGCAATTGCTGCTACGGCTGCCCAGGCCTCTGCGGGCCTCGGGCTCAGCAGTCCACTGGAGCCCAGCAGGATCTGCACCAATAGCCGCCGCAACAATATAGAAAAGTGCGCGTAGCAGCACTGACATCCCTTAAGTGAACGTGGTGCCCTTATTTTAATGGCTATCAGACAATGAAGAAGAGGCCTTAATCTCAAGTAAAAAGGCGAGCGATGGCTGCCTGTGAAGGGCCAACATGACACAATTATCTGACGGGGCATATAGTAAAAGCTAGGGAGCTCAATCCTAATTGACTACTATAACCTAAGATATAACCCCTTTTACTCCACTCTCATCCTCAGTGATGTGGAGCCTCATGCAAGAACCCCTGGTGGCAGCAGCTTGTGCTCAGCCAGGGCAACAGGCAGCCTCCCGCAAGCTCGGGCGTTGATCTGTGTGGCAGTGCTTGGCCGCCAGCGGCGTGCCTAGACCGGCAGGCAGGAAAACTACGCCACAGGCACGCATATGCCCTTGCTAATTATGATTACGACTAACTCAGCGATGTACAGCGATGAGCCTTGCAATCAAGCCGCAAAGCTAACTCTGGACACGACCTGCCCTTGAGAAGTATGCGTCCACTTTACTCGTTGTGTGTCAACTCCAGGTCCTGTGCATAATTTTCAAGTGGCATGACTAACAGAAAGCCACATGGCTGACTAGAGCGTTGTCTGCTGCGATGCCATTGCACGAGCTGCCACGCTGAAGCACAGCTTGGCACTTGGTGGACCACAGCACCTCAGTGGGAGCGGTAGGCCCGCTTTCCTCTGGGTGGGCAGACTGACCGCGGCCGCACCAGTGTGCTGCGAGCGCGGCTAATTAGCCACCGGTGGACAGATGTTGGCCGGTCACAGCCCTGGCCTCGCATGAAGTACGGTAGCGTCTGCCATTGAAAAGGGTGGGTGGAAGAACGCACCTTGCAGACGAGAGCTGGGTCCGAGGCCAGGCTCACATGCGGGTCAGCTCCTTGCATCCACAAGCTCTTCCTCAGTGCCTGGCTCTCAATGGGGAGCATATACGAACAATGGCAATTATGAGCAATAATATACAAAGAATTTCAAAGCATTGAGCACCGCCGTTGGAGGCGTCACTTTGCTTTTGCGGAGGCTCACCGACAGACAACCTGCTGGCTGAGGGCAAAAGAACTCGACTCTGCTTCAAATTATTCCAATAAAGTGACTGTTGTAGCTATGCACGATGCCAACGACGACAGGCATGGCGGGCAGCCTGTCACACTTATAGAGGTGCACTTTTGCAGTCGACTGATTGAATGGCAGTTGCATTAAGGACTGGAGCAGAAAAAACCATAGCAAGGACAATGTATGTCTGGAGGTAGTTATGAGACTTATGCCCTGAGTAAGAAAGAGCCTCGGGACTACTGAACATTGGTGACCGTTGAGAAGTATGATATGACGAGTCAGGAGATTCTGTGTCAGAGGTGATAAAAAGGATGCCGCCAGTGTAGTAGTTATGCAAGAGTTATATTCTAAGAGCAACCACAAGCGCCTATATTTTTGGGAATGCAGGAGTGGAGCTGAGGGTACCTGCCAGACTCGGCCGCGGCGGCCGGAGCTGGCAGCAGCGACGCATGGGTGGTGGGCAGCCAACAGGGCGCGCGCACAGGAGCTGGGTGAAGCCGCCACTGCCGCTGCTGGCGCAGCAGCCACTGTGAGCAGCGCCCGTGCGACGAGGTTGGGTGGCGGCGGGGCAGCCACTGCGGTGGTGGCGCTGCCGCCGCCGCTCTCCTCCTTGCCGTCCTCAACGGCCGAGCCCGCCGCCTGCCGCCGCTCCTCCAGCAGGGGCAGCCAGGCGAAGACGGCGTCCAGGAGCGCCACTGCCTGGCGCTTGCCCACACCCGCAGCCATGGCTGCCGCCGCACGCCGCACCTCCCACAACGGGTGCCACAGCAAACTCGCTGCCAGCTGCACGCATGCTCCACCACAGCACATTTGCGTCCTGCCGTTAGCTCACGGCACGGCGACCAACGAGAGCTGTCCCCACACAGCCATCGTGCAAGCAAACGACCGCAAGTGCGTGCCTGGAAGAGTTCGCTGGCGCCAGCCGCATTCTCCGCCACCCTTCACCATGCAGGTCGGTTCAGCCGCGCTTGTGGGAAGCGTCAGTGGGAGCTGGCGGCCAGGGCATGCATTGAGCGGCAGATGTTTGCTGAAGCATTGGTGTAATTATCACATAGAATTCTGAACTGCATATAGCTTGCATCTAAGTTGTAGTGTCACAACTTATCATCCAAACAAATATCTCCTGAAAGAGTGTACCAGAGAGCTTGTGGAGGCTTCTATACATGCTTCTGCTGCTTTCACCTGCTTGGGTGCTGCGTCAGGATGACAGTCACGAGCTCCACTAGCACTGGTGCCTCCTCCAGCAGAAGCTTGGCGGCCTGTGGCGACAATGGCAGTGGCCGGTGTCAAGCTGAAGCTCTGTGACTGCAGGCGATGGAGTATGTCAGCAAGGCCACTGCTGGCAGTGCGGCTGGTGCTCACGGCGGCCTGCGAGAGCAGCGGCGACTCCTTCTGAAGCGCCAGCTGCCACACGCGCTCCTTGGCCAGCTTCTCAACTGCGCTGACGGGCTGCCCTCAGAGGCAGTAGCGGCCAGCACAGCACATGTGGGCGCACACGATAGCCTGTGGAGACGTATAAGAGCACCCAGGAGAGGAGGAGGAGGGAGGGTGCTCAAGGAAACACGGAGAGAGAGGAGACGAGAGGAGATGGAGTGGACAGAGGAAGTGAGGCTCGCACCGACAGCAGCGTCGGATGCCGCCATGCGCATGAGCAGGAGGAGCGCGAGGACACCGTCCAGCCGTTGCGTGGGCTTGGCGGCGCCTGCCTTCACGAGCGCCAGCAGGCTGCCTGCTAGAGGGCCGCACTGCGAGCGTCCACATTGTCAGCTGCGGAGGCTTCAGCAGTCACACTTCTCTTCCACAACGCACATGGGACGTCAACAGCCAGGTGGCAGCGTTCAACAGGCTTAAGGTCTAGAGAATAGCGTCAGATTGCCTTGAATGGATTGAGTGTTAGTGGTCTTAAAAGTAAGGGTTTAGGGATTCTCTTACAAATCGCCTCACCGATGAGCGGAAGCTGTCGCTCTGGATCGCCGCGCGCAGGCTCTTGAGGTGGCCGCGCCGCACCAAGTCCTTCTCCTTGAGCCCATTGTTGTAGAAGGGCACGGCGGCGACGGCAGCGGCCCCGCCTCCACGGGCCACCCAGAGGCCCAGTGCAGCAAGGATGCTCAACCGGGCCTCCTCGTTGGCTGCCGCCGCTCGTGCCGCCACCCGGTACGTTAAGCTTTGCTGGCTCAATGCTTGCGGCATACGGACCTGATCATGATGAAAAGTAGCTTGCTGGATGCAAAGGGAGGAGGGAGGGAGGGAGGGAGGGAAGGTGGGAGGGGGTAAGAAGAGGAGAGAGGAGGAAGGAGGAGGAAGAAGGAGAGGGGGTGTGTGAAGGCTCACCTTCACTGCGGTAGGCACCAAGGAGGTAAGCCACTGTGGCCCGAGCGCACTCCTGCGCTATCGAGTCGTCGTTGCTGCCGTCGTTCCCGGGTGCGCCGCTGGCAAGGGCGCCGAGCACGGCGTGCATGGCGGCGCGCTGAGTCGGCAGCGTGAGCTTGCCCTCGGACCCTGCAGCACCTCCGGAGCGAGCTGCTCGTCAGCCGGCCAGCCAGCAGGCCACCGCTGGCAGCACTCTCGAGGGGCTGCGGACGGACCTGCGAGCACGGCGCGGATGGCAGTGGCGCTGGCATCGAGGGCGCCGGCGCTGGTGCAGCGCGCAGCGAGGCCCCGCACGGCTGCCAGCGCCTCTGCACGGCGGCCCGGCTCGGGCTGCCGGGCCTGCTGCAGTATTGGCGGCAGGAGTGCGCTTGCATGCTCGTCCAAGTCCACCACCACGGTGGTGAACAGGAAGCCTGCCAAGCAGTGTAATAGAATTGGGTTATGAGAAACCTAACCCTTTAAGATAAGGATGTTGCATTCCAGCAATAAATATGGTTATCTGTAAGTTCGACAGATAAAGTTTACAATACTTGAAGACAAGAACCAATTAACAAACTCTGACAACAATGTCGACGACTCAGGCTAATTGGCGGTTAAGGCCAGGCTCCAGGACGTGGGCTTTGAGCAACAGCTGCATCTTCCCCTCCCCTCTCTCCTTCCACCCTCCTCCTCCTCCAGCCAGCGGGCGCTCACCGACGGCCTCCATGACGAGCTCCGGGCTGCGCCGCAGCATCTTGAGCGCCGGCGGCAGCACGGAGCCGGCGAGCTCCGCAGCGGTCAGCCGGGCGAGCAGCGGAGCGAACGAATGCGAGGCTGCAGCAGGGGGCCGCTCCCGGCCCTCGCCGAGTGCCAGCCGCACGTACGCCTCCACCAGCGCGCCCCGGCTCTCCTCCAGGACCGCTGCATCTGTGCCCTTGGCCGTGCAGTAGAGCAGCAGCGCAGCTGCTAGGCCGCATGCGTCGAGCGAGGGCAGGCCGGCGGGCGCCCTCAGCTTGCTGACGTACAGGCCAAATGCCGCCGGAATCTGGACGGAGCAAGCTGCCGTGGTGGTGTCAGCAGCCAGGAAGCCAGGAAGGAAGGAGGAAGTCAGCAGGAGGAGAGAGGGAGGAGGGAGGGAGAGAGGGGAGGAGGAGAGAGAGAGAGGCGAGACGCAGCACACCTGGGCAAGGAGCTGGTGGAAGGAATGGAGGGCGGCGGCGCGTAGGCGCCGCCGCGGCGGGCTGCCGCCGCCGCCGAGCACGAGGCCGGCGAGCAGCGAGGCCTG
>WELB01000155.1:233352-246519 GCA_009602725.1 Spirogloea muscicola | reverse complement strand
CGCTCGGGCAGCAGGGCCAGGGCCGCCGTGGCGCCGCCGGCAGCGGACCAGGGGTGGGGCCGGTCGCGGTGGTGGTTCGGGCGCGTCATCGACCCCCGCCGCGCGCCGTGGCCGTCCTGGAACCGCCTGCTGCTCATCTCCTGCGGCCTCTCCATCTCCGTCGACCCCCTCCACTTCTTCCTCCTCGCCATCGACCGCCGCTACCTGTGCATCTACATCCAGGGCTACTTCGCCGTCGTCATCACGGTCCTGCGCTCCCTCACCGACCTCATCTACCTCGCGCATGTCGCGCTCTCGCTGCGCACCGGCTACGTCTCTGCCGAGTCCATGGTCGTCGGCTGGGGCGAGCTCGTCGTCGACGCCCGCCGCATCGCCGCCCACTACCTCCGCTGGCGCGGCGGCTTCTGGCTCGACCTCTTCGTGCTGCTGCCCATCCCGCAGCTCGCTCTGTGGGTCGTCGTCCCCGCCGTCGCGTCTGCCGCACAGGGCACCTTCACCGCCATCCTCCTCGTGCTGCTTGTCACGCTCGTCCAGTACGTGCGGAAGGTGTATCACGCCATCACGCTCATGCGCCGCATGCAGCGCGTCAACGGCTACGTCTTTGGCACCGTCTGGTGGGCCATTGCGCTCAACATGGCCATCTACATCATCTCCTCGCACGTGAGCGTCAACTGCGCCACTTCTCTTCTCTACTCTGTCTAGTCTCTGATCCTTAAACAAGCTAAATTTTAGCAATCCTTGGCAGTTTAGTGCTTGGCCGTTGGCGCTCTTGTCTGACGATTCGTAGGGCCATGGCAGTTCACCGGCAGGAGAGACGCTAAGTGGTTTTGTCTGTGTCTCTCACGTCCTCCTCCTCCCTGCCTCTCCTGCAGCTCGTTGGCGCAGTGTGGTACCTGCTGTCCATACAACGTGTGGAGATGTGCCTGTATCGCGAGTGCAAGACGATACCCGGGTGTGATGATGGGCGCATGAGCTGCCGGGACCCGTTGGCGTTTGGTGCGCGTGTCGGCAACACTCTAGCGAGCGGCGAACCTTGGGGATCCAATGCCACGACCGTGCAGCGCTGCCTGAGCAGCAACACCACGTTCACATACGGTCTGTACTCGCAGGCGCTGCCGCTTGTGACCGAGACCAACGGCCTGCAGAAGATCCTCTACGCCTTCTTCTGGGGCATCATGTCCCTCAGGTGCCACCGCAACTCAGCCGCCCAGCCACAGTATTTCCTCCTAGACCAGTAATTGACCCAGACAATGTTTGATCACTGGCCCCTCAGATGCCATTTGCTTGTGAGCAGAGGCATTTGAACAAGACTTTTCCACTTTAGGATGGAGAGTCTTCCACTTTAGGGGGACTTTGAGATTTCACACCTAATTGAAACCTCAAGAATTATCATAATCATCCAGACCTTAGACAGTGCAGTGCTAGAGACACCCGTCTCGGCACCATGCACTCGTCTCCAGACCTTGAAGGACGTCGATGACCCCTCCTGAGCTCATGCACAAGTTGCAGAATAGAAGTTGAAAATTTTGTCTTGAGCCCGTGTGACTCCACATGTAACTCCAAGGTCATGCAGAGCCGCAATGTACCAGCCTTGCATGGTCAACGAACTCGGCCCTCTGGCCGCCTACCAAGCTGCGACCTCTTGGCTGATGCCAGTTCACTTGTTTCATACAATTGTGTCTGCTGCGGCAGCTCCTTTGCAAATGCGCTGACACCCAGCAACTACATGGTGGAGACTATCTTCGCCCTCTTCATTGTCATCGGCGGCGTGCTGCTTTTCGTGCTGCTCGTTGGCAACATCCAGGTGCGCCAGCACATATGACCTGCTACTTTTACTGCTACTTCTAAAGCATCCTGCCCTCAGGCTCAAGGCACTGAGGTCCTCGATCCAGATGTTCTTGTCATGGAGCTTTTAGTCAGCGTGATATGAGATGCTGTGGGCCAAAGTTGACCTTCCGGCTGGCGTGGTGTGGCGGGGCAGGTCTTCCTGCACTCCATCACTGAACGCATGGAGGCGATGCAGCTGCGCAAGCGGGACCTGCAGTGGTGGATGCGACGGCGGCAGCTTCCGGCACGCCTGCAGCAGCGTGTGGTCAAGTATGAGCGGCACATGTGGGCAGCGACGCGGGGCGTCGATGAGGAGGCTGTCCTGCAAGGCCTGCCCGACTCTTTGCAGCGCGACATCAAGCGCCACCTCTGCCTCGACCTTGTTCGTAAGGTTCGTCAACGCTCCTGCAGCTCCAGCTCGTCACTGTTAGAGGTTTGACTGCACGCGAGTGTATTCTATGTTCAAGATGTATGTTGCTCACTTTGTAAGATCAATCTGGCTTTAGGACATAAAATTGGACTCTGCTCATGGAGGCGGTACTGTGCTCCTCCCCTGCAGGTCCCGCTGTTCAAACACATGGACCGCCTGGTGCTGGATGCCATCTGCATGCGCCTGCGGCCAGTTGTCTACTTGGAGAAGACGACGGTAAGCCGTACGGCAAATCCTAGCCACCCCCAGCTTCAGCCTCTCTCCAAGCAGTGTCTATCACTTGCTATTGCCAAGCGCTTGTCCATTTGGTGCCCAGTAAGTGACCTGCTTGTGGCAGGGCCTTGCAGTCGCCTCACCGGCATGTGGTGTGATGGTGCAGCTTGTTCGAGCTGGAGAGCCAGTGAAACGCATGATCTTCATCATCCGCGGCCACCTCCAGTGTCTCCACCAGCTCTCCAGTGGCACTGTCAGGTATGTCAGAGCCGCTTGTGAAGTTGCTTGTATAGGTGGAGGCTAGCAATGATGTGACAACCAAGAGCCTCCCTGTCTATGGCAATGGTGTCGGCCAAGACGACTTGTAACACAGGCAATGAGCACTGGGAAGAGGCACGTGGTGCTTGGCTATCAAACTTACGATTTTCATAATCTAGGCTCAGAGTGTAGCTTCTTGGTCCAGAGTCCTGCGCTCAACATGCTGGCCGCTATGCGAAGGCCACACCTCGCTGACTGTCAGCTCTTCGCTGATCCCTTCTGTGCTTCCTCGGCAGCACAATTGTGCTTGGGCCCGGGAAGTTCTCGGGCGAGGAGCTCGTGGGATGGTGCCTCAGCAGCCGGCTTGCTACAGCTGACGTGCTGCCGCTTGCCACCTCGGACCTGACCACAGTTGACGCCGCTGAATCTTTCGTCCTTGAGGCCCAGGATCTCAAGTAAGGCGTCACCTTACTCTGGCGCCTATTGTTTACCTCATTAATCTTGACCAACATTATAAACTCCAGTCCACTGGTGCAGCTTGCATCTTAGTACTGTGCCCGTCCATGCGGCTCTCTGTCTGTGCCTGTTGACATCTAGCTTGTGCTGCTGCCAGGTACGTAACGGAGCACTTCCGACAGCACTTCCGAGGACGGCACCTGCAGCATGCCATCCGGCACTACTCGCCGCACTGGCGGACCTGGGCTGCGGTCACAATCCAGCTGGCATATCGGCGTTACCGTGCCAAGCAGTGGGCTGCGGTAATGGCTGCTGTCGCGGGTGGCGAGGCTTCCACGGCAGGCGGCGGCGGCGGTGGTGGTGGTGGCGGCGAGGCGAGTGGCAGCCTTGCAGCGGCAGTGCCATACAGCGGGCAGCTGCTGCCGTACAGTGGGCAGCAGGTGCCCACAAGCGGGCAGCTCGTAGATTCAGGGGAGCTCCGTCGGAATCGGCTGCGCATATACACTGCCATGTTCACGTCCCCAAAGCCCGCAGACTCGTGCTGATGCAGCGCATGGCCAGGGCCCTCGATCTCACTTCCTGTGAGTCCCTTGCGGCCTTGCCTGTGCCTGTCAGCGATGCCTGCCCTGTATTATCATTCTGAAGGCCACTGGCTTCGAAAAAATTTAGGTCAACTTCTGTACAAGTTCTGCAACTTGTCGCTCATATTCTGTGAGCTAGCTGCAGGCGCACCTTAACGAGTTTCAAGTGCTAAGCTTTTGACTTCTGCACAGGTAGTCTTAGCATGGCTCTCTTGCGCTTTACCTCATTCCGGATCGACAACACTGGTAATGAGACGGGGAAGTCAGACAAGGGACCTTACACAGAGCAAGCGCAGGAATATTGCTCTTCAAAAGAAATAGCCTTATCTTGTGCAATTTGATCTACCACGAAGTATACATGGCTCAATCCGCCAGTGTACCTTGACACAGTAGCAGTGCAGTCCCGCTAAGACTAAACTTGGGGTAAGCGGCCATGCCGATCACCTTGCGATCCACGAAATTTGTCCAGCAACAATCACAAGCTAGATCGGCTGCCATGCAAGGCGGCGCTGCTAGGCTACTGGACTAGATGGCGCAACTAATATGCTGTGTCGATGCCTCGCACGCTTCCGCTTCCGCTTACTCTCTTGCAGCATCGTGGCACCATCATCTCCTGCGTTGCCTGACAGCTGCCGAAAACGTCACACGGTGTAAGTCACAGGTGGCCCCGCACTAGTGGCGGCGCCTCTTCTGCGCCGCTTCTGCCCACGGCGTTTGCTGCTCAAAACTGAGACAGAATTCAATATCGACAGACTAAACAGCGGCATACACTTGTTGCCAACTGCGCAACCACTTTGAACTTGCAGGGGCGTCACCTTTTGCAAAGACGGCGCCTGCCGCAGTGGCGGCTGCACTTGCACCTTTGACTTTGACGGCTGCTGCTGCTTCTTCTTCATGGACAGCGGGTTTGGGCCCTGCCCACGTCGCACAATCAGCAGCTAGTCAAAATATGCAGGATAATTTTGTGCAGAAGCACATTCTTAAAGTGCAGCGCAGCTGCAGAATGGCAGTTTCCTAAATCATTAACCACCTCATACTAGCTGTGAAAACCCCACCTTGGCTCTGCGACGCTGGAACAAGGACCTCGAGCTATCCGGAGCAACCATGCTGGCGGTGACGCCCAAGCGTTCGCCTGCGGGCTGCGCATCACCAGCATCGCTTGGCACTCGTCCCTCGCCATTGTTGTCATCGCCGCTGGCACGGGCTTCCTTGTCACTTGAATGGTGCACAGTCGCCAGCTGCTTGCCATTGATCGCCATGCCTAGGGCGGCGAGCTCGCGATCCGGCACTCGTGTGCGCTCGGCCTCGCCGCCGCGCGCGGCTGCCTGCTGCAGCGGCGTCGGCGGCTCCAGTACCAACATCGTGCCTTTACTGAAGATGAGTGCCGCTGCCGGGACCTGCCACTTGCGGCACTGCCGCTGAGTGTCAGGCGATGCCTGCACCTGATCATGGAGCACAGCTGACTGGGGGCTTGGCAACCAGGGATGCCCAGCCTCACCTTGCGCAGCTTGCGGCGGAGGTCCGCGTCCTGCGAGGCAACGAAAAAGTGCTCGGGGTTTTCGGCGCCCACCATGTCGGCCAGGCAGTCGGCGGCCGCCACGACCGGATCGTGGCCGCACCTGTGGCCCGTCCAACAGAAGACGTCGCAGCCGGCAGTGAGTACCACCATTGTGGCTGGCACCTTGTGTAGCAAGGGGCAATGTCCAATTGTACACCAAGACAGGCGATCCTGCAAAGCAGAAGGCCAGGATACCCAGGTGCAGCAGTGGCTCAGCGCTCTGGCGGTACCTACTTGGCGAGGTCTATGCGGCGGGCAGCCTGGGCAGTTGTTGAGAAGGCGGCGCCCAGCCTCCGGAGCTCCATGGAGACGCACCTGAGGTCAGGCGGACATGCTGCACATCAAATAAGCGTTTGGGTCGATGGTTTGGGGTGAGAGGTTAGGATCAAGGTTTAGGGTGTAGGGTTTAAGGATTTAGGGTTTGAGGCGTGCGCTGGCAATGGCGGTAGCACAATGGCGACGCAAGGGCGGCGCCGACACACCTGGTGACCATGGGCTTGGCGGCGCCGCCGAGGAGCTTGGGCAGCGCATCGGCCAAGCCGGCGGGCCGGCCCTGCAGCGCCGCGTGTAGGAAGTTGCCATCGCACAGCACCTGCCGGCGGTGCGCCGGCGGCGGCGGCCACGCCATGGAGGCCAACGCAAGTCAGGCGCCTCGTCTCCCAGCTAACTGACTGGTGGTACTCACGAGCAGGCTCCCACTAGCTGGCCAGGCCACATGAGCCGGGAGGTGCAGGTTCAAGTCATGAGGACAGCGGCGGCACCGATAGCGGCGGCGGCCGGTGGTGGCGGCGGCGGCTGCGGCGGCGGCGGCAGCGGCGGCGGCCATGGTCGCCATGCCGCGCGCAGGGCCCGGAGCTCGCTCGGGAATGACCAGCGGCGGGGATAAGGGAGAGGATTGAAATGGAAGAATGGAAATGCGGCTGCCTGACAATAAAGGAGCGGCTGTAAAAGCCAGCCAGGTGCACACAGAGGGCGTCCTTATATCTAATAAGTGGAGCCTATTTATGTCAGTGGGTCTGGTCGCGGGACCCCGCTAGGCCAGCCTGTGGCTGGAATGGGGTCGCCGCCAACGGACACGCCACGACGGTATCGTCGGCGTCGGTGCCCCCGTTCCGTCACCTCCCGTCGGGGCTGGGGCGCAGGCCTGGCCACGAGGCGCCCCCCCCCTCCTCCTCCGTTTCCGTGCGCAGATGAATCGGGGCGACGGCCGGCTCGTAGCCGTGACCGGGCCACCCCCGCCGCATCGCCATAGCCACAGAAATCGAATATATCGACTCGCTTGAAACGGCGGCCCGCCAACGGGTGGCTTCCCGCCCCGCTCGGACCGAGCCCTCAGCGATTGCTGTGCCTTCGAAGCAAGGCACCTCCCCCGCCGCCGCCGCCGCCGCCGCCCGCCATGGCCGCTCTCAGCGCCGGGTCCGGCGACCTGGAGGTGGAGAAGACGTCCGCGGGCAATGAGTACAAGGTCAAGGACATGGCGCTGGCCGACTTCGGGCGCCTCGAGATCGAGCTCGCCGAGGTCGAGATGCCCGGCCTCGTGTCCTGCGTGGAGGAGTATAGGGCCGCGCAGCCCTTCAAGGGCGCGCAGATCACTGGCTCCCTGCACATGACGATCCAGGTCCGGCAGCAGCGTCCTGCCCTGCCTACTCATTCAAAACCCCTGCAAAATCCTGGCAGTCCAGGTCGCATGTCGCCGTATGCCTCCCGCTCTACCTACTGCCGATCACTCCTGCATCCGTGCTGCTCTTGCCACTTTCTTTGTCGTCACAGCTGAGAGGGAGGCACTGCTGGTCGCATTTCTTCATCTGTTGGCTCCTACGCTCAGCAGTCATGTCAAGTCGGTCCACAGAGCACACTATGAATGAGGTGCTATTGCTCTGAGTTGATGGTCTTGTGCTGTGCTGTAATGTATGCGAGATCAGACTGCTGTGCTCATTGAGACACNACCGGGCCTGCGGCGCAGCGGCAGCTGGGGCCGCCGCCGCTGGTGGTTCGGCTCCGTGCTGGACCCCCGCCAACCTGCCGTGCAGGTCCGCGCTACGCCAGCCACCGCTGCCGGCTGCCTCCGCGGGCGCACGGCCGTCGCTGCCGTCGCCGCTGCCAATGCTGCCAGGAGCAGCGATCGTGCGGCCCAATAAGATTCCCAATCTTGAGATCTCATGCGGCAGCACAATGGCTGCCGTGCTGAGCCGCTCGGCAAGCCCTGCGCCGGCAATGGCATGGCTTTAACTCTTGGCAACGTTGTGCTGCCGCTACGCAGCTGTGGAACCGGCTGTTCCTGCTGTCGTGCGTGCTGGCGGTGACGGTGGACCCGCTCTTCTTCTACACGCTGGCCGTCGACTCGCACCTCCTGTGCGCCTACGTCCAGGCCACGCCGCTGCTCGTCGTCACGCTCCTCCGCTCCGCCACGGACGCCATGTACTTCCTCCACATGTGGCTCTCGCTGCGAATGGCGTACGTTTCCAAGGCCTCCATGGTGCTCGGCCGCGGCGAGCTCGTGGAGGACGCGCGGGCCATCGTGCGGCACTACACCAAGCTCCGCGGCGGCTTCCTCGTCGACCTCTTTGTCGTACTGCCGGTGCCCCAGATCGCTGTGTGGGTCACCGCGCCTGCCATGCTGCGCGCCGGTGCCAGCACCGACGCCGTCACCTTGACCCTGCTGACCACCATCCTCGCCCAGTACTTTCCCAGGGCCTACCACACCGTCACCATCATGCGTCGCATAGAGGTTTGGCCACCTCCGCCTTCCACCCCTGTGCGCCAGACCTTGGGTGCCTGCCACAACTGTTTGCCACACCGCCCAGCTTGGCATCTGCTGCACAACTTGCGCATTGTCCCACCTACTT
Organism: Spirogloea muscicola; assembly: GCA_009602725.1. Taxonomy (NCBI): domain Eukaryota; kingdom Viridiplantae; phylum Streptophyta; class Zygnematophyceae; order Spirogloeales; family Spirogloeaceae; genus Spirogloea; species Spirogloea muscicola. The sequence goes on along the minus strand of WELB01000155.1, from coordinate 238,350 downwards.
GTGACTATATTCTGTGTTGGTGAATGAAAATTTGATGCTAATTCAAGCAGGATGAATGACAATGACTATGTAGTTATCATCACGGGTCTGCATTTAGCATCGGTGGTCAGGACCTTCAGGGACCTGGGCTTCACCACGACTCGCCCTGCCTGTCGCGCAGCGCGTGACCGGGTACGTCTTCGGGACGGCGTGGTGGGGTTTCGCGCTCAACCTGACCGCATACATCATCGCCGCTCATGTCAGTGCCGATGCCCCCCGTTGCCGTCGCTGTGGTACTTCTCAGCCATCTCTGCTGCAATGTGGCATCTTGAAATGTCCGTCCTAGGAGCCGGCGGCCATGATCAAGCGGCTGTTGTGAGCAGGTCGCCGGCGCGGTGTGGTACCTGTTCACCATCCAGCGGGTGTGCGACTGCCTCGGTGCTGAGATTGGCGCCCAGGACCGCAGCCTGCTCCTCCTAGCCTGCCCCACACCTCTAGCATTTGGGTCGCAGCTCGACGGCGGCGCCGAGCGTGCCGCCTGGGGCTCCAACGTCACTGTCCACGACCAATGCCTCAAAACTGGCGAGCCATTCAGCACGTACCAGTGGGGCATCTACAAGCCGGCTGTCTCGCTCGTGTACGACAGCAACTTCCTGGAGAAGATCCTCCTACCGCTGTTCTGGGGCACCATGTCCTTCAGGCACGCCTCCAGCCTTCTGCTAAATTGTAACTGTGGATCTAATGCCCTTAATGAGCGGTTGCCACATGTTAAAAGTTGCAACAGTGCGTCGGTGCCTTCAGAAGCCAGTCTTGTAGTAGTCTGATGAACGACAATGTGATCCCTGTATCTAAATTGCATGCTGACAAGCCCGCCCGTTTCCTGCCGCCCAGCTCCTTTGCCAATGCTCTTGTGCCAAGCAACTCGATGTCAGAGGTGGTCTTTAGCATCATCATTGTCCTCTCTGGCCTCCTCCTCTTTATGCTCCTCATTGGCAACATCCAGGTCTGGTTGCCCCCTCCTATGAAACAGAAGTGCTTTTGAGTCTTAGTAAGAAGCACATGCAAAACCTGCAGTCCAAACCAGCCAATGCTTGCAGTTGACATTTTGGCAAGTGCAAGTGCTTGCTTCTGCGAGCATGGCGATATGTCAATGAATGCGCTCGCTTGGGGCGAATCTTCCTTTCAAGCAGCTGTGCTTCACTTATTTGCTCTGTCTGTTGACATGCTGGTCACCCAGTCAGTACTTGATAATGTTGTCTGCATGCTTCCACAGGAACAGACTATTGACCTCTAGTCTAGCTCGTGGAAATATCTTGCTGGCAGGTATTCCTGCACAATATTACGAGCCGGATGGAGGGCATGCAGCTGCACCGACGGGACCTCGAATTCTGGATGCGGCGGCGGCAGCTGCCATGGCGGCTCAAGCAAGCAGTTCGGCGCTTTGAGCGGCAGCGCTGGGCTGCCACGCGTGGCGTCAATGAGGAGGCCATGGTGCAAAGCCTGCCTGAGTCGCTGCGGCGCGACATCAAGCGTCACCTTTGCCTCGATCTCGTCCGCAAGGTTGGGTCCTCCAGCAACCAGCGCCTGTCCTGCTGCTTGTCACACTGAAGAAATTTCGCACATCAACAGCATAGTGTTAGTTACGCGAGCCTTGTTAAAGTCATTGATGGTTCAATCTTGCTGCGAGTTTGGTGCTTCAGGTGCCTCTTTTTGAGAAGATGGAGGACCTGGTCCTTGACAACATCTGTGAGCGGCTGCAACCTATCCACTTCACGGCTGGTATGCAGGTCAGCATCGGAGACAATTTTTCATATACCGCAAGCTTCCCTTTCTGGGTTGGGCTCCACACACTGTGGAATTTGTGTAACCCAGTATGAGCGCCCACTCTCTGATCAATTCCAGTATCAGAGTCTGCGAGAGCTCTTGCCTTGAGTGTAAACCCTGGCCTGAATGCAGAGCATTCTATGACGCAGATCATGCGACAGGGCGAGCCGGTGCAGCGCATGCTGTTCATCATCCGCGGGCACCTTCAGACCAAGCACAAGCTGACCAACGGCAAAGTGAGGTACTTCAGCGAGGGGCAATCACTTACTTGATAAAATCATGTCTATAGCTATGTCATTGATTTATCCCACCTGACACTAGGTGCAAGTGACAGCCGCAGCAGCCTCTACCTCAACCTCTTTCTCATGCACAAAATGGATGGATACACTACTGGCCCATTTGGCCCATTTCTTCCTGGCCATCTGACAGCAGCAAGTGTTGCACGTGGCTTTGGGCAGCACCATCCTACTTGGTCCTGGCAGCAGTACGGGCGAGGAGCTTCTCAGCTGGTGCCTCAGCAAGCGTGTGGACGAGGACAGCCTCCCATGCTCGTCCGCTGGCCTTGTTGCGTCTGATGGGGTGGAGGCATTTGTCCTGGAAGCGGAGGATCTCAAGTAACTGCGGACCCATTGCCCTCTTCGCCTTTTGTCATGATTGTGTGATCCTTTCTGTGCAAGTACTGCAGGTCTTAATCATGCCCATTGGAGTGACGCAGGTACGTGACGATGCACTTCCACTTCCAGCTGCGCAGCAAGCACCTGCGGCACATGATCAAGCACTACTCGCCACACTGGCGCACGTGGGCAGCCGTCACGATCCAGCTGGCTTGGCGTCGGTACCGTGCCAAGCAGTGGGCGGCCGAGAACCCCGGCAGCGACGAAGCATCCCGGCACGGCCTGCTGCTGCCGCCTAGCGGCAACCTCTTGCCGTTCAGCGGCCAGCTCAGCGGCCTGCTCCTCCCCCGCAGCGGATACCTCAGCGGCGACCCTGGAGAGCTCAAGCGCGACCGCCTCCGCATGCTCACCGCCATGTTTGCTTCACCGAAGCCCAAGGAATATTGATCTCCCGACTTCATTATAGATAATTAAGATGCTGAGGCTAAAGCAGCTCTCTTGACTGCCAGGCCAGTGTGATAGTTGCAGCACGTGTACACATCCTGGTGAAGCAGTGCCTGCATTGCTCTATCTGGAGCGCCAAGAGTGCAAACTTAGGTGTACAGTATTGTTACTCACAGAAGCTCCTCCATGCAGAGATGTGGACCCCTGCATATGACATGGTTCCCTCTCTTGTACAACACCCGCCAGGCTAGATGTATATGACCTCAAAGTCCGCAAAGGCTAAGCACATGAAGCTGATGCTACTTGAAGGTGCAACTCTTATGATCCTTCCTAAATATTGCAGATGAGGGAGCTGAGAGGGCCACCAAAGCCCGAGTCCTGGAAAAAGGCAAGATGAGCTGCGTTGTACAATGCTTGGTGCAGTGGCACAGAATTTTAATAATACAAAGAGCCGGCGAGGGAACATCTGCTCGCGCACTCTACATGTAAAGGCATTTTGATCCAAAGGCGCCACTTTGCGACAATCAGATTATAAAGCTGGCCTGATCTGGCAGGAACATTTCGCACCTACAGCTCCAGCTCCTTGTCAAAGTCGTCGTTGTCGTCAAAGAGCTGGACGAAGCGGGCGCGCCGTGCAGCCGTTTGCCTCCGCCACAGGAGGATCCCCCCCAGCAGCGCTCCCAGCAACAGAAGACTGCCCAGCACGCTGCTGATAACGATGAGCGCCACTGAGCTGCCCGACCGCCCTCGCCGGTGCGCCGTGGACTCTTCTTCACTGTCCTCCAGCCCATCTGCATGACAGTAGGAGCAAGTACAGAGCAGGCTATGAGATTGCTTTCACCATCTATGCAAGGGCAGCCACCCTTACATAAGGAGTCCCCTGCGTCAAGTTAGCGTGGCTCTTGAGCCCTTGCCGCTCTCACCAACACTTGGCGCAACACAACCATAATTCGTGCTCGCCCTTTGTGAGATGCAGCGCACAACCCCAACACTCTTAATCGTTCATCCTTAAGACCAACTTTTACATGGTGGAAGCCATGACTGGAGGCTGTGTCAGCTCAGGCGCCAGACCCATTGCCAGCTCTATTCCTGTCACCAGCCTCAACCACGCCAGCAATACTGAAGTGCACCCCTGCTGACCAACCTGGATGCTTCAAGTACTCCGGCTAAGTGGTGGCGCTAACGACTAGACTTCCTCGCTTACGGGCTCGCTGATATGGGACCTCTTATGACTACCCTGCAAGAGCCCCCCCTGCATGCACAAATCTGAGCTCCAAGAGAGCATCATCACGTCATTGTACGCAGTTGCTGCATGACTCCTTCGCAGCTGTGGCGGCTGCTGCGGCTGCCGGGCCAGGGGCAGTGCGTGGACAGCCCAGAGATAGAGAGAAGGCAGAAGGGCTTGGGTCTGCCATCTGGTGTTCAGGCACCAAATAGCGTCCGTCATGTGTTAACCCGTGGTTACTGAGCAGGTCAGCGGGTAACGTACGCCATCAGATGTGCTTGCCGTGATACTTGGCCACTTTGGCCTTCCATTATAGAATTCACTAACCGCACCTTATAACCAAAAGTTAGAGAGCAGGCCGCAGAGAAGCTGGGGGTGAGCCCACCTGGGTTGCAGCGCGGGCAGAGGAGCGTGAGGTCGAACTCGCCGCTGCGGTTGCGGCGGTAGGCGCCGTCGGGCGGCGGCCCGAAGTCTAGCGGGCACAGCTCCCACTCGCCGAACACGTCGTCGCGCGTCAGCGTGTCCTCCTCGTACAGCCCGCACCGCTGGCACTTGTCGCCCTCCAGCACCGCCACCGGCTGCCCTCCGCCAGGAAACCCCAGACCCAGCGCCAGGCAGCGTGAGGCCCCAGGCGGCGGCGGCGGCGGCGGCGGCGGCGGCGGCGGAGGCGGCGGAGGACCTGCCAGGACTCGTGGCCGTGGAAGGCGTAGAGGGTGTTCTTGGCGACGACGTCCGGGAGGCGCGCCTTGGCGCCGCCGGAGCAGCGCCAGTACACCGACGGCCGCGAGAGCGGCCAGTCGTGCGTCGTAAACACCGTCAGGTTCGCGAGCTGGACCTCCGCCAGCGCCGGCGGCGGCGCCGGCGGCGGCGCCGCCGCGCCCCTCTCGTCGTCGCCGTCGTCGCCGTCATCGC
>WELB01000155.1:215127-233317 GCA_009602725.1 Spirogloea muscicola | reverse complement strand
GCCGCCGCCGCGGCGGCATGCGGCCGCGCGGCGCGGCGCAGCCGGCGCCGCAGTCCCCCGCCGCGAGTTTGCGGGTCCCAGGAGAAGAAGAAGAAGACGAAGTTGAATTGAATCAAATGAAATAAATTACATCAGATCAGCGGCTGCTGGTGTTGCATCGACGTGCCGGTCGCGCTTTTTGGCTGCAGCCTCTGGGCGAAGAAGAAGTGGCTCTCCCAATGGGGGCAAGGGCTGTGAGAAGCCAGCCCGAAAAGATTTGACAAGGTTCGAAGGGGCCAAGGCGAGAGACTTGGAAGCGCTGCTCCGATTCTCCTGGAAGAAGTGGCTCTCCCAATGGGGGCAAGGGCTGTGAGAAGAAGTGGCTCTCCCAATGGGGGCAAGGGCTGTGAGAAGCCAGCCCGAAAAGAATTGACAAGGTTCGAAGGGGCCAAGGCGAGAGCTCCAGCTGGTGGCAGAAGGCTGTAGTCACCGAAGTGTCGTGCATGAAGCAAGCGCGGCCAGATTAACTGGTGGCTGGGAGAGGCCAGCCCAAAGCAATGGACAAGGTCTGAAGGTAGTGCTAGCCCATAGAGAAGAGAGAAGTGGCTCTCCCAACGGGGGCAAGGGCTGTGAGAAGCCAGCCCCTCTTCTCTATGGGCGCGCACTTCTCTGTGAGAAGCCAGCCCGAAAAGAAATGACAAGGTTCGAAGCGGCCAAACTACGAGCAAAGCAGCTACTAAGGGGCCTGAAGAGAGAAGTGCGCGCCCATAGAGAAGAGGGGCTGGCAAAGCCAGCCCAAAAAAAAAAGGACAATGTCTAAAGCCAAAGAAAGAGGAGCCGGAGAAAGGACTACACTACAAAGGGAGAATCACAAAACACTGCAGAACACAGAAACGATGCAGAGGGAAGCTCAGTACCCACGAGTGAGCAACATCAGGTCTGAGTAGCTCGCTGCAGGGAAAGAGGCACTCCGCCGGGACCCAGAGGCGGCGGCCATAGCACGGCCTGCGCGCGTGTGGACGGCGTGGGCAAGGGAGCGTTGAAGCGATACGGCCAGGCGCACGCGGAAGACTTGTGCTAGCGAACCGGCGGCATTGAAGCCGGGCATCGCCCCTAGCAGACCCGGCCGCCGGGCAATGGCCTGGCGAGCAAGCCGCTGAATGAGATCCAGCCAGCGGCTGCCGAAAGCCCAGTGTACATCGCCCATCGCCAGGGCCGCGAATTCATCCCCCACCGGGTGATCAGCATATTTTCGCTCCTTGCCCCGGGCCGCCTGGCCGACCGCGTGCCCTGCAAAACGACGCCGATCTGGTGGGATTGGCGGAGTCGATGCAGTCCGTTGTCACCACATCAGCGATGATGCGGGGACCGTCGCCGGGCGGGATGGCGACCAGGTCGGCGCGTCGCGTATGGGGCTGGCCGTCCGCGCCCAGGTGGATGGGCATGATGGAGGAGTTCTCCACCGCGACCTTGAAGCCCGCCTCCGAAAACACCCTCTGCATACCATCGCGCAGGAGGTCGTGGGAAGCGGTCCGGAAGAGGCTATGGCAGAACAGGGGAGGATGGACCACTCAGTAGTTACGAGTGAGGAGCCTCAAATGCGACACACTAGCTGCCGGAAAATCATCCCCCTGACGAAAGCCGGAGGCCGCAGCGAGAGCACGGCCAGCACGCAGATGCAAGGCGTGGGCCATGGACCGCTGAAGGGAGACGGACAAGCGCATACGATATACCTGAGCCCACGAGCCAGCGGCGTTGAAGTCAGCCGGCTCACCGCCCCTGCGGGACACAGCGCGCCGCGCAAGCCTGGCTAGCAGGTCGAGCCACTGGGACCCGAGAGCCCCGTGCACGTCCACAGCCAGGGGGACGAACTCATCTGCAGCCGGGTGGTCGGCGTGTTTGGCCGCCTTGCTGCGAGCGGCCTTCGAGAAGAGGGGCTGGCAAAGCCAGCCCCAAAAGAATGGACAATGTCCAAAGCCAAAGAAAGAGGAGCCGGAAAATGGACTACACTACAAAACACTGCACAGACGATGCAGAGGGAAGCTCAGTACCCACGAGTGAGCAACATCAGGTCTGAGTAGCTCGCTGCAGGGAAAGAGGCACTCCGCCGAGACCCAGAAGCAAGCGCGGCCAGATTAATTGGTGGCTGGGAGAGGCCAGCCCCAAGGAATGGACCCAGAGGCGGCGGCTATAGCACGGCCTGCTCGCGTGTGGACGACGTGGGCAAGGGAGCGTTGAAGCAATACCGCCAGGCGCATGCGGAAGACTTGGGCGAGCGAACCGGCGAAGTTGAAGCATCGCCCCTGGCAGACCCGGCCGCCGGTCAATGGCCTAGCGGGCCAAGCCGCTGAAGGAGCCGGAGTGTGAAGGACAGACAGCAGCAAGCGGACTCTCAGTAACCTCTAGTCAGTAGATGCAAGTCTAAATCGCTAGCTGGCGGAAAGACGTCGCCGTGGGCATGGCCGCGGGCATGGCTGTGGGGTTTAGCCAAGTGTTTGCTCCAACCAATAGAAGAAGAAAGACGCTTTCAGGAGAAGAAAGGGCTCGCCCATTGAGGATAGGGGCTGGAAAAGCCAGCCCAAAAATGAAGGAACAAAAGGAGAGGAAGACGCTTCAGGAGAAGGCGGTGGCTGGGAGAGGCCAGCTTAGAGAAAAGAGTGAACAGAGTTTGAAGGGGCCAGGACAAGCGCTACAGCACACAGGGAATCAAGTAGCTACGAAACAGTCAGTAACCTCTGCTAAGCAGCCACATGTCGGAGAGGAGAGGGCGATGGCTTTGAGAGGCCAGCCCAGAAAACAGAATGAGCAAAGCTCGAAGGGGCCAGGGAAAGCAAAACCTTTGTCTGCCGGAGACGAACCAAGTAAAGCAAGCCGCCCCTTGAATCCAAGCCATTCAGTCACCACCACAAATAATGCACCTCTCTTCATCTGATAAATTTGCGACACCCTTCCCCTGTAGTATTTGCCAGTAGGTATTCGGGCTGATCCATTTAGGCCGGCCATTATATGAATGAGCTTATCCTTTAAGGCCATTATGTTTAGAGCTGATCCTGTAAGGCCAACTTTTGTCGCTTCTTCTGGTGCTAGTCAATGACTGCCAAACCAGCAGTTGCTACATCAAATGTTGCCCTATGAATAAGTTGAAAGTTCTGGTGAGGAAGTAATCTCCACGTCTGTTTCAGACCTTACTTAGCTAGGTGGCAAAAGCTTGCCAAGGGAAGGAAGGGGGAGCACGTTGTACTTTGAGGTGCTAACAGCCAAAGTCCAGGATGCCATAATTGTAGGGCTCGTCAGCGACTAAATCAATGCCGAGCTCTATTTCGTCCCCAAAGGGCACTAGCCACAGTACTCAAAGAGTAGAAAGCAAAAGGTCCAAAGCAAAGCTTATGCACAGGCTGACTGCGTCGAGAACATGTAACCAAGGTAGGAAATTCTAGGCTCTTGACAGACTGCTCGTCTGAGGAGGACAGGCGGGGAGCAGCTCCCCGCTGGTCCTTATGGCATACTGCTCATCCCTCAGATTGAGAAAGCTTGCTGCTATCTGCTCTGACTTACGCAGCACTGTAAGCGGCATGCTATCCACCTGCCAGGACCGATGGTGCTACTCACTTGGATCACTAGCAGCTGCTAACAGAGTGGTATTATGTACCAAGAGCACGGAGTAGCAATCACAGATTCCACTAAGAAGATGGTCGCAAGGCTGCTTCACCAGCATGACGACTAACATAGTCACAGATGCTGCTGATATTGGGTAGGAGTGTAAAGCCGCGGCCAACAAGACCTTGGCAACAGCAATCCATGCCTGTAAGCCATTTGGAAGGTGGTGAGGACGGTGGTGAGGGGTGGGGCGGAATTTTTGTAGCTTCAGGCACCATATGATGCCAGCTTCACTCAGCAGCTGTAATTGTAACACAAAATTCCCGTTTCATCATCCACGCTTGAAGCAGCCCAAGTGTGAACATGCTGAGATGCGTCATGTTTTCTGCTCATGGAAGCCCTGAGCTACCGAAGATGGCTGCCATCTCCTCCTCGGTAAGTGCAATCGAATTTGAATGATCGAATGTCTTCAAGGGCCTTACAAGCTCCACAAGCTCTTCCACAGGCTTTGTAGGTGCAGCAGAGGCCACAAGTGCCACAGGCGCCACCGCCTCAGCAGACTGCGGATATTCTGCGCGCTCTGCAGGTGCCACAGGCTGTGCGAGCTCAGCAGGCTCCCCAGGAGCCACGGGCTCTGCAGGCTCTCCAGCAGCAAGGAGGTGGACTGCTTCGCCAATCTCCTTAGCCTCCTCCTTGGGTGGCGTAGATACAACAGGAGGTACCTCCGTCACGTGCGCCATGGCTTGCTTTGCCAACATGGGAACACCGGCAACCTGCCCTGCGTCACCTACAAGGGCTTCCTGTGCTCCTAGGTTGCCCTCTACAGACAATCTTTCCTGTGCAGTCTCCTCGGGTTTCACAGTGCCCTCCTTCACAGCTGGCTCCTCTGCCATGGGAACGGCCTCTTCAGGAAGCGCAATCACACGGTCGGCACCCAACTCTGCAGACACCTGCTCAAGAGCATGCCAAGAGCTGATCAATCAAGTCCTCCAAAGTTGTGGCTAGCTGAAACAAACTCTGAGCTTTATGTACATGCACTTGCAACCATTCCCTCACCCAGGAAAAGATTGCAGCCACAAAGACAGCTCCAAATTTTGCAAATCATGTGGTCACGCCTCTTGTGCAGTAGACTTGACAATTGGGAGCTAGCAGCACACCTCATCATATGGGATTGCCGTGTCTTGCACATTCTTCATGAAGATGGTACCATTTGCTGCAGCCTTTGTGTCAACGTTGTCATCACCTTCAGGCGCAGTCACGTGCTCCAGTGTAGCGGGCGTGCTCGGCAGCACAGTCTTCACCTCTTCGGGACCAAAACCCTCCCCTTTGTCGGCCCCAGATGCAGGGTCCTGCATAATGTAGGGCGTCAATACCTCCGAGTAAGCTATGCAATTACCATGTTCACTAAATCCAGCCTTATCTCCACCAGAACCATCAGAAAACCCAAGGTGAGAATGTGCTACAGTGCCTCAGGCTACTCCATGAGTATGCCATCCTAATGTACTTTAGGCTTGACTATGTCAAGCCCGGCAACTCGCACTTATGGACAGAAGTAGCACGTGGCCAAAACGATCACCTTGATGCCGCCGTCCGTGGCACTGTCCTCGGGTGCAGGAGCAGCCGCAGTCGCCACAGCCAGCGCGTCCTCCTTCTTCGGGCCGCTGGCGGCCGTTGGCTGCTCCTGAGCGGGTGCAGACCCCGCGGAAGGGTGGACGGCGACGCCGCCGCTCTTGTCCTTGAGGCCCGCCTGGCAGGCGGCAGCGGCGGCGCATAATGTGTCACATTGAGAAGCAGGCCGTCTCGTCAGAGGGCCCTCGGGCTTCACGGAGCTGGGGCTGTCAATGCCATCAAGAGGGACCTGCGTAGACTAGCAGGACGTTGTGGAGCTGACAATGGTGCCGGAAATTGCAGCAGAAATGGCGCCCGTGGTCGCAGCATTGCGCACGAGCCTGCGACGCCGCTGCTCGCGGCGCTGCCGCTCGCCGGTGCCGGGGCTCACCGCGGGGGNGCGGCGGCGGCGGCGGCGGCGGCGTCGGCGGCGGCGGCGGCGGCGGCGGAAGCTTCGGGCGCCTCGTGCTGCAATGTTGTGGAAAACGGTGAATGCCGTCGGTGCGTAAGGGGGAACATTCGAGGGGGCACCGCAGGCCCCTAGGCGGTCACCCCCCTCTCCACAAAAGCCTCAGTGGCTTACCGAATCACTACCTTCGGGAGATTCGAAATCTGATTGGTGGAGCAATCCACCCTAACCCCCGGCGCCGGAGCCGTTGGCGGCTGCGCTCCGCCGTGGGGGGGCCCCCCGCCGCTGACTCGGAGGTCGCCACGTGTCGTGCAGTGAGCACGTCCTGGATTCGCGCGGTGCGGCCCCGCGTTCGCGGTCGGCCCCTCGCCCTAGCCGCGGCTGCTGACGGCTGCCGTCAGGCAGTGCCTGGGTCCCCCGCTTGCGCGTGGCCGGGCGCTTACACCCTACTGACGATTTCTTTCGATTGTAATGTCGACGTAGATTCCTTTTGGAATCACCCAGTCTCTCTGACCGGAGGCTGCTTAGCAGGGGTTGCTGAGTGCTTCGTAGCTGCTTCGTTTCTTCTCTGTGCTTGTTGTTCTTCGTACTTCCCCTGGCCCCTTCTCGTCCTTTGTTCATTCTTTTCTGGGCTGGCTTTTCCAGCCCCTACATCTTCAATGGGCGAGCCCTTCTCTCTTTTGGAAGCGTCCTTCGTTTGACCTGGCCTCTCACCACCATTGCTGTCACCTGGGAAGAGCTGTTCGCTCTTCTTCTCTCACTCTGTTAGAGGCTGTCTCTCTGTTGTGCACTGCAGCTGATCGTCCAGCCCTGCTCATCGTTTTCTTGATTTTTTATTTTCAATATAAGAGCTGTTCTTTCCTCCAGCGGCATCTCCCTCTGATTGACCAAAGGCGCATTGCAAAGAGGGGCTTGGATCAAAATCAGACCTCTGATTTTCCCAGCTAGCCTCTGATCGTTCCCAACTAGCAACTTTTGCCTATGGGTTTCTCGATGGCATTCCGTTTTAGCCACGAGTTGTGCAGAGTGAATTGCGCCTTTGTAATGGGCATTCCCTTGACCAATTCAGCGATTGGGCTGGCCCTTCAAAGCCACCGCCTCCTCTTGTGGGAGCCGAGCTGCTTCATCTTATGGAAGAGTCTTATCCTCTCTCCCTTTCTCTCGGGCTGGCTTGTCACAGCTATTGCCTTTCTGATGCCACTCCCGATCATCTTGTCCACTTGGAAGACCGCATCTTTCCATAGACCTGTTCATAGAACATCTGCGAGCCCTGGCAATAGAAGCTCTTCCATAAGGGCTTGAAGCGTTAGCCCAAGTTCATGGATAAGGGGTCTGACGGATGTGTTGATCAATGTGGATTAACTGCCTCCGATATCCCAGAGGATGAAGAATCCATCACAAGTGGTCTTTGTGGGTGAGGTGAGCACGGCAACATTTGGCCAGGCAATGGGATTGTTATTTTAAGGACTTGACCCTGCTATCCAAGAAGCTCGAGCCACTGGCTACAGATTCCTGGACCAGCAGGAGGAGACATGCAACAAAGATGCTGGCAACGGAAGTCCACACACCGCTCAAAGAAAGGTGCATCAACAGAGAAGTGCCAGAACACCAGCAGCTCTTCAAAAGCGCAATTGCTGTGACAAGCATTAAGGGAATAGAGTAAGGGCTTCAGTGCAGTAACCTCGATGTAGGTGTTGCAGACTCCACCTCCCTTGAATCATGTTGCATATGCTGGCCCTCAGCTACGCTCCCTCTTGTACAACTGTCACATGTGCTTGTCTTTGTACTTGACTACTAAGGTCCTCCATCACTCAAAACACATCTTTCTTATTGGCAAGTTAGCACAAGATCCCTGCATGTTGGGTGCGGGCTAAACAGCTCCCTGCGGCAAGTTCAAAGACCATCAGTCGAGCGAAGCGAAAGCAGCTCATTATTATGTTGGTGCCAATGAACATGTTAAAGCTGCAGCTTGTACAGACTAGTCATAACTTGACTTTTCTCTATGATGATAGCTCAACCCACTCAAAAATCACGAGCAGCACAAGCTGCATATTTGGGGCTCGTACAGCTGCGTACACAACGTTGCAGCTTGTAAACAGTAGCTTGCTAAGCAGGCAACCCTGTCCTGAAGGGCAGAAATTGCGATAGTAAGAAGGCTGGTGACCTTACAAAGGCTTGTCTGCAAGTCAATGCCCAGTACCCTGTTCATGGCAACAGGCCTCTCTTCCTCGCCTTCGCATGATGGTGATTATATCAGTATATGGTCGCCCCTTCAGCAATAAATTGAGGGAACAAATGTGGAAAACAACTTGCCCGTTCTTATGACAACACATAACCTTGACAGGTTCGGAAGGACATGGTTCTGCGATAAGCTGCCTTCTTGAGTTAGTACTAGCATTTGCCACGGCAATGCAGCCAACCCCCTGTGGGGTCCTTGTGATGCAGGAGCGAAACACAGCAAGGCCACTTTGCCATTAAAGCAAGACTGTGCTAGTATCTGATATACCAATGAGCACATCAGTCTCACTTGAACTCATCTTGACCGTCTCTTCGGAAGCACCTTCTGAGCAGCCACACCACCAAAAGAACGTGTGAACGGGCAAGCACCGGAAGTAGGTAAGCATGCATGCCACTTGCCCTGCCCTTGCATTTAACAATGCCGTCAGTCACCTGAGACTTTTGCAGGAACACGGCACTCACCAGGTGACTGCTGTGTAAGTGTGCATGAGTTGCCACTTCAGCATGAGAAGTCTCGTGTGGCACATTCTAAGTAGGGCAGGTCAGAAGGTGTCGCCAACCTCGTCTAATCAGTGTACCTGCCGAGGGAGGCATCATTGAAGTGGGCACTCGATTAACCAAGCGCAAATGATTGATAAGATGCCACTCCCCAGCTGCAGCTTAGACAGGACCAGCAGTTGCCATGATCGAAGTCAGCGCTCGGGCTTCAAGAGGCTAACCTCGGACACAACAATGAAGGCTTGCTTCTGCTCTGCCACATCTGCCAATGTCTTTCGGTCATCCGTGAGTTCAAGGGCAGCCCAGCCTTCCTGTGCAGCAGCGGAAGCCGGCCACAACACAGAGGATCAGTAGGCCCATTCATATATTACATGAATGGAAGATGTCAATGGGCACATCTTGTTCAACTTCACAAATCCTAGCTTTCATCTCAATGATCAGTCTGCCAGGCAAGCAAGGCCAAGCATGATACTGAATCATTCCTCAAGCATTGGTGCACGCAACATCTTGCAAAGAAGGCAAGAAGAAGGCTCCCAGGCTCTTCCATACAGCGCTGGTAGCCTGCACAAGTATGTGGCTGCTGCGCCTGAAGCCAAACAGCCTGTGGCACAACAACTTCAAGCGCCCAACCTGAAGATTGCAACAGATGAAATGGAGTTGGGCAGACTGTAAAGCAGGAGAGCAACAGACACCACCTGAAATGCACTGACAGTCTTTGGAAGAATGCATTAATATCCAGGCCTGCATGTTGACAAGCACGCTCATTTCACTAGGAACTCACGGTCGTAGACCCAGGAAGTTTTTTGATCAGTTGCTTCGGTGGCAGGTCCCCATCTCCTTTGAGATTCAGCGTCACAGCTGGTCAAGACAAGGATTTGGCACAGCATTCACCCACAGTCAGCCAATTAAGGGAAGCATGGGCACATTCTGGCAAACACTGACTAGGCTACAATATGGTCAAGCCAGGGTAATCTAAGCATGTAGTCTAAGATCACCCTTCCCAGCACAGAATGAGATAATCTACCCCACTCAAGTGGACGCCTGTCAAGGTTGCTGTTATCTCAGCCCTACTGTTGGGAAAGGCATCGATACTAGGAAGAAAATGCAGCTGATCCTTCGAAAGAACCAATTTTTGCCACAACAAAGACAATCTGGAAGCGGTTACAGAAGGACTCACTTAGGAAGTCGTCTGCGAGTGCCCGCGCTCTCTTGCTAGGCACAGCGACCATGCTCTGCTCAACTTGGTGCAGCTGCAACAGTTCTTCGTACCTGCTCAAACACTGGTATTTGTAAATAAATGAAAAGGTGCCCACTAAATTACAGGCCATGCAGGTGTGGCCATGGAGTGCCTGAGCAATGGCTAGAGCTGGCAGAGCCTAAGCACCTGGGGTGCTCCCGCTGGATGTCTTCCCTGCTCCTGATGGACTCCTGGGACATGATCTCGTGGATGTACCTGGATTTGTCAAGATCTGCCCCTAAGTATCACTTGGGGAGGAAATAACAACCCCAGTCAAGGTCAGCGTCACTTAGTCTCATGTTAGTCTCATGACGCAGTTAGGCTCACCTGATCTCCGAGTCCCTTCGCTCATGCAGCGTGATCTGCAGAAACCCATGTCCATGGTAGCTTATTGCATCAGCCTTGCCCTTCCTGGCAAGGCATAACAAGGACAGATTGCACACCCTTGTGTCGTACAGCAAGGTCGTGTTCGTGGACCTGGTCATGTGAACCCAAGTAATTGCACGTGCAAAATTCCATACTAAACAAAAAGCTCATCTACTTGAGCGATTCAGTATTGCTTGCTGAAGAACAAGCGCTTTGCAAGTCACTACAACTAGACTTACTTCACCACCATTCAAGACCTTGAGCCCCTTCACACGCGCCACGACCATACACCGCTGGGCAGCACCAGATGTAGTGTGTGTGATGGGGTTGCCTGTCAGGCGCACATCCTGCCAAACGCAGACCAGCATGCATGGCCAGCACAGCGAAGGCCCAAGAATATCCTTGAAGTCAGAGAGGCAGTAAGCCCACATAACACTTCTGCCAATCTTTCACTCTACATTCATCAAGGCTATCAGCTTGTCTTCATGTTTGGTAACATGCATAAGCATGCAGTTACTCCACATTCCGTAGGGGCCCATGTCGGCTGTAGGAAGACCTCTGAAGACAATTGCATCAATGCTTGTCACATAGAATCCGCTTCAGCATTCAGTGGAAAACAAGAAGTGCGGCGCGGAACCTGCCGTTTTCATGAGTGGTCCAAAGGGCTAGTATACTTGACAGGGCCTATCCTTACGAACCTTCAGAGCCGAGTACGTATTCAGAGCATCAATAGTTGCCATGGTGCTTATGCTGTTGTTGCCTGACACACACAGCGATACACTCAATGCACTGTCAGAAGTGGAACCATGTGGAAAACCTTGAAGAATGAAGAAGTGACTGAGGCACGGCCAAGGCAACAAACAGGGAACTGCACTTGCCAAGAAGCAAGCACCCGAGCCTGGCAAAGGGAGGCTCTGTGGCCCCGACTTCATGAGCAACTGATGGCGCCAGTTCTTCTGTGGCAGACAAGGGCTCCACATTGAGGAGCCCATTGCCACTGAGATTGAGCACCTCCAAACTACAGAATATACAGGACAGAACATGGTCAGTTGAGCAGCAATTGAGCAGAGACCTTAGAAGAGTGAGTGACAGAAGGTCGCATCTTCCGCCGTCCAAACCCCTAAGGCCCACCTGTAACTCTAATTTTGACTCGCGTTGGTCACACTTGATTGAGCATTACATGTGATATTGAAGATTCAAGAATTCAAACAGTTCACATAAGAGACAGGATGATGGAGATTGCACGTGTCGTACCTAACAAGGCTGGACAAGCACTTGACCTCATCCCAGTTGCGTATTTGGTTGCCCTCAAAATCAAGCAGGCGCAACAACGGGAAGCTGAGCTTGCAGCCACGTGCTGTGTCCAACTGCGTCAGGCAGCGCAAGGACCTTGCCTTAGAGCAGCGCCTCTGTTGACATCTTACCTCTCAATCCCAAAGGCAACCGCAAATGAATATATAAGCAGACTCAGTCCCACGACAAGCGAATGAGTAGCAGTACACCGTGCCAGCATCTCGCCTCTTGTTGATGAAGGTATTTGTACTGATTTAAGCAAAGACCAGCAAGTGGGCAGCAAGCACAGCAGCGTACACAACGACTGGAGACTGCTATTGATCAGCAAGCACAGCAGCTCTTACACCAGAGGCAAACTTAGATCTGAAACCTGCAAATCTTTGATGAGGTTGCTGCAGAGATGGAGCTCCTGGATTCTTGGGATGCTCGTGCTCAATAATTGGACCTGAACGATGATGGATGCAGGACAACAAGCTGCCATTAATGACGACAATCACTCCTACTTCTGAACTCACAGGAGTGGGCAGATTGGCAGCAATCTTGCAATTTGCTAATACTCAGTAACTCAATGAGAGAGACTTCATATAAGATATTGGGGCTTTCTTAAGCTTACATCCTTCCACTGCAGATTGCAGTTGTTCAGCACAAGAATCTTGAGTTCCGCCATGCCAGGCACGAGCGGCGGTGCTGGCAGGAGCCTGCCGTCGCTCAGGTCGAGTGTTTCCAGCACGGGAAGCTCCTGGCAGATCCTGCTCACATCCTGGCCTCACAGTTCGTTGCACGCAGTCAACTGGTGACAGGCTCCCTTTCTTCAATGGTGGTTCAGAATGGAAGGAGACAGAGTTCAGGACTTGACGTTGACGATCGAGGGGCAGCGTGCCTCACCTCCCAGTATGAAAGCAGGTGGCCCGAGATATAGAGTTCCCGAAGATCTGCCGCCGGCATTGTTAAGGACAGCAAAAGTTTCCTGTTGATCCCAACCTCGTCTCCATTTGGGCGGGACATGGAATGGAAAGGCAAGCCACAACGTGCTAGCCTTGTCGCTTAGTCCTTCGGCCCTCAGGCTGCAATGTCAGATTTAAGGTGGTTTAACGATCAATGCGTATGTAATGAGTTACCTCTTCACAGCCACTGTCAATTCACACGAGGACCCCTCAGACATCCAGAAGGATACTGCCAGCAGCTGCTCGGAGCTCGCCAGGGCATCCAGCCGACGCGACGCCAGCTCCAGGCAGATACGCCACGCTGAGGCGATCCAGCCGGGCCTGCTGCGCCTCCACCTGCGCTCGGCCGACTAGCTCAATCGGCAGGCGCCGTCGCCCGCTCGAAAGTATGTACATGTCATCAGCTCCTGCCGCAGCGCCACCGCTTAAAGCCTGGTCAGGCTATAGACGGGTGTAGGGTTTAGGGTTTGGGGGTTAGGGGTTTTGGTCTAGGGTTTAGGGTTAAGGTACAGTGGTTCAGGGTTAGGTTAGCTATGATTGAAGCCCTAGGTCTGCAGATCAGTCTTTGCGATCTAGGGTTTAGACTTTTAGTGGCTCAGGGCTTAGGGTGTGGGGTTACCGATTTAGGGTTAGGGTTTAGCTATAAGTGAAGCCCTAGGTCTGCAGATCAGCCTTCTGGCTCGAGGACTGGAGTCGAGGAAGCTCGGAAAGCCGGCGGGAAGCTGGCGTTACGAGCGCACCGGCGGTGGGCTCGCGGGATGTGTATCGCGCCTCCAGCGCCGCCAGGAGGCTGACGCCAGCGCACGCCTGGGACGGCCGCACGAAGGACGCGCCGCCGGGCGTGGCGGCGGCGAAATAGGAGACGCCGCCGGCGTCGCCGGAGTGGCGGCCGCGCGAGGGGTCGTCCCAGTCTACGCCGAGCCAGTCGCCGGCCTGGCCTGCGACGGGCCCCACGTAGCGCACCGTCGCGGCGTGGTGGCTCTGCGACCCGTCGCCTGTCGCAGCCGCCGCGACTCGCACGCGCTGCCCCGGCCGGAAGCCCGCCGCCGCCATGGCGGACCTCCACGCAACGTTCAAGTTTTAGCTTTAGGGTTCGGGGTTGAAGGGCTTAGGGACAGGCGCCGAGGTCCGAGCGCCTGAGGAGGGCCTGTCAGCTGGAGTGCGCGGCCGCCGCGCCGCAGCTTGCCGCAACCTCGTCTCGAGCGCCGAGCTGACGCCTCCGCAGAGCTGGCCATCCCCGCTTGGCCGTCGTCAAGCCACGCTCTCGATGTGCTCGGCTAGCTGCAGCTGCCATGCCTCACTGCGGTTTGCTTCAAGACGAACAAAGAAAGACTATTCCAGTAGAGAGGCGATCGCTGTGATCAAGACAGACCCCATCTTTGCTTGCGGGTGTACTTTCAAAAATTACTCTGCCAAAGTGGGCGAGAAGCTGTTGGAGAAGCTACGACTGAAGTGGCAATCATTATAAGTGAGTTGCATTTCTGTCTGACAGAAAGTGCATGAGCTCTCATTCAAGTGCATGGGAAGCGCACATTGACATGACGTACAACAAGGATTCCCTACCCAACATCAGGAAGTCCTCAAGGCATGTTGACTCTTTTGTGGGCTCGATTCTTACAGCCCTCGCCTCCTTCCGTAGGAGCAGCTTCTTCAGAGGAGGCCGGCTTAAGTGCAAGCACTAGCCCTGTACCAGATATGGTTTCACATGTGTGACCATCACAAGATCAACATAGTGTAAGTCCCATGAGTATACAAGCACAGGGGAGATATCAAGTCATGACACACACTTCCTACCTATGTTAGGCCCTCGCGATCACCACAACTGATCTGCTTCTCTTGCGCACAGCTCATGACCTTCAACAGCTGTCTATGAATGTCTAGTAAACAGTCCTTGAGGACTGCATGCAGCGTGAGTGTTTCTTGCACCTCACCGGCTGCTAGCACTTCACCCACTGCTAGGTGAAATGCATGATTCTAGCAACCTGGTCTAATACTAGGGTCCCTTCCAGCATCATACAGGTTGCTCAAGACTCGAGTCGGAGTAGCTGCCCTATGCCGCTTGTTCGTAGGCGGTGGTGGCAGAAAAGCCCGCCATATGCAGCTTGTTCATAGGCGGTGGTAGGAGAAAAGCCCGCCACGTGTGCAGAAAGGTGGCTCGTAGCCAGAGACTGCCGCAAAGAAGTAGAACGCACAAACCAAGAACCAGACAATGGGCACAACCGTGTACAGCGGCACGCGCCAGTCGGGTAGAGGTACGAGCTGCTGGGGGGCCAGGATCGGAACACCGTACTCGTCAAAGTTGAGCATTGCCCTCCGACTGCTAGGCCTTGGGTGCCATCTGTCATGAGATGCATGCATAGAGAGCAGCATTGCCTGATGAGAAGCTTAGGCACTTGCTATCCCCAAGTAGTGTATTCCACAGGCCCACTTCAGAAGCTATTGCTTGTAGCTTTGGAAAGTAAGGCTTGAGCTCGAGTGCACGTAAAGAAATGACCTGATCAATATAGGTGGTTACACGTGGAAATGTATTCATACCTCTCCATCATGACGTGGAGGACAGGCACAAACATGTTCTGCATCCCAAATAGTAGGAATGGCACCCAAGAGGTGACCTTGAGAAGAGCTCCACAGTCTCGGTAGTCCAGCATTGCCATCTAGGGAGAGAAACCTCTTAAATACTGTGCTTCGTGGGCAGAATGTGAGCTTAACAAATCCATCCTGCAGCCCAGATAAAGGATGCTCTTGATGAAAGCATGCTGCAGGTGATGAGTACTGCACATTCACTATGCCAGCGCACCTTGTATGCAATGACTACGCCTCCAGCGATGCAATACACAACATGAAACCAGACAATGCCGAAGTTGTCCGTCCAATTGATGGCTTTCTGTTCCAGGAGCAAGCATACTATGCAGATCATCAAAGCAGGTCGCCCACAGATGCGGCCAGTGTAAATGCTTATCAAGCATAGAGAACGCCACCGGAAAAGTACGAGCTATAACAATCTGGGTATATCAAATATCGTATGCTGACCTTTTTAGTGCTTCCGGTGGCCTCAAAGCGACTTGTGAACCAAGGAAAGAAGACCCGTGCAATTGCCCAGCAATTGTACGGTGCCATCCAATACCAGCACTGGCCCAATAAACAGCAGAGTCTTTCAGGTCAAACGGCGCAGCGTAGCTCAGGCTCAAGGTCTCTATCCAAAATGCCTTCTTCACGAATGAGTCAGTCTCACCCCAGCGCAAACCACAATGTCTCTGGCACTGTAGAGCAATTGCAGGTAATGACGTCCATTTACTCCTTCACTTACGAGAAAACCCTTGTTTGACCAACACAAATTTGGGGAGACTGGTGGCGACACATTAATATGGAAAGTAAGGTAGGCTTTCTGTCAGGGATGAACAGCTGGAGGCTCACAGACCTGCTCCCCCCGGATTTGGACGTTGATGGACTTGGGAAGGCGGCAGAAGAAGATGTAGCACATGATGCGTGAAGCTACTACATATGGCACCAGGAGAATGATGTATACCTTCGCAGTCTGCATATTACATGATCCAGAAGTACCGACTACTGCATGCACTCAGAGACCAACTTGCTAGCTGCCAGCTGACCAACTAGCTCCTGGATGTGGCTGAGATGCAGATCAGAAAGTGTGCAGCAGCTAGACCGCGTCAAAGCAGGAAAGCTGTGCTCACCTTGTATCCGCCGGCCATGATGCGCAAGTCAAAGGCGAGAATGAAGATAGGAAGGATCATCATCAGCAGGACGACGACGTTCTGGAAGTAGTGGACGCCGGCATACCAGTAGATGATGCGGCGATACAGACTGCCAAAGAATGGGCGCGAGAAACGTCTTACATGTATTTAATTGCGTGCCAAACATCTTCAAACAGTCTGCTGCCGTTGAGAAAGTGGAAGATTTTAGGGTTCATTTCTCGCTCTAGCGACCAGCTTGAACACAACGCCAGAACAGAGTTTGGCAGGTGCTGGGGCACAGGAGGACCTGAATTGGTGTCCTCTTCGGAAGAGGGGATTATGCTTGAAGAGAATCTGCAGGCTGCCCGTTGCCCACCGCTGGTGCTGCTTGATGTACCCCTGCAGCGTCCACGCCGCAAGGCCTGCCTGGCAAGTGCCAGCGGAGACGTCACTGTCCACCCTCATGAGAATCTCAAGGAGTAGGTCCAGAATGTGTGGTATTGCTACTAGCTTGCCAGCTTCTCAAGTGGGTTTGGATGAATCTGCAGCAGCACTTCACGGCGGCAAGACTGAGGCAGAGGCTGCATGTGCAAGCAACGAGCCTGACCTGCAGGCGCTGTGTGATGTAGACTGAGTTGTAGCCCTGTGAGTGCAATGTCAGTGCCGTGTCAAAGTCCTCAGTGATGGAGCCCGTTGTGAAGCCCTGGATCTGGCGCAAGCAGCTGCTGCGGATCACCATGCCGGTGCCGACACACTGGGCGCTGTTGCGCCCATCGCGGTATGGCAAGATGACATCGTAGAAGTCCTGCGTGATCGCCGGGCGACGAAGGTATGCTTGGTCATGACAAGCTGGCGCACTACAAGGGGGCCAAGCTCGGGGAGGTCAAGCAAGTTCCTGAGCAAGCTTCACCAAGGATGCCTGCTGTGGTACCTGGGACGCGTCGTTAAGGGGGTCTCCACGAACGATGTTGTAGAAGGCTTGCGGGCTCTGCACGAAGGCCACGTTGTCGGAGTCGAAGTGCGGCAGCATGCTGGCCAGGAAGAAGCGCGAGGGTATCATGTCCGCGTCCAGGATGGCGACGAAGTCGCCAGATGCGTGGCGCAGGCCCCAGTTGATGTTCCCTGCCTGTCAGGAGCAATCGGAAAAGGAAATTTGTACCAGCTCAGAAGGCTGCGTACCAGCAGCGCTCAATGGCAGCTGCTGCGCGCAACCGGCATAGGCCAACGTGGATGAGCAGCCAGCACTAAGCGAGCTCATGACCTTGAAGTGGTGGGGCACCCCCTTGGGCTTCGATCTCCGGAGATACCGCACCCTCCCGCCCGTCTCAGCACCCTCGACCTCCACCCAGTCCTGCGTACTCAAACCAGCTTCTATGATCAGTAGCTTTTCGTATGTTGGCATTCCTACCTCAAATTAAGCAACTTTTAGATAAGCATTTTGGAGGCAGCAGAAGGCTGCCTCATGCCTGTCTTTGGGCTCATGCATGCACGAGCAGCACGAGGGAAGCGGACCTTGAGTTTGTCGTCGCCACCATCGTCGCATACCCACACGGTGAAGTAGCTGGTGGGGTACTTCTGGCTGGCGGCCGCCCGCACCGTATCTGCGGCGCGTCCAGCTGCTGTTAGTAACGGGCACTGCTTGCCTCCTTCAAGCTCGGCATGCCCATGCAAGTCGACGGCTGGCCTGGAAGCCGTGCAGCAGCAGCATTGTGTGCAGCAAAGCAAGTTCGTCATTAGTAGGTCAACCGCGAATGTGCATAACTGGTGATGAAGACTTCCTTACCAAAAGAGGACGTGGAGACTGAGTCTGAGTCTGCAGAGAGATTCATTGTACATGGGCGTGTACGCACCTTGGATGACCTCGAGGTCCTCATTGCAGCAGCAGACGAGGATGGAGACGACGGGGAAGGGCCCGGCGGAGGGCATGAGCTTGGCGGGGCGCTCGCGCGCGGGGCGCGACACCTCCAGGAAGAGCACGAGCGTGGAGAGGTAGATGGACACCTCAGTGGCCAGGAAGAGGATCGGCGTCGGCCCGATGGTGGCGATGTTCCTGACAACCATGTTGAGCTTCCAGCCGAGGTAAGCGCCGCCGCCGGCGCAGACCAGCAGCATGGTGGCCACCATCAGCGCGTGGTGCAGCGCGGGGCTCATGCTGTCGCCGGTGATGGACGCCGCTGGCGGCTGGGACATCCAGTCCTCCTCCGCCGCCGCCGCCGCCGGCTCCGGCCCGAACACCGCCTCGGCTGCGCCGTTGGCGAGCGGCGGCAGCACGCTCTCCCCCCACTCCGGCGCCGCGTCCGCCGGCGGCGCCAGCGGGAGGCGGCCGCCC
>WELB01000155.1:172595-207755 GCA_009602725.1 Spirogloea muscicola | reverse complement strand
CCCACCACGTCGCCGACGCCGTCGCCGGCGCCGGCGGCGGGGCAGGCGGGCGGCGCGCCGTCGCCGTCGGCCTCGTCGTCGGCCATGGCCACCCCGGGCAACCCCCCCGTCTAGCCTTTGCCAGCCTTTTCTCGGGCTGGCGTTCCACAGCCCATCGCCCCCTTCGTGGTTACTGAGCCTATCGGCGTGGCAGGAGGTGGTGTACAGGAGGTGATGCAAGTGTGCTTGCCGTTCTAATGTAGCCATTCATACATACAAACTTATTCCCTGATTTTTATCCATTGATTGGTTCTGGCAATTATGAAACACGTTGGTACACTACAACATTGAGATTGCCTTTTCTTTTTTTTGACTTGGATAGGCTTTTTTCCGCTGGCTCGTGGGCTCAGGTATACCGTATGCGATTGTCCGTCTCCCTCCAGCGGTCCATGGCCCACGCCTTGCACCTGCGTGCTGGCCGTGCTCTCGCTGCGGCCTCCGGCTTTCGTCAGGAGAAGAAGTGGCTCTCCCAATGGCCTTGTCCCCATTGGGAGTGCCACTTCTCTTTCGTTGTTTTTGCTTTCTGTAGGTAGTATATTAAGTTTACGATTGCAGTTATCTTGAAAACCAGTGGATTGCCTGTCAGATTGACGTCCGTCGAGGGAAGGACGGCGACGAAGGCAGAGGTCTTGGGTTCAGGCCATTGACCGGCGGCCGGGTCTGCTAGGGGCGATGCCCGGCTTCAACGCCGCCGGGTCGCTCGCCCAAGTATTCCGTATGCGCCTGGCGGTATCGTTTCAACGCTTGCTTGCCTACGCCGTCCACATGCGAGCAGGCCGTGCGATGGCTGCCGCCTCAGGCCATTGGACATTGTCCATTCTTTTCGGGCTGGCTTTGCCAGCCCTTCTTCTCTATGGGCGAGCACTTTCTTCTTTTTACGAGGTTTGCCCTCTTCCTCTGTCGAGGGAAGAACCTCGACGAAGACAGAGGCAGAGGATTTACCCCCGACGGAGGCAGAGGGTTTCAGTAAGAAGGTTACAATAACGATATACAAAATGTAGTGAATATACATTAACTGGAATGGGATACGTCGCCCTTGGCCACTCGGCCACTGCAGCTAGTCTGTCGGATTTGAGCTCCTCACTCGTAATTACTGAGTGGTCCATCCTCTCCCGTTCTGACATAGCTTCTTCAGGCCCCTTCGTAACTGCTTAGCGCTTTAGGCCCCTCCGTCATGTGGCCCTTCGAACCTTTGTCAATTCTTTTCGGGCTGGCTTTTCACAGCCCCTGGCCCCATTGGGAGAGCCACTTCTTCAACTCAGGGCCTAAGTCCATCACTCACCACACACGCCATTCAATTTTCGGGAAAGAATAACCGATGAGAGAAAGAGTGGCTCTCTCAATGGGCGCAAAGGAATTTCGTGTATTTGAAACAAACGAAGGCCAAATGGCCAAGTACAAAGGCAAGCACATCTTAAGACCTACGTAACCTACAGTAGATTGACCCGCTCAGAAACCACGGGTCAAAACATAAAGGTCGCTAACCGATGCCTGGATACTAGATGGCAGATACGAAGCCCTTCTGCCACCAACTAGAGCTCGCCCAGCTTTCTGGTGCAAAGCATTAGCCTGAGCACGCTGCAAACAGGCCGAAACTCGTCGTTACAACAACGATAGATAAGCAGCTGGCAAGCCCATCTCAGCCGGGAACACATCTGCATGTCGTGTGTAGCCTAGATTGGCTATGTTTGGAAGGAGAGTAAGGAAACGAGGACCTAAGCAGCCAAAGATGTCGATTGCTGCTGGCAAGAGCCGATCACATCGGGGGTAATCGGAGTAGTGCTGCAACTTTCTTTGTTCAGCACTGCCCACTGCGTGGCCAGCGATGTGTGTCGATGCTGGACCTTTATTGGCCTCCGTAACCACAATATCGACCAAAGCCCTTGGTCCTCCACCAGGTTGCACGCCCACAATGTCAAGTGCGCGGCGATGATGACGTCCCTGGGCATCCGTGGTGATAGGCATGATGTTCACTTCCACGACCGCACGGTACCCGGCGTCGCGCATCAAACCCGCCAGAGCATTACGGAGGAGGTTGTGGATGCCCACCACTTCTGGTCCAGAGGGGCATCGCAGCATGTGAGTGGCGAGCTCAGCACTCTCTGCGCGGAAGGCGCTCTCACACTGGCGCACCCCAATCTGGCAGTCAGGTGGGAGGCCGAGGAAGAGTTGAAGCAACGTCCGAAAGGCCTCGGAGCTGATGCTGAAGGCGCTGGCCACGGCGTGTGAGGTGATCCAGTCTGTGGCTCCAGGTGTGGCGAGGGAAGTAAGTCTTGCCAGGCTCCTTGGATTGTTGTGAATCTCTGGCAGCCTCCTCAAGCTTCTGCGGCGCTCATCTTCCACTGCCGTAACCAGTCTGGATTGTGCCCCTCTATCAGATGCTTGGGCGAGGGCGGAAAATGGCATGAGTAGAGGTTGTATAGAGGGGAAAGAGCCGATTGCCGAGTCACGGATGCTCCTCAGATCCGCTTGGAAGGGTAAGGAGCCTTCCGCCACGTTGCGTACGGGATCGTGGAGGCAAGGGAAGCGCATGGGAAGCATAGAGGCGATCTGGTGCCAGCAGACCAGGAAGGCTGCTTGCGCCGTCTGCTCCAACGACCGGCAGCCAAGGCCGCCCATGCGAGTGGGGAGGGAAGCCTGGAGGGCAGATGAAGCGGAGGGGAAAGAGGAAGATTGTGGAAGGGATGCCAGGGACTGCAGCAGGGAGTTGTCGAATTCCTTGTAGAGCTCGCCCACCATGCCCATTGGGGCGACTGTCCGCTGCAAGTAGCATGCCCGTTGGCCGATGCAGCGGGTGAGAATGGCCAGCGCCAGCTGTGTGTCCCCAAGGAGGGGAAGGGAAGGGAGGGGGGCGAGATGTTTCTGGAGGCGTTCCCGCAAGTCCATCGCCACGTGAGCTGGTGTGCCGAGGGGGACCTTGAGGATGGCCAGCCCATTGGCAGGGGTCTGGCAGCCGTGGGGGAGCTGAAGATTGGCGGGGAGACCACGTGGGGACCATGCCACGCTCTTGGATGGGCAAACCCGCAGGCCCATCAGGTCCAGTTCGCGAACAAGCAAGGGGTAAGCCGCCATGACTTCAGCTGGAGGGCGCAAAATGGGCGCAAAGGCTGTGCGGAGCCAGCCCGAAGACAATTGGCAAAAAGATTCGACGGGGCCAAAACTGCGAAGCGGCCATAAACTTGGATAAGATTATCACTTAGTAACCTCTACTTAGGAGCCGCACGACAGAATGACTACCCTTAACTTTTCTTTGGAAGAGCCCACTCCTTTTGTACTTGGCCACTCAGCAAAGGAAAAAGTAAACTCAGAAAAATACCTCAGGCCCTCCTTCACTCATATATACACCTTACTTCTCTCCCCGCCCCGATCCCGGCAAACGGCGCGCCCGCCCTTACCGGCGGAGCTCTGACGGGCGGGCACTCTGCGCCGCCGTCAAAGCGGCTCCCGTCTTGGCGAGGCTGGCCGCGCCACGGGGCGCGGCCGATGAGCTCAGCGGTGACGTCGGCGCTGTCAGTCCGGGGTTGGGCCGCTGCGACCACCGTCGCACGTCGGAGAGATGGGCGTCGCACGTCTGCCGAGCGGAACCATCCCGTAGGGTAGCCGTCCGCAGCGTCGGCTTACCCAACGCTCCGACGCCGTAGAGCGCGCGTCGCCGAAGACGGGCAAGCCCCCCTCCCCCCCCCTTGCCCAAATGCCCTGCCACGTGGCAGAAGGGCAGGTCTCCGCCGCCGCCGCCGCCGCCGCCGCAGCCGCTTGCGGAGCTGCCGCCGCCGCCGCCNGCGGCGGCGATGGCCTCCGGCGGGCCGCCGCGGGGCCCTCCGCGGGCCGCCGCCCGCGGCTGCGGCGCATCCGGATCGATCCGGGGCCTGTAGATCGGCGCCCCAGGCCCTGAGGCCCTCCCGCACGACTGCTCCGACATCCGCCGAGGCTGTGGCGGCCACTGGAGCGGCACCATGGTGACGGTCCGGGAGTAGTATCCTCCGTTCGCTGGGATCCAAGCGGCGTCTGAGTCCTTGGCGGGCGTCACGGAAGCTGTGCCTGTGATGCTGTAGAGCCTAGCCGCCCCACTATACATGATGCCTCAAGGGCACGAGTGCGAGGACAGGCATTGCGAGGACAGGCTGCCCTCTGGCGGTGATGTCGATGTCAGGTCGACGAACCTGTCAGCTAATGGTGGTCAAAGCCAAGTGCTGGCTTGCCTTGCAGTGAACTGTTGAGGGGTTTGGCTCAATAAGGCTGCCAGCTGCCGCTCCAAGGCGGCTCTTGTATGGCAACATCGATTGCATGTTGCTTCTGCGATGCATTGTCTGACTCTACTCTCTGCACGAAAGTCCTCTTGGCCCGCTCTATGGAGTGGCACATTTCCTTGACTCGGAGCACCAACACCAGCCGCATTGTCCTCCCGTTTACTTTCGAGGAGGTGAGCGGCTACTGGCTGCTACATCAATCATAGACCAACGATCCAGCTTGCCGTGCTGCTTTACTGGGAATGCTTTGTGGATCGAAGCCCTCCTCTTGTGCTGCTGCTCGTCACATTGCACCCCAGTCAGGCAAATTTCCAGCAATAGTCTGTCAGGTTTGGCTCTCGCCAAAATGATCCCACAACTCTGGCGCAATGCCAAGGCACGAAATAACCCTACCAGTCCAGGATGCTGCTTAGCTGAGCATCTTGAAATTTGGATCTCCTCCGTGTCTGGCAGTATCGGGTGGCGCAGCTCTACATGGTTGCAAAGTACAGTGCGAAGGAGTCTGAGTCCGATAATGGTGATGGTGTTGAGTTCCTCGAGAATGAGCCTTATGAAGATGAGAAGCGAAAGGGCCAGTACACGCACAAATATTACCACCTTGCCAGGTCTTTTTGCCTTTCCAGCTGCCCTGTTCTGATCAAACACGTAGTAAACACTGAGTGAACACTGGGTAAACACTTGTAAACAGATAATCACTAAGTGACTGCTGGCACAAAGGCATGCCAAGAAGGCAGCTGCTCTGCAGACTTAGCCCTGTGCACCTGCAGCAGTTGTGGCTGATGTAAGAATCTGAATTTGGGGTGATTCACTTCAGTAAGCTACCAAGCTGGATCGCCACCATCATCCCCCACAAGGCCCTGATGTTGGAGGAGGAGGCCTGGAACGCTTACCCTTACTGTAGAACAAGTAAGTGTCTGTTGCATCTGAGTGGATCACTCAAATGCCTCTACAACCAGCTGGAGCTACTGCTGGAGCATGTCTATGACTTTGGGGATGCTCTCTCCTAGCGCTGTACTGTAGAAGGGTTTGCAAAGAGACACCAAGAAAGCAATAACCAGACTATGACGATTCTGCAACTCTGACTTGTGCTTTTTCTTGCTTGAATGAAAACCGTGGTCTTGGGGCTTCATCAATTGTGCAGTTTACGCGGTACTTACTGCACAGCTGCCTTTCCCTTCTGCCCTACTTTCTTATCTGTTTGGGGCACTGAAGTTGCATGGACGTGCTAAAGTGTGATGTCATATCAGAGCTGGAGGCAGTGTATCACTGATTATGGCTCTGTCAAAGAGCACATGAAGCAAACTGTGTGCAATTGGCACAATGAGTCTGCTACTGCACATCTCATAATTGACAAGTACTACATGGACACTTTGCAGAGCCCTTTCTTCACCAAATTCTCGTTAACAATTGAGTCCTTCCACGTAGAGGACCGCGGGACTACAGAGAATGTGAGTTAATGTTCTTCAAGCTGCTAGTGGGCCTTGCCACACACGCATAACGCTTTGCCGCCTACTTGCTGCCTAGTCTCTATCAAGTTTACGTTGGTCCGCAACGGCAGCTCTAAGCTCACTGATTTGTGGAAGTATTGACACAAGTTGACATGATATGTGCTTATGTGACAAGGCCCTGAACATGGATGCTGATCACCTCAAGATGCGGCAAGTTGAGTTCATAGACATTGCAATGGACCCTGTTGATAAGTACATCCCTGAGGAGGATCCAAGCAAGTTCAAGTCCAAGAAGAATGGAAGGGGTCCACTTATGGAGGGCTGGATGGTGGGTGCAACGATCTTGGATGTCCCACCTCTGAATGTTTGAAGAGTCAGGCAGCAGTTTGGCAGCTGTTCTAAAGTTATCTGCTTGCTGCTTAGCTACAATGCCTGCAGAGGCATGAATTGTACAAAATCAGACTCACCATACAGGAAAGTCAACTCGAGTATAATCTATACTTGGATATAGTACCGTGGTGACATATTCTGAGCCAAGATTGCTAGCTTATCTGCAGCAAAAGTGCGAGCCCAAATTGTGTGCATACAAGGTGGTGTCTGTGGATGTGCCATACTGGGGCTGGGGCAGCCGGTTGGAAAAGTACATCGCAACAGTAGGTTCCTAGTGCCCTTATGTCCTTTTCGCTCTTCTTGTCCTCGTTCCTGCCCTCATGACACTGTTGTGTATACTATGTAAGTTAGCTGGTTGAGCTTGTCCGCAGTACATCACTGACCTCGCTTGGCTGTGGCGTAATACCACTTCGTCACTGGCCAGAAAGCTGAGAGAAAGGTCTTCACTGAAGGTCATCGGAAGAGTTTCTGTTGGATGGACGAGTGGATTGATCTGACCATGGCGGACATCCGCAAGATGGAACAGGAAACAGCGGCCAACCTCCGAGAAGTAATACTCTCATAACCTGGAAGCCTTGACCTGAGCACTTTCAACTGCAGTTTGTATGTTTTGCTTCGCTTTCTTTCCATCAAGCCCAGAGCTTCAGCGCCCATCAAGCTGCAACTATGACACCTTGCATGTCATAGGTAACTTCGACTCAGAGTGAAGCCACAGGGACACTCGGCGACAAACAGCTTGTATTGATCCTGTCTCATATGCAATCATCTCTTTCCTGGCAGAAACGTGCAAATGGCAAAGTGAGTACCCCAGGATTACAACAACAACCTCCTCTTGCTAATCAAGTAAGTGCTGGCAGGAGATTGCAATAAGAAGCTCTAGGCATTGTCATCAAACATGCAATGTCTATGGACATATTATTGATGCAATGCGCATCACTCATGCAGCATGTCCCTTGTCCCTTTGAGGCAGTCAGATACTTAACAGCTGACTGTGATTGGCATTCTCAGTCTACCCTAATTGCTCTGCTTTGCCTCGTTCAGACTAGCCTACCAAAAGGTCTGGTCAATGAGGAGCCAAAGCAGCCCAAGACAACGACCGGCTTCTTCTCGTACCTGTCTACGTCGAAGAAGTCTCCTCAATCCCCAAAGATCCAGTCTCCGAAAGCACCGGTGGGATGATGTTGTTCAATTGAAGTTGAATTTGCAATTTGACAAGATGACGAGCTCAGGCTGGAAAATTTTTCTGCACCTGATGGCAGCTTGCTTTGCAGCTGGCGAAGGAGGACGTCGCGGCTGGCAATGGCTCTCAGCAGCCGCGAGCGCCGCCTAGCAACGCCACAACCTATCCAATGGAGCGCGATGTGGCGAGCAGCAATTATGAAGCCCTTCACGAGTCAGTCCATGGTCGTGGTTCTTTGAGAGCCAACGCGTCATTTGAAAGTCTCTCAGCGGCAGCTGGCTCGAAGTCGGGCCACTACTCTCACTCCACCACTGACATTGCCGGCTTGGCTGGGGGCAGCCCCCTGCTGATGCAAACACCCCCTCGCACGCCTCGCAAACACGCAGAGGCTCCCGATCACAATGTCGGCACTGATGAGAAGCCCGTGGATCACTATGTTGGCGTCATTGAAAAAGCCATCCACAAGCTCAAGAGCCCTGGTCAATGCCCCAGCCCAAGCCCTTGACCGAGGTTCATATGAATATGCCGACTCCATTCCCCAGATTGCTGCAGCACCTTGCTGTCTCTGGGTTTATGCCCACTATGGTGATCAACTTGGTCACATGCCAAAGTCTGTACAAAACTCTTACACAGTATGCGTTGTTATCATCCACTTGCACAGCTCTGATTGACACTTTTTCATGAGAGTTATTGATTGGACTACTGCTTGCTGGCAGTGTGGGAAGCAAACCCAAGCTGAGTCATCACCATCTTGCATCAACGTACAGGATGTCACGGGCTAGTCCAATTTGCTGCCCAGAATCTGTTGAATAGCTCAGGCGCAGCGTCTTGTATGTCAGACATACAAGATGCCCACAGCAGGAGTTGACCCCTTGCTGAGCATCTTAGACCCCCAGCATGCATGCCAGCAGGTCATCCGCAGTCTTTGAGGTTTTCACGAGTGGCTGGAAGCTGCAAACTCGAAGCATTTGATGAAATGACATATTGTCTTCTGTCACTGTCATACTGAAGATGTCCCTGTGAGCCAGCATGCCCGTGCATCATGGTGAGGGGACGCATACAGGACAACTGGCCATCTTAAGCGTCACGACACAAACATAACCCAGAGAACTGAACGCAGGTGGCCGCGCGTGACCTGCAACGGCCCTACTCCTCCTCCTCCTCCTCCTCGTCGCCCCCACCGGACGCCTTCTTGGAGGCATTCTTCAGGTTCCTCCTCTTCACGCGGCCTGGAGTGCCGCCACCGAACGGGCTGGATAGGGCAAAGTCGATGTGCTTCTGGCTCTCGACACGTACCAGGAAGGAAGGGATGTTCACGATCTGCTTTCCCACCCTGGCACACCCAACATCGCAGACCTCCCACAGTGAGCCAGCATTGCTAGCAACTGCGGCATGCAACGAGCCTAGAGAGGCCAGGCAGGCACAAGGGCAGTCCCTGCAACACAGTCAATTTGCACAGAGTATCTGTGCAATGATTTTCAGTGAGACCCCAAAAAACTGCTTTTGCGAGCTTTCCCAAGCTGGGAGGAGCATGCAGGGCAGCCATGGCTGCATGCTTGCAGAGCACAAACCCATTGGCGGCACCTGATGTGGCGCTGCCTGATGAGGACGCGGGCATGGTGGATCGACTTGGCGAGGCCTGTCTTGAAAACCAGGGTCTGCAACCGGCGCTCGAGGAAATTCTCCGCCGTCAGCGCAAGCACATAATCGAGTTTCGTCTGCAGGGCAGAAACGAGTGGGAAGGGGCACTTGGTCAGGCGCCTGCCAAGGCCCGCGCTGCAGAAAGTGGCACAATATGGCTGGCCTGCAGAGATAGTGTGCTCAGACTTGAGTCGACCAGCTGCAAATGGAGCTAGCGAGCAAAGGCAGAAAGAGGCTCCCAGAACATTGCTGTTGAAATAGACCTGGTCGCTGACGTCCATCAGCAGCCATTGAGGTGGAGCAATCTGCATTGCCAGGCGAAGCGACTGGCAGCCATTGCCGCAGGGAGGGTGGCGTCCAACGTAGGATGGAGGACGAACCTGGGTCTCATCGAGGAGGCCGTAGCGGACCATGCGGCGCAAGAGGGCCTCGCCCTCGAAGATGCGGCGGGGGTTCTTCTCGTCGAGCGTGAGGAGCTCGCGGGCGTTCTTGCGGATGCGAGAGAGCGCGTACTGGACGCGCCACAGCTCGCGCTTGGCGCGCAGGCCGTATTCGCCCACGATCTTGAGCTCCGCGTCCAGCCGCTCCTTCTCGAACGGCCGCCGCGGCTTCTTGAACGTCTTCCCGTCTGGCGACGGCGGGGGCGGCGGCGACGGCGAAGGCACGCATCAGAACGGGGAGGCACAAGACCAGCCACTTTAGCGGCGGCAGCGGCGTAGGCGTAATGATCACAAGAGGGGGGGAGACATGGGCTGGCAGGGCATGGCGGCACGTACGGTTGCGGTAGACCGCGACGTGCACCATGGTGGCACCGGCGGCGCGGCAGCGGCGGCGCCGGCGGGAGAGGAGGGCGGCGGCGGCGGCGGCGAGCGAAGTGGGGATGGGGGTTTGGGGGGGTTTAAGGGGGACTGCCTGGGCAGGGCCCTAACTGCGGCACAAGCTGACCCTCAGAAGACGGTGACTGCAGTCCCGTGACCACCTTCCCCATCGCCCTCACCAGCCTTCACCCCGCCCGGCGGCCGTCGGATCGGTCGGAGTGCAGTCGCCGCCCCATCGCAACCGTTGGAAGCGCGTGCCCGGATGGCCGTGCGCGAATTCCAATCGGATAACCTGGTCCACCTTGCCTCGGTCGGCGGTCACTAGCCGCCCCCAGCCCCCACCCGCCGTGTATTCCTGTGCAAACCGTTGGCCCGCGGATGCCCCTTCGCCGTCGCCGCCGCGCCCGCGTCGCGGCACCGCCGCGGCGGCTGCGCGCTCGCTGCGGCGGCTGCCGCTTGCCGCTGCACCGCGGACATTCGCGTGGCATAGACCTTCGCGCGGACTTCCAGTGGCCGCGGGCGGGCCGCCGTCTAACGTGGATGGAGCTGAGGGTGGCATGGTTGGGGGCCAGAGCCGGCTCTGCGCTTTTGCCCGATTGCGGCCGGCCGGGGCTCGGGCTTGCCACCTGAGGCGCAACCGTTGCCTGGGCCGGCGGCCGTGGCTGGAATGTGGCGGTCCATAGCCAACCTCAAGGAGAACATCTCCCAGATTGCGACCGATGTTTTGGACTCGGCAGCGGATGAGGATTTTGAGGCAAAGCCAGCCCTTGGCGGGCACAAGGTCTCCGAGTTCTCTGAGGCTCCCGCTCGAGCGCTTGAAAACAAGCCTACCAGCAATGGCGTGCAAGATTCAGAGGTGCAGGCCTCGTACTTGCGCTTCGCTTCTGAAAGTCGCTTGACTTGGACGTCATAATGGAAGCAGCTAAAGGACAAGACGGACTGCGTTCTTGATGAGGCACCGTGGTGGACCTCGAGCCTGACACTGCAATGTCTCGGCACGCCATGCTCATCTGATGCAGTTGCGCTGGTACAAGAGCGAGGTCAGCAGGCTTCAGATGGCAGAGTTGGAGATCCAGTCTCTCTCACAGAAATACGTTGCACTGCTCAAGGAGAAAGAGGTTGCTGGCATCCTCTACTCTTGCCCTGAGTACGTCTGGCGTGATGATCGTCAGAGCCGAGAGACAGATAGCCTTTGCTCTGAGGCACTTCGTTAAGCAATCTGCAACTGGATAGGCTCAGTAAGTCTGCTTGTAGTGACGGTGCTCAAGCACTAGTACAGAGGTCATCAGAGTCTTGGAGTTGGTGATATGCAGGAGGAAGTGCACGTACTCAGGGAAGAGAACGCTGAGATGCAAACAAGGTTGTCTAAGGAGGAGGCGACAAGTGCAAGTAACGGTGATGCTGCTGAACACAAGAGACTGAAAGACAGGCTACAAGTGAGTATCTTAAGAAGTCAATGGCCAGCATGCGTATCAACGTGACTTTGAGAGTGCGCATTCAAGTGTCTGTTGCAGCCACACAAGCAGCTAGTGCTCGAAAGTCATGTACACTGTAGATCTATTTCTCAGAAGGTCTCAATTGGAGCAGGTTCTTGAGGAGCAGCTGCAGCGCACCTCAAGCTCGCAGCAGGTACCAGCTATTCAAGATGGACCTCAGTGTTGAACAAGTGCACTTGCTTCTGCAATAAAGAGATGTGAGCAATTCTGTCACTTCCTAAGTCAAAGTAGTCATGAATGACATGCTTGCATACGGGGTGCCTGAAGCAGAACGAACTTCATCCTGCAGGAGCAGTTGGCTGCTTTACAGGAGAATCATAGGAAGAGGACCGATGCTCTCATTGCCAGGCACCGACGGGAGACGGCAGCACTGCAGGCTGAGAATAAGGCTCTGCATGCTATGTTGGTCAAGCAGGAGACTCCTCTCAGCAATGGCACTCCCGACACACAGCTGGCAGGAAGTAGGGTGGCAGAACTAGAGATAAGCTTGAAGAAAGCAGAAGATCTATTGAAGGTAGGCAATGCAGTCTCTGGATCAGACCTGCTTCCCACCCCGTCTAGAGATTCACTGTGCAGCCAGTAGTAAGCCCCCCAACATTGTGTAGCAACAGCTGCTTGCATACTCGTGAGCAACCAGTGAGACCTTACCAACGCTGCAGCTTTTCTTGTGTGCGCACAGGAGCTGACTAGAGAGTCCTTGAAGAAAGATGATGCTTATGCCAAGCTGAGACAGGCATATGAAGTGATTGTGGCTGACCTTAGTACAAAGGATGCTCTCATTGAGAGCCACATGTCCGAAAAGACTGATCTTCATAAGCAATTGCAAGGTAAGCTCAATAGCGGGAGTGCGCCACTTGCTGTGAGAAGACAGGTTTGCAGCCTCCTTATCTTGACCACCGACAGCCAACGATTTGTGTTCCCTGTATCATAGCTTGATAACTGAATGTCTACTTTATTTTTCCATTGAGGGTGTAGAGAAGCTTGTCAGCCTTGATGCAGCTCATCAAGAGATCAGGGCAACAAAAGTCGAGCTGCAAAGGGTAAGAAAGCCAACCATACAAACCATTTATACTCTGACCTGTTTCAATGTGAAGTAGCTATGGCAGTGCAGAGTAGCTGATATGTTGATGAAGGATCAGCATGCCGTTGTTCTGATGTGAGAGTAGGCTGGCTGTCACATTCTTTGAGTTACAAGCAAGTCAGACCCTTCTCTGGATTACAACATTCAGGTGACATTGCTATGGCAGGCTAGATCATGCTTGATAAGCGCACCTTGCCTTGCAGGTAGCAAGTGAAGTGGCTGCAAGCAATAAGCGGATACTTGAGCAAGACCTTTTGCAGCGTGACATCAGCTCTCGGTACCAACAACTGGAAGCTGATGCAAGCTCCAAGATTATCTTACTTAATGTACGTGGGATCAATCTACGAGTTGTTTGTGATGGAGAATGTTGCTCGCAAGTAAAGATGCGAAGATAGTCATATTAGCTGCTTCCGATCTTGCCAGCAGCTTCTGATGCGAGCAGGTGGTCTCATGGCCTACTTACAGGACGAAGTACAGATGTACAAGGAAAGGCTGCAGGCTAGCAAAGACGAACTAGCTAATGCGCAGGCAGCTGCTGCTGCCACCTCTCTTCGTAACATGAATGGCATTGTGGCCGCGAAGGAGGAGGTGGACAGGCTAAAAGAACAAGCAGAGCAGGTGGATGTCTCACTTCGAGAAGTACAACTGCAGAATGATCCACACAACGCAAGAGCATTGAAGTGGAAGCCTGCCAAGCACAGGGTGGCTGCACAGTCTGTCTCGCTCTTACAGAATGAACTAAGTGACATGTTTGTTGCCATCACGGCAGGCTCTCAAGCTGAAGACAAGACTGGAAGATTCGGACAAGCGGAGTGCTGAATTGGACTTGGAACTCAATGCAGCTAAGCTTGAGAGAGACAAGGCACTCAGGGATCTGGGTCGCTTGAAGCAGCATCTCTTGGATGTCGTAAGCCTCCCCCTTGGCATGTGGGATGTTCACTTGATGTGCAGATAAATATGATGTTGTATGTCACAACAACACTTGTAGTATCTGGTGCACTGTATCAGGCAGGGTAAGCCAGCCATTAACAGTAACAAGGACAAGTCAAAGGCCTGGATGACACTAACGAGTCCAATTCTGTGCCCTGTGAACAACGGCTCAGGAGTCTGCGGAGTCTGAAAAACTGGAGGAAGAGAGTGAGAGGGTTATCCAGCTAGAGGCCCGTGCTGCGGCGAGCGATAGGCGAGTTGCAAGCCTTGAGGCAGAGCTTGAGAAGACAAAGGCCGAGGCAACTGCTGCTTACAGTAGGGCCATAGACCTCGGGAAGAGCTCATCGAGAGAGCTTGAGGCATTGCGTAACGAACTTGCTGGATGCCTTGCTGCCCTAGCTGCAAAGGATGTGGAGCTAGAGAATCTTCAAAGTGCTCTCGGCCAATACTACCAGGAAACTGAGACAAAGGTTGCCTTTCTGCTGGAACTTCTCCTTGTATTCTTGAAGTCTGTCTGCAAGGGCAAGCTCTCCTGTATGCTGCTTCAACGAGGACGGCCAACAAGGTGGCCATTTCTGACATTGTTACGGTGCAATATGGACCCCATTTCCTCCGTGCGTGTTGCTGACAAGCATTTTGAGGACAGTTGCTTTTGCTCAAGTAGCTCAGAGGAATGCACCTTGTTCATTGGGAACAGGAGGAGCTCCGGCGGGATCTGAGGTTGGCAAGAGGGCAGGCTGCCCTGTTAGACGATGACCTTAAGGTACGCTGCTTGACACGCCAGTGGCACACAAGATTATCCATCGTCATGGCATGTTCAATGCTCTGCCCCAAGCACGCTTCTCTATCCAAGGCGTTAGGATTTGGGCACAGGATGAGCAGGCTTATCAACAGTGCCTTGATTGTCGGGAATGGTTGGTCCTGCGATGGGCGATAACTCCACAAATACATATACACAGTCATACATTTGTATATTGATAAGTTGCATACTGCATCATAGATAGACTTTAGCATTGCGCAGCAGCTTTGCTTGTAGTAACCAAATGTCCAAATATTGTCAGAATGTTAGGCGGGAGTTGGAAGCAGTCTCGAAGGAGGCAGCCAGTGCTCTGGAGCAAAGGCAGCAGATGAATAGTCAACTCCTGGAAAGTCAAGAGAAGATTGGCAAGCTTGTTGAGGAGAATGTGATGCTGAGAAAAGCGTTGGAGCAGAGCATGACCAGGCTCAACCGCATGTCCACAGACTCCGACTTTTACGTTGATAGGTAGGTCCCATTCGTAATGAAGTGGGATGGAGATTGTTCACCTCTAGACTGCCTGCTGCGCCATGTCTCAACTTGACCAGCTTTTGCTCTTGTAGGCGGATTGTCATCAAACTCTTGGTGACGTATTTCCAGCGGAATCACAGCAAGGAGGTACTGTCTTATGTCAAATCACTTGCATGTTGATGATTGCTTCTGCTGGCCTTTCGAACCTTTGTGACAATCGTTTGCACGGATACTTTGCAAGAGGGTATAGTTAGGCAGTGGGCATGGTTGCTCCTGTGACCTCCCTCAATTCTGCTGTTTTTGACTTGTCCAGTATCTATGGTGATGGTGCTGCTTTTGCACCTCATACTCAGGTACTTGACCTCATGAGCCGCATGCTGGGCTTCACTCACGAAGACAAGCAGAGAGTCGGGCTCGCGCAGTTCAATGCTCGGGGTGGGGTGGTCCGCAATGTCATCGGCTTCTCGGGCAAGCTGGTGGGCGGCCTGCTGGGCCCTGGGAGACGGGACGAACTCCCACTCCCACCACCAGATGAGAATCAGGCAGGGCCTTCCTCACACAAGAAAATAATTCCCCTGCTTCAGTCGATTTATTGCATGCTTTAGGCAACAACCCCAGCAATAAGTCCCTCTACCTACCAAGTCAGTCAGCTCGTACTCTGAGGTTGTTGGCATATGATTTGCGCTCACTGCTGTCAGATGTTTGCTCGAGTATGGATTGCTGGTGTGCTAAATAAAGTGTACCCCATGTCCTCTGGTGCCCAGACTTTCAGCGACCTGTGGATTGACTTCCTCCTCAAGGAGACGGAGGAGCGTGAGAGGCGAGAGCAGCAGCAGGCTGCAGCGCGGCGGGAGGCTGACCAGCTGCCGCCCCTCCCTTCTCCCAGCCGCAGCACCTTGAAAGACATCACCAGCAACGGCGAGACGGTCGGCACCCCCAGAAGTCCTCGGCCTGAGAGACAGGAGACCGGAGTCGCTGCTGGCCTCCTCGCCATGCCACCCCTCCTTCCTTCTACTCTGTCGAGCCTTTCCAGCAAGCCTGCAAGCCGCGTGTTAGGAGACCCCATCGCAACAGCGGTACACTCCACTGTTGAGCCCTCCGCCCCACTCTCGACCACTAGCTATGCCACAAACGCAGGCACGGGGGTGCTAAGGAGCCCTCTGCCGGCTGCCGTCGGCAGTGGCGGCGGTGGTGAGGGCGGGTATGTGAGCAGCGGGGAGTTCTCGCCCATCTCTCTGAGCAACCAGACCCCGCCACCGCCACCGCCACAGCTGCACTCGACACCTCCGGCGCCGCTGCCTACCTACCCGCCATACCTGTCAGCGCTTAGCAACACCCAGCCCCCCTACAGTCAATAGTCCTGGCTCATAGTGCGCCCGGCCAGCTCCCGCCTCCTTGCCCTACTCCTCCCAAAAGTCCCTCCAAAATCTCCTGCGTTTCTTTACTGCGAGTGCGTGCAGGTTTGCTGTGTTGACATTTCACAGCATGTTATTGCGTCATTTCTCATAACATGGTTTGCCCTTTCCTTGAGGCTCTGCCGCATCACTTGCAGCAGATCTTAGCAGTAACTGTGCCATCATCAGCCGCGCTCCACAAATCTGGGCTAGCAGGCACACTGTTGTAAACGGACAGGCAGGTAGGCAACTTGCCCACGGCGTCCTGGCTTACTGATCAGAACAGACTGAATTGTTCTGTAGTCAAAATGTGTACACAACCAACCTCCGTCGCGGCCGCCATTGAAAAGTACGAGATTGCAATGTAGTTGGACATCGTACTGCTCGATAGCGTAGGGTGGCAGTGCGTCATAAAAGGGTACTGTACCAAAAGGGGGGCCGAAAGTGGCCGTAGATTTCACTGAAGAGTATTATGGCCGAGATATAAACAGCCAATTGTTTGAGTGCACTTTTCAGAATCTCAGTACACTTGTATGATGTATTTCACAGGCCACAAGCAACAGGTGTCACACATGTAGCAGCCTACATGCACACATTGTGACGGCGACTTGGTGGTAAACACCCGAAACGGTGTATTATTAAGGTTGCTCAAATGTATCACATGAATGGTGAACCCCTGACAATAACAAGGGCACCTAACAATGTTCTAGAAAAGAATGTCGCTGAGTATCAAGCAAAAGAAAGTCTGGGAAAAATTAGGTGAGCAATGTGCTCAGTCATATTTCTTTCACAATTATGGACACTAACGCGATCCAGGTTAATCAGTTATGTACGCAACTCACGCAGCTCGCGCTGATGTGCACGAGCAACTACACACCCACACTCGAACACTCAGAGGTCTCTAGAGGTGCCTGACCAGCTCAGGCCCGACTCTACACAGGCTCCCCAGGGAAGTGAGGTCGCCGGAGCTGCCTTCTCGCGTCATGCCCTCCACGGCCTGGAAGATATCCGATACATGTGTGACCCCAAGTGGGGGCAGGTGCCTGCTTACCTGCAGCAACGCATGCGCTGCATCGGCGGCCGTGTGGCTGACCTTGTCGGTGACAGTATGCGCGATCGTAGAGAAGTGGTTGACCACCGACTCCCCACTCTTCAAAGTAGATCCGACACCTCCATGCACAGCCTCGCCGAGGGCGGCTTCGGCTGCTTCAGCAGCGGCACCTGCTGCATGGCCAGCTGCCTGTGTTTCGGCTGCAGCCTCGGTGGCCATGGTCTGCCAGGCTGTGCTCCAGGATGAGAGCAGCGCCTCAGTCGCCGCTGCACCGGTGTCAGCTCCCGAGTACACAATGTGTGCCACGGTCTCTGAGATAGACTCCGCCTCAGCTGCCGCCTCCGCAGTCGAAGCGCCTGCAGCGATTGCCGAGCTCTCGGCCGCTGCGCTAACCGCCTCAGCAGCGGAGCTGATGAGAGCCGCCCCTCCAGCAGCTGTCTCAGCGGCAGGTGTCAACGAGATGACAAAAGCGCCGACTGCTTCGGTGCAGTGCACAAAGCCCGTTGCTACCAGGGCAATCATAGAGGTCAGGTCGGCACCAACTGCCACGGTACGGGCAACAGACTCAGAGTGGGGAAGGCTAGCAGTCCACGAGCTCAAGGAAGAGAGGCCGGTGCCCACAGCAGCCATCAGGTGCACTGCCACACTGCTGAGATGTCCTGCAGCTGAGTTGGCCAAGCCCGGTGAAGGAGGCAGCTGGCTCGGAGGACTGCCCAGAACGTTCCCTGTGATGGTGGCCTCCGCAGATATCACCAATGCTTTCAAAGCCGCAAGCTTCAGCTTGACCTCGGCCATGAGCCGCTGCGCCTGTGCGGCATAGAAGGGAAATTTGAGCTGCGAGCTCAAGAGCGCTGCAGGGAGGTGCTCAGTCAGCCCCTTGCTTGGCTCCTGCTGCTCCTTGGTTTCAGCCTTGTGGACCTGGAGTGCTACTTCTGGCATTGAAGGTGTCTGTGTCTCGTCAGCTGGCGATGTCGCTTGCGCCAAGAAGCTTGCCGATAGAATGACCAGGAAACCGAGCAGGACCGAGGGGCCTGGAGCGTCGCCGCTGAGCAGGAAAGTGAAGAATGCTCCCCAGATGGGAATGGTGGTGTAGATAAGCGTTGCAGTTGAGGCATGGACGTTCCTCAGGCCCTGGAGCTCCAACCAGTTGCAGAGCCCAGCACATGCCAGACCACTGTACAGGAGTGGAGCCCAAGGCAGCCCCTGCACAAACAGATGGGCGTATGCCTAAGGATGAGATGCATCCTAGGACTGTGTCTGCTTTGCTTGCTTCGAAGATAGAGTGGCAATCAGGAGCTACCTTTGTAGCTTAGAACAGCTACATGCATATGCAACACAAAACACAAGCAGATTAGACAACTCAGCAACGTGTTGCTTCACCTGCAGCTGCGAATGAAGAGTAGAGACGCCTGAGCCGCTGCTAGCCAAAGTCCAAGCCTCCCAGAAGAGGCCCATGAAGGCCAGGACAGCTACTTGAATAGCCGTCAAGTCTAGCAGGTTGAAGCGTGTCCCTAGCGCCTCAGATCGGAAGATATGAGCAGCAGATAAGATGGAGCACAGGATGGTCCATAGATCTGCGACCCGAGGAAGTGGCACTCCAGTCCACCCTTGTCCTTCTTCCTCCAGGAGGCCCATGCCTGCATGTTGGACTTCGGTATTCTTGGTCAGCCAAGCACATCTCTTGAAGCAATCATGAGCAACATGAGGTGTGATACCACCATGCCACGCACCAGCTCAAATGTCAGACATGGTGTACATGCTAGCAGGGACAAAGGGTTAGTCCTACGTACCAATAAGGGCTGCAAATGTTGCCAGCCATGTCAATTTGTTGACAGGCTTTCCGGTACAAAATTCCATTAGTGGGACAAATACGACCTGCAGAGCATAGAAGCACAAGCTTATTATTTGAAAGTGCTTTGACTTGTTGCCCTGAGCAATTCTACGATGTGCGTGCAGGCAAACCCAGGCACGCTTTGCAGGTCTTGTAGTCAATGAGCATACCGTGAACATGTACATAAGTGAGGCGTTGCCCGCAGATTCTGCTCTTGAGCCTAAATTTGCAACAACAGTACCGAAGAAGCTCAGAACACCAAGCTCCACGCCAGCTCGAATTAAAGCCTTGTTCCTCCTCACCCAAGCTTGACGAATGGCAGGGGCAAAGAAGATGGCTGCCATGCACCCAACAGGATATATTAATATACACTTCTATGGATCTGAAAGACTGCAAGCCCATCGTGAACTAGAGGCAGGCCAAATCATGCCTGGTTGCAA
Source organism: Spirogloea muscicola (assembly GCA_009602725.1). Classification (NCBI taxonomy): domain Eukaryota; kingdom Viridiplantae; phylum Streptophyta; class Zygnematophyceae; order Spirogloeales; family Spirogloeaceae; genus Spirogloea; species Spirogloea muscicola. The sequence goes on along the minus strand of WELB01000155.1, from coordinate 188,502 downwards.
ACTTTGGGCGCAAAGCAAACATAATCCGCTACTCTTCAAAGCAGCAAATCTTTGGCTATGGAGCATAGGCAACCTGACAACTACATCAATACCTCTGCGACTATTTGGGGAAAGTCATACAGTAAAGCAAAGAGGCCTGCAAGTCGATACTCAGGTCTGCTCACCAACCTGCAGAGACAAAACGGACTGCCGAAGAGAGACTGGCCGGGGTGAAGGGAGCAACCTCCTCCACATATCTTGCTGCCACTGTGTTCGAACCGTACAGTGCAGCGAGAACATTCAGCAACACCAGGCCGGTGTACTTATGCCTTTGATTACTGCTGTGCTTGGCATCTTCCGTATGCAAGCCACGGGCTTGCTGCTCATCTCCAGCCTGTAGCAGAAGAAGGTTGGACTGGCTGCCATCAGCTTCAAAAATCACACACTGCAGCTATGTGCACTACACTAAATGAATAAGAGTACCATCACACCTTGGCAAACAACATTCTGATGACGTCTACGTATGACAATGGCCAGTGCTACATCATTTTGGTGTCTTCGACATCACACTTTATGTCTTGGATAGCCAACCTTGGGAGCATCGTGCTGGTACCACCGGAACTCTCTGCTCGAGCGCGGCCGCCTCGGGCTGAGCGATCCACCGGCGCTCTTGTGATCGGGCTGGCGAGAGCGCTCGTCGCTGAGGAGGAGCTGGTAGGACAAGGCCCGGCTCTGCTGCTCGGGCGTAAATTGGGCCTTGATGTAGTTGGGGCCAGCTCGAGGCGGTCGCCGCCTCCCTGACGGCCCCGTGGCCTCCTCCTCGTCCTCGCCAGCTTGCGGCACGCTGGATCGGCCGCGCCGCCTCTCCTCGTCGACGACGCTCGTCGAAACGGGCGATTTCCGAACGCCCGCTCTGATCACCGTTTGCCTATGAGCCACCTCCGCTCCTCTGCTTGCTCTCCGGCGCGCGGCTCGATGCCCTGAGCCAATCGGAAGCCGGACCTGGAGCCGCGAGCTCACGGCGATCTGCCTCGCGGTGCGCGCGCCGCCGCGCCCGAGGGCCGCGGCGTGCGTCAACGGCGTCGCCGCCAGCACGGCGGCCGCACTTGGTGACAGTTTGACGAGGAGGGGAGGACAACCGCCAACGGCGTGGCCAGCACGGCGGGGGCCCGCCGCGGGCAGACGGAGGGAAGGTTCGGCTGCCCGCGGCGACCGCTGCCAATTTGGCGACGGGCCGCTGCCGGTGGAGCGGGCCGCCCACGTCGCGCGCCGCCAGCCTGGCGGAACGCCCCCTCGCGCCGCTCGCTCGCCCCGGCGACCGGCTGGCGGGGGCCACGCTTGGCGGCGCCCTCGCCAGGGCTGGTTTGGCGGGGGGGCGCCTCCGCCGTCAGAGTGGCGGAGTCGTCGCCAGTCTGGCGGGAGCCGCGCAGAAGCCGCCGGGCGGGCGGGCCCCGGCCGGCACGGCCCGCCCGTGCGCCTTTCCGCCCTCGGCGCGCCCTCTTCACCGGGCGCCACGTGTAGCGGCGCCGGCCCGGGCCCGTTTGAGCTCGGCGCGCCGGCCTGCCGCCACGTGTCAAGAAGGCCCCTCCAATTCGCCCTCGCCCCCGGGGTCCCACCCCCCGGGGCGCGGTTTGACCGCGGCCAAGGAATAAGCAAGCGCGGCCAGATTAACTGGTGGCTGGGAGAGGCCAGCCCAAAGGAATGGACAAGGTCTGAAGGTGCCGGAGTGCTAAGGACTGAGACAGCAGCAAGCGAACTCTCAGTACCCTTCTAGTCAGTAGATGCAAATCTGAATAGCTAGCAGGCGGAAATCGTCCTGACGGCAGCCGGAGGCCGCCGCCAAACCGCGGCCTGCGCGCCAGTGGACCGCGAAAGCTAGGGACCGCTGCAAGGAAGCATCCCTGTCGTGGTGGCCGCCATGGCAGTCCAGCGCGGCCCGCGAGGCCGCCACCTCCGCATCCCCGCGCTCGCTTCCCGCCCTAAGCCTGTGGCTCCATTAATATAGTCATCAAAAAACGTAAATAAAACGTAAACACCCTCTGTTTTGTGGCCTTTGTGGCCTTTCGAATGTTGTCCATTCTTTTCTGGGCTGGCTTTGCTAGCCCCTCTTTTCCAGGCATCGGTTAGCGACCTTTAAGTTTTGACCCGTGGTTACTGACCGGGTCAATCTACTGTAAGTTATGTAGGTCTTAAGATGTGCTTGCCTTCGGCATTAGTTTCTAGTACAGGAAATTTTCCTTTTTCTATGGGCGAGCAATTTCTTCTGTATGTACATTCCTTCGGGCTGCCCACTAACAGCCCTTGCCCCCATTGGGACAGCCACCACCACTTCTCACAGCCATGGCCGTAAGTTGGCAGATCTGTTCTCCTGTAAGCACTTGGCTGGCTTGTACAGCCAATCTTTCATAATCAGCGAGCCCATTCTGCCCTTTGCCCCCCGCCGCGCCGACCGCCCTCCGTCGCCAGCGCTTTGCCCACGCCGCCCCGGCCTTCCTCCGTCAGAGCCAGCCTCCGTAGGCTGGGCTAGAGCGAGGTCCAGGCGGTCGCCAGGCCGCTACGTCCTGCCCGTGCTGCAAGGGACCTCGGCACCAGCGACGGAGGGCGGGGCCAGGGCTTCGGTTGGCGGCGTCAGCCGAGCGGCGAGACCGTTGAGTGACCTTCCTGGGCAGTCCGTCTCTTGCCGAAGGTCGGTCACAGCCGGCGGGCATGGCGGCAACTGCGGCAGTGGGGCAGTTGGCATGGCAGCCTGGGATGACCTTGGCACCCGTCAAGAAAGCCCAACTCACTGAAGTGGTAAGTCACCCGTCTACTGCTTCCCTTGACTTTTTTTGTTGGTATTTGGCAGTCCTGGTGCTTATGGCTGGTGCTAATTGGGGTTTACCAGCAAGGGCAGGCTTGGCTGCACGCACTTTAGGGCCTCCAGTGCTCCTCAACAAGCAGGCGCTTGACATGCTTGGCAGCGTTGGACTTCCCAGTGACAAGGACATAGCAGTCCCTTAATAGTTGCTTGTAGATCCTATGCAGACCAATTGATTTCTCAGACTGGTCAGCAGCAATACATGTCTTTCACATTACAAGCAACCAATATACACCAATCAGTTGCACCATGCAGCGCAGCACCTCTGACGGACTTGTCCAACCGGCTGGTGGGGCGCAGGCTCCTATGAGGTCGAGGCAGCCGCAGCGGCGAAGAGGGGCGAGCAGACTGATTGTGCAGGCTGAAGCACCTCAGCCTGGCAAAGGTATGCAAGAAAACGGGCAATATGTGTACTGTGCCAGCAGCAATCCATTGCTGAAGTTGCGAGCCCACCGCTTGTATGACCTCCTTGCATACAGCACATGTATTAAGCGGCGCAGATGCGGCATGTCCTTCCACCAAGACATACCCTACGAACTTGTGTCATGGAAATGCTCAACACCTCAAACCTTCAAAACCCCCAAGATTGCAAGTCCGCAGCTTCCCAGTTGACCCGTGCTGTTCCCATGGGTCTTATGCACAGACAACAAAGGTGACTGGGACAGCGCCTGGACAGCCTTCAAGAGGAGCAAGCGGAGCGGGCGCTCCATCTCAAGCTTCCTAAGGAAGTTCAATCTGGACATGGAGAAATATGTCTCCAGGTCTCCTCAGTCCGATGACTATTCCTCCCTGGAGGAGCTGGACCCTTATAAGAGGACGGAGAAGTCGGCGCTCAAAGTCTGGACCGATATCAAGTTCACATACGCTGGATTTGGCGTGATTTTGGGGCTCCTGGTTTACATGGTTGTGATTGTTGGACCTCCTCCTCCTCACTAATTCTCAACCTGGTTACTAGAACCATTGTGTAGATAACATGGTCGAGTATTTTTAGGCGGGATTTGCCCCACTTGTAATATGGATTTATCAGGGCATCCAAGCTTATTTGTCAGGCCCCACTGTATAGGCAGGGGTTCTGCAATTGAACCTGCACGCATGGCTTTCAGTAGATCGTTAGGAAGATTGGCACTTGATAGCCATGGCGCATTTAAGTTGTTGTGGAAGACTGAGAATACATAGGTTGTATTACATTGTTTGACCTGGCGTGTGTTTTGAGCTTGACTGCTTTCCACTTAAGAGTACTCTTCTATCAGCTCTGTCCTCTTCATTTATTCCTCTTCCTTCTGTGAGGCAATTGTTGGAGTACCTGCACAAAGACAACCAAACATCCAGCTATTCTGCTGCTGACTCCTTGCAGATCAGTTTTTTTCTGCATGAAACTCTGTTGCCCTCCTTGTGACCGGCAAAGTGCAGTTTGTTCCTATGGCACCTGCTGTATTACTGACTAGACTGGTGACAATTCCACAGCTGCACATTATCTGCTGACAGTGTGCATGTCAAGCTGCGCAGCGGCCACGTCACCACAACCCTATAGTATAGTCAGAAAGATGCTTAATATTTTGATAGTCTTGCTTGCACCTACAGATATTGGCTTTTGTCGAAAGGCATTCCTAGGAGAAGACAGAAGGTTAGGACAGTGGCTTGGCTTGGGCTGGCATGCTGGAAAGACAGGCATGCCTGCTGCAGACAATGCCATCAGAGGAGGTCAAGGAGGTGGTTGAGACAAAAAGAAGAAATGGCTCTCCCAATTGGGGCAATGGCTGTGAAAAGCTAGCCCAAAGAAATTGACAAGGTTCGAAGGGGCCAAAGTACTAAGGGGCCAAAAGCACTATCTCAAAACTGGGGTAGGGCTGAGAAAGGCCAGCCCAGAAAGGTGGGTGAGAAACAAATACGAACTCCATCACAAAAGAGCATCAAAAATCAAGCGGCAGCTACTACATGGATATTTTCACAGCAGGTTGTGAGTCGCCCCCTGCAGACGAGGAGCATTGCAATCTTTGTCAGCATGACGCCCTGGCTAGGTGACCACGGCTTAGCTGTGTTCCTGATTCTCCATGGGACCTCCAACAATCAGTGAGTAATTTTGGACTGATCAATGCCTAGCTGCCGTACTGAGTGGCTTCACCCAAAGAACAGCTCGCTGGCGTTGAAATGTACTGTGTACTTAGCGATGGAGGGCCTGAACTTGAGTGATCGCGTGATGGCATGTGTGAGTGATGGCGATGGCTGGAGAGCGATGGCTGGATTTTCACACCCGTCGCCCTCGCCCCCTTTACGTGAGCTTACACTGCAGTCTGGACGCGGCAGCAATACTGACTGTCCATCTTATTCGGCTGGCCTTTCGCACGTTTAAAAAAGCCTTCACTTATCAAGCAGCCGACACCACAACGGAGCGGCCGCCCGACACTCGCCGGCGGCGCTTGACCTACAACACGGCGGCGGCGGCGGCGGCGGCGGCGGCGGCGGCGCACNCGGCGGCAGCGGCGGCGGCGGCGGCGGCGGTGTTGGCGGCGGGAGCCCGAGTGCCATTGCACATTCCGTCGCCGCTCTGAAGTTCGCCTGCGCGTAGGTGATTCTGCGACGGCTATCTGGTGTCGCCAAAGTGGTCAGGGCGCGAGGGAGACCCCTCAGCCCGGCCCCGGCGCCGGCGGCGGCACTCGGCGGGAGGTCCATGGCGGTCGCCAAGGGCCAGGTCGGTGTTCCACGTCGTAGCCTCCGCACCTTGCGGCTATCTCCGCCGCTGTCCGCCTCTGCTTTGCTTGCGGCGGGGCTTTCTCCACCAGCAGCTTGACTTCTCTAGGCTTCCATTCTAGCAGCTGCGGCGGCCAGCAAGATGGCCGCCCCCCTCTCTGTCGCCTCGGCGGGCCGCTTGGAGCAACTCCTTGAGCAGCGCCACTGTTGCCGGAGCCTCATTGTGGTGAGAGTGGTCGATTGGTGGTGGCTCCTTCTGCGGCCAGGTGGACCTGCTTGACTGTATCTCGTGGCTCTCAGTGGAGTGCCTCAACGAGAAGCCGGATCGGACCCACGTCAACGCCCTCAAGCAGGTCGTTCCCTTGGCCGTCCTTGATCTGATGCCAAGGCTCCTGCTGCCCCTGAAGGCCAAGGGACGAGCTCTGACACTACATGCAGCAGTGTGGGTTGAGTTGCGCTTGCCTAGTAGCAGGCTGCTGTGGCCTGGTCCATCGATCTTCTGGCAGAGGCTGCATGATGCAGAAAATGGACGTCTGGCTGCAGAACCCCTTAATATGAGCACCATGTACTAATTGCAGTCCTTTGACTTGTGGGTTTGACTACCTTCTATGTGGAACTTACTTTACAGTGACGACATTCTTGAGCTTGAGACGAGGTGGACGCACAACAAGTCCCGCCTACTGCATTGACATCTGCTTGGTTGATGGTAAAACAGGGTTATAGGGAGGATGACGGCCTCACCCTAGAGAGTGATGCCGATGAGCAGCTGCTGCTGTACCTGCCTTTCAACCAGATGGTCAAGCTCCATTCACTCATTGTCAAAGGCCCAGCTTCTCAAGGTAGGTTGTGCTGCATCTCAGCAGCTCCTTAGCCTCCACTTGAATGTCTGAAGTCTTGAGAGGATGCAGTAAGGAATGTGCTACTTAATGAGGCTAGGTGCCGAGCTTGTCTCGCAGGTCAGCATGGCCGTCGGGCTGTGGGGCAAAATCAGGTCTTACTTGCTTCCTGTAAGCCGTGCTCTTTCTGCATATCAATCACAGTAACAAACAGCCTCGATGTCTACTTGTGACCTTCGCCGCTGACAGGTCCTCGCAAGCTGAAGCTGTATGCGAATCGAGAGAGCATGGGCTTCAGGTGAGGTACTTCTCTAAGCTGATTGTTTGAATGAGGCAGGTTGGCACCAACATCATGTGTAGTATGGCTGACGGGCAACCTAGCCCTCGAAGAAGACCAGCCTTGGCAAGAGTCTCACACCCCTCGTTAGATGCACATGGACACCACAATGTGCTTGTGAATCTGTTTCAGTGCAGGCTCTCACTTTCGCTTCTTCTTGGCAGCGATACAGGAGACATGCCTGCTCAAGATGAGCTCGACCTGACTGTACAGCAGATTGAGGTACGATGATTGTTGGAAGTCCCAGCATCAAGACCTATTTGAGTATCTTCCCCTTGGGCTGGTAGTAATAATGAGTCTCAAGCTGTCTGTCACAGTCTTGACACCTTAATGACCCACATCTCAAAGTGATGTCACATCTGTTCGCAGGAAGCAATGCCTATACCGCTCAAGTACGTCAAATTCCAGAACGTGAGGAGGTATGACTCTGAGATGTTTGAACTCTCCTTTGTGAAATACTTGGATTTTGCTGGAAAATGAGCATAATGATTTATAAAGCTTCGCCAATGTTTGTGCAGTCTCACAATTTTTGTGGAGAGCAATCAAGACGATGCTGAGTGCACCTCCATCCAGAAAATCGTCCTCCTTGGCAGCACGTAAGTGTTCTGCGCAGCACTTCAGTTACTAGGTAATGCTAGCATGTCTTGTGCGGGTGTTCAGCACTGATCCCTTGTCGTCAGAACATAAGGTGCACGTATTCAGACACATAAGGTGTACTTTGATTTCCATCTCATTTCTTGCAGTGTGGAAACAACGAATATGAAGGATCTCAAGAAAGTTGAGCACAGCCATTAGTCGTGCCATATAGTCTATCATATCTGTGACCAATATTGGTCACCACTGCAATGTCCATTGCTCGCTGTTTAGCATTACAAGGAGCCATGTCCAGGTGTGTTAGTGAGGGGCTAGCAAGAAAGTGTTCTCTTCCTGGATTGTCTTGCTAGCTTTGAGTTGCTTTACTTGCTGTTCCTGCATGAGCAGCCAGGAGCCTGCCATAGAGCTTCTGGTGGGTTGACTCGTGCTTTGTCGGCTGAGCTGGTCGGCTGGGCCGCTTTGCACCTGAAAGCTGGTCAATCTTTAGCTTGAGGCAGAAGGGCTTGTCACTTGCCGTCCGGTATTCGGGCATCATCAGGTGATGTACGTCTGTACATCTGTCGATGTGCTTGCCAAGCACATCTGTCGATGTACTTGGCCATTCAGGCCCTCCATCACTCGATCTACGCTCCATTCTGCTGGGCTGGAGCAAACGGACCAGTCAGTGGAGGCGTCGAGTCGTCGCATTGTTCACGTGCCGCTTTCCACTTCCGACCTTGTCAGTTCTTTCCGGGCTGGCTGTTCACAGCCAATTCTCACAGCCCTCGCCCCCTTCGAGAGAGCCGCTTCGGTAGGACCTGGGCCCTTCCTCCCCTCGGCTCACCTGACTCGCCATTGCTGACACGGGAAAGCATGGAGTGTGTATCAAGTAATGGAGGGCCTGTGTAGCAAGCACACTGACAGATGTATATCACCTGCTGCTAAGCTGACCCGCTCAGTAACCACGAGTCAGAACATAGAGGTCGCCAACTGATGCCCGAATACCGGACGGCAATTCACAAGCCCTTGTGCCACAATTGGGGTAAGCGCGCCCTGTCTGCCTAGCCCGTGGCTCCGCTAAAATAGTCATGAACACCCCCCATGCGCACCTGGCTGGCCTTAATGGTCGCTCATTCAATATCAGCAGCCGCATTCCTCTTCTTGTGGCGAAAGAGTGAATGTGGACTTCGCGAGACATCGGCGCTGTCAGAACGTCGCCGCCATGTCGCCGCCGCCGCCGCCGCCGCCGCCGGAGGCGCGAGCGCCCGNCACCCGCCGCGGCCTGCGCCTGCACGGCCGCGAGCTGCACCCCGCCGCCGAGGCCCTGCCGCGCCTCTGCGCGCGCTACTCCGGCCTCGCAGCCGTCGCGATCGACTACGGCGGCTGGTCGTCGGCTGACGGCCCCCAGGTCGACGACGCCGGTGAGCTAACGACGACGACTGGCGGCGGCCGCCGAGACGGAGGAGGAGCGTCGCTGACGGCGAGCTCTGGCCGTGGTTGATTGGGAGCCTCCAGGGCTGCTGACCGTCGCGACGTACTGCCGCAACCTACAAGAGGTCTCCCTCAGCTACTGCGTGTACGTCACTGATGCCGGTGAGGTCCTCAGGCCCTGCACGCCCAGCGTCACAATGGCTGGCAACGCCATTCTCGTGTACCTAAAGACGCCAACTTTAGGCTGCGACACTGCTTTAGTGAGGGACTGCATGCTAACTTGGCTTCCTCACCAGCTCGCCGGTCTTGAGGGAGTCAAGGACTATACATCTGTTGGCTGGCAGTGGAGCTAGACCCACTACATGTTGTGTCATCAACGTTCAGATGTGATTGGCTAGGCAACGGCAGGGCCAGTCTTCATGTATATATCTGTAATCTACCTGTCCTGTGGCATTCACAGGAACAATTATTCACATTAATTGGTCCTGGCTGGCTGTGCAGGGGTGGCGCACTTGTCTTCTTGCCCTTTACTGGCGACCCTGCGCCTCAACTTCATGCCGGGGGTGTCCGGCCGCGGCCTCCTCTCCGTTGTGTCCCGCTGCCGCGCGCTACTACGACTGCACATTGAGCAGTGCATGAGTGTTCGGAGGTGATACAGCAATGCAGCCTTTCATCTCGAGTTCTCCAAGAGGGTTCTGCCTGCATCTTAATTACTAATCAGCCAGTTGGCCACCAGACCATTGTGGTCTTGGTGCAGAAATAAGCATGACAGATGGCTTTATGAAAACCTCATGTTGTGCCTGTGTCAGCAGCGCAGAGTGGCTTGAATTCCTTGGACGCAATAGGAGGAGCCTCCGGCAGCTGGGCATGGTTCGATGCCGTGGTCTTGGCGAGGACGATCTTGCCCGGTTGGGCAGGGGCTGGGAAGAGCTCGAAGAACTTGATTATGCGCTGGATGCCTACATGCGGTCAGTGTGTGTTCCCTCGGTATAGCTCTTTGCTTCTGTTTGTCACTTGTCAGTCTTTCTCTTTTCCACTCTGCGCAATACGATCAGGTGTCTCTCTAGGTTGATAACATCATCGATTCATACAGAGTACTGCTGAGCCGGGCTGGAGGTCCAATCGACTACCTCGCAAGGCTTAGCATAAGCTGCAACAGACTGAAGGTGTCGATTCCAGTCTCAATCTAAGCTTGTTCCAGGGTGTTGAGCCCCCCGTATTCTTGAGATGTGGAGTCAATGCTAGGAGTTGTAACCAGCTTGTCTTACCTTTGATTTGTAGATTGACGAGTGACAGCACTGTTGCTCACTGTCTCTTCGCCTTCATGCTATGCGGGTTGCTGCATCCAAGGACAAACTTGCGGGAGATTAATCATATTCTGTTCAGATTGCAGACAATCAGGACTAGGGGTGCAATCCTGTGCATGTCTTACTGTGCTCGCATGGGGAGGCTCTTGCAGATTGAGTTGCTCAAACTGCTTAGCCTATTAGTCAGGCTCTCAAAGAGAGCTGGATGCCTCTAACTCTCACTATACCACATTGCCGCTGTTGCAGGTTCTGAGGCTGGACTGTGGGCGCACAAATGCAGGGGAGAGCACTCTGCAGACCATCGCCCACTGCCCCCACCTCCTTCAGCTGCACCTGAGCAACTTCCTCGCCGCAAGCCCCCACATCTTCCAGCTGGTGGTGTCATCCGAGCTCACTGAGCTCCGCATATTGGGCTTGCGCCACAGCAGCCTCTGCCCTCCCGCACATGTTGCATGGGAAGAAGCGCTGTTGGAGCTGGCCTCCCGGTGCCAGCAACTGGCTGTTGTGGAACTGAAGGCTGACAGAAGTGATTCCACTTTGGTACTGCTTACCTTCCTCTGTGCAGCTGATGGTTGGGGTTCCTTTGAGCAGTACTTCTTAGAAGTTGAGCAATTTCAGGTGGAGCGTGCCTCTTGCTACAAACCCCTGACACCAATTTACTTCAGGCTTTTCAGTCGGGGCCCATGGCATACACTAATTCGGGTACTTGCAATCTTTTGTTGTTTTCAGGTTCTACCGCTTAGAGTAGAGGGAAGCTTCTTTGCACAGATGAAAGCGATGTGCCCAGATCTGCATGTGCTCCACATTGATGGTGGCCACTGAGTGCGAAGTCACATCATAGACCACAGCAAGATCTGCTTCATCCACGCTGTATATGCAGGGCTTGACTCGGTCGTGAACCAAGGTACATCTGTCCCAGTGCCCTTTGAGACACATATGAGCACGTACAGAAGTGCTGATGCATCGTCTTCTGCGCAATTTGCGAAGCTCAGGGCCAATTTGGGTAGTACAGGTGTGTGTATGCTTGGTGAGGCAAGTCATATAAAGCTATCTAAAATATGCTGTGTGACAGGTTGACAACCAACTCAGCTGAAAAGCGACTGTACTGACCCGCTTCTTGTCTGAGTGGCTTTCTTGTACAGGTTAGCACACCTGCCAAGCGGAGTCTTGCCTAGATCTTAACCTTCTGTGACATCAAGGCTGAGCTACCTCGCTTAGGCTGCATGTTCCAGCTTACACTGGCCACCTTCTACAAGCGCGTCAAGTCTGCAATGGCTCCCTGTAAGTAATTGTCATAGTCGAGTACATCATAGATCACTTACATTCCACAAGCATTGGTAGTGGTGATAATACTTTGGCAGTGCACTAGCCAAGTCCACCATGAACAGACATGGGAGGACTTAGGGGTGTAGAGGCAGGTGGCAGCACCACTACTAGTGCTGCTCAAAGAGGCCTGTGTCTATTTCGGCAGATGCTTAGAAACAACATGCGTAGTTTGACAAATGCTGCGCCTACTATGGTTGCCTCTCTCTACAACTTATGACCCTCCCACTATCATCTTGTTTATCTGTCCTCGCTGTGCAGAAATTGATGGTCTGACTTTGACAACCACGCAAGCTCCAAGTATTCGCGTCTCAAAACATAGCCTCAATGTAGACTGAACTTTTAAAGCCACTGCACTAGAGAGACGGCTCCAAACTACTCAGAGGAGCAGAGACCAAAGTCAATGAGCTGATGTCTTGAATACTGTCCCTGAATGGGGCAATACTCTGTGCAGATGTACATGCTGCCATGCTGCAATGTTGCCATGTTTGCTCTACTTTGTTGTCATGGGTAAGACTCAATCATGGCCACCACCTCGCCCTTGCACGCATCATCTCAGTCAAAGAGACATTCCTGGAAGGGGAAAGCTTGTGGATGCTAAATGAACCTAGCAATTGAGAGAGTAGAATTTCAGTATCAAAGAATACATGCGAGCAGCTTATATAAATTGCCAGAAATACGGCTGCGGCCCAGTGTTTGCTAAAGAAGTTGATTTGCGCATGAGGCCATTGAACCCCCGTAAATATTCGACTGAGGAAGAGTCAACATTGTCGAGGGAAGGCGAGTTAACACCAGGCGCAAAGTGGTAGTAGGTTATGGATGACAAAGTAGACATTGTGGCCCATTGCTGTGGTTGCCGTGTTCGAAATTTTTGGAGAACCCAAAATAGTTCTACCAAAAACACAAAATTTGGTCACGTAGATCATGTATTTTGCCTCCCAGCCTAAGAGGAATTCCGAAAAATGTTCCTGCTCTGGCTGCTCCTGACGTTGCTCCTGTCGATCACGTTCAGCAGCCTCCGAATCTTGTCTCCTCCACTCAGAGTCCTCAACTGGACATTTTCCTACCTCCGAATGACCAGCAGACCACTCCATCTCGATGGGTCAGGCGCAGAACTCATGGCGGCACACAAATTCTGACGCCAGAGATCAATCTCACAGTCACACAGACAGTGGCTCTCACTCGTAGACTGGCAGCCATAGCTAATGGTGCAACGGAGCAGCGGTTGCCTTGCATCAGTGTTGGCATGGAATTGAAATTTATTCTCAATGTACGGGGCCACTCCTTTATACAGGGAGCGCTCCCACAGCCAACTAGGCTGAGTCAGATGATAACCCAGCCCAAGGCGCTGTTTCATCATATTACTGTTTGATATGTTCTGTCACAAAGTGCCCGTGATCATGAGATGGCTTTGGGCACCAGAGGGAGCAAGATGCAGCTTGGGCAACCGCAAATGCAACAGGGTGGACCTCTGCAGTATAACCAGGGCACCTTTGCCGTGACTTGGCATGCTTTGAAACTATTTATCCCATGGGACTCACGGTCTCCCTTTCAAGAGATAAGAGAAAGTACAAGCCATGCATTCACCTCAGGGAGCACAAGCCCTGGAATGCAAGCTTATCAGGTCCGCCTATAGTTCTATGATAATCCTTGTCTTAGTTACGAACATGCATGCCGAGCAGGTGTCATTCACGTATTGTTAAAGTGGCACCAGATTCATGCACAACTCGCAAGTAATGCATGCACGGTGTGACATGCAGCAGCACTGGCAAGACAGAGCTGGCAGAGCTGCAAGATCGGACTTGCTAGCAGCTCCTTCTGGGATTTAAACTGGCGTCCTTTCCCACCTGCCTTCGTGAAGAGGGCCATATCAGAACCGCACTCTTACAATCTGAAATGGCTCCAGAGATATGCTAATATGGAAGGTTGTTGCTGGAAGATCATGCACAGTATGCAACACATGAAGCAGAATCAAGTGAAAGATATATATATTGACCTGCATATTGACCCGCATGCACAGTGGCCAGCTGATGTTAGAAGACGTGAACAAGCTAAGAGCAAAGCACAGCATTCACATAATTTGGCTGATCAGAGTTCAGAGGTTGAAAACTAAGTTTGGAATTGAAGGAAGTATCAAGTCTATGAAGGTACTGGTTTACATGTATGGAATCAAAAATGTATGAAACAATTAATAGGTACGTTAAAAAGGTGACTGGCAGCATAAAGCCATGCTGCAGACTCTGCAGCTACCAGCCAGTGCCATAGACTCAAAATTTGACTGCCCCAGATAATGACCTACAATGTGTAGGTAATACAACTAAATTGCTGCGCACGATCTCCAGCAGCATGAAGTATGTACATCACTTCTGTCAATGTATTGGGTGCTCATCATCCATCACGATAGCGACTCCACGAATTGAGAGACAGCCTCAGTGAAGTCATGAGGATATTCCTCCTGCAGATGACCAGCAGTGCGGTGGCCAGCAGGGCTATCAATGCGGCTGATATGAACTGCTGCAACACAGCACAGCCGACAGAATCTCTGCCACAGATTCTGCATGCTTAATGCTGTGAGTGAGGTGAACTTGTGGCAAGGTTTGCTTACATGGGGCATGTGCCCGCAGCTCGTGATGGATTTGTATATAACACTCGTCACGTTATCCAGCTGAGCCCTGAGGGTGCTGACCATCTCCTGTGTCACCACCTTATCCTCTTCGCCTTGCACAATCAACACTGCATTTGCGAGTAGCGCCCATGACTTAGTTCAAAGCAAGGGTAGATATGCATAGAAGGGTGTTCAGCTGCTCTGGCACAGCAGCCTGTCCCGAGCCAGAACACCAAGCTCGCTTACCAGGGCACTTAAGAGCGTGCAGGCGATGCACGTAGGGCTCAAAGTTGAGGTGCTGGTACAGGAGTAGTATGCCCTTGTCCCAGCCATCCGTGCTCATCGGCCGAATGTAGCCGCGAATCGCATCCTGTGTTGCCAATGTTTGGTCATAGTACCCAAAGGACTCTCCCCGCATCACTGCATCTCTCCTCTGCCTATACTGCACATTGGAGGTGGGGCAGAAGTGCATGCTCAAATTTGCACCTCACACAAAAAGCATTTTAATTTCCAGTCTCTTGTTTGCATGGGTCTGCTCATGCTGCTGTTCAGAAAAGTCAAGAGAGTCATGGAAAGCCTGGGGGAGTTGTAGCTAAGCCAGGAACAGGCCCCACATGAAAATCATAACGAAGCACAGTCGCTTCTTGACAACCTCAGACCCCACTGCCACATATTTAGGTGCATGAGGCTGATGGCGTATCCACTTTGCGTCACAGGATGCATGACACATGTTCAGGACATGCAAACATCTACTCACAGAGCTCCATCTGCTGTGGAAGTGACTGCTGACCGCTGCATGTGGGGTGGGCGGGCGGAGGGAGGGGGGGCCAAAGTAGAGATGCACCTGGCGGCGAATGTAGTTGAGGCCAGCCCAAGGAACGCGCAGGATGATTCTCGTGTAGAGCAGTCGGAGCTGCGTACTCAGGTCAAGGTGCTGTATGAATCTTTGGCTCTCAAAAATGCCTGGGGATGTCAGCACAAGGCCAGCGACCCTCGCAGGTGAACTCAGCGCTGCCTCCAGGGCCACTGCGGCGCCTGCCGAGTGCCTGCATATTACAAAGGAAGCAGATTAACACTTCAATCCCAATATCATTCAGAAAAAGTCTGAAAGCAACTTAGCTATGCTGCTGGTCAAGGAGACGAGGTCAAGACTGTTGTGATTGAGAGCACAGCAAGCTCCTGGCATGCACTAGGCAGAGGAAGACACGGGGCCTCACCCAACGAGCGTCACAACCTCCACGCCGAGCGCGTCCATGAGCGCAAGAGTCAGCTCGGCCGCACCAGCCGTCGTGTAGGGATTGATATTGCCATTGTCCACGTCGAGAGGCCTGGACGACAGGCCAAAGGGGGGGCGATCGAAGGCGA
This sequence comes from Spirogloea muscicola, assembly GCA_009602725.1. Lineage (NCBI taxonomy): Eukaryota > Viridiplantae > Streptophyta > Zygnematophyceae > Spirogloeales > Spirogloeaceae > Spirogloea > Spirogloea muscicola. The sequence continues at coordinate 173,201 of WELB01000155.1, read as the reverse complement.
TCACCCGGGCCCCGCCGGGCAGCGCGTCTGCCAGGGGCTTCAGGACGAGGCGCCACGAGAACTCACTGCCAGCGAAGCCATGCAGCAGGACGAGAGTCGGGGTCGGCGCCGGCCTCGCCGACGGCGATGGGCTGCCACCAGAATGCACAGCAGCAGCGTCTGGCACCAGCTGGGCGTGCCGCTCTGCCTCAGTGACTGGAGGCTGCCCCACCCAGGCCTCCTTGTAGTGCACGACGACGCCCGCGACGTCCACGAATTTGCTGTCGGCATCGGCGAGGTCCCGAGCCGGCACCGTGTCCAGGAGGACCGCCGGGGGCAGCTGCAGCCAGACCTGCGCACGGGTGCGGACGGTGTTGTGCCATGAGGCCGACTGCTGCTTCGCCTGCCTGAGCGGCGGAATTGAACCACAGTCGCTAAAATGTGAGCCTTATGTGAGCCTTATGAGCGGCAGTCAAGCCGCGGGTCAGCGCCACGCGGCCACTCACGTCGGCGGCCTCCTCGGCGGAGAGCCGGAGCTGGCGGGCGGCGGCCGCCGCCAGGGCGCGCAGGAGCTCGCCGTTGGCCTCCGCACACTCTGCCGCAGCGGCGGGGGCGGCGGCGGCGGCG
>WELB01000155.1:159013-172502 GCA_009602725.1 Spirogloea muscicola | reverse complement strand
GCCGGCGGGGCCGTGCAGGCCAGCGCCATCGGCGGCGGCGGCGGCGGCGGCGGGGCCCCGCCTGCAGGCGACGTGGCGAGGTCCCAGGATGGGGATGTTTATTGAAAGAGAAATGTGGCTGCTAATTAGTCAATGAGCGAGGCTGTAAAAGAAGAGACTGTCCCAGTAGCGGGCGATGGCTGTGATCCGCCCGGGAATAAGAATGATCAAACTTGGAAGGGGCCAGAAAAGCCAGCCAGCCAGTTGCATGCAGCGGGTGACTGTATCAGCGGGAGCCACAGGTGACTGACTGTATCAGCGGGCCGGGCGAGCGGCGTGGCCTGACGGCGGATCTGACGGCCCCAGGCCGCCGCCACCGTCGAGCTTCCACTGGCCCTCGCTCACGCCCCTGTCGCAGGAGTTCAGATGAGCTGAGGGGGATGTGCTATAGCGGCTCTTTAGTCATGAGCAGTCGCAATCTTTCGCTCTTCAGCTTCAGGTCGCTCATTACGGGTTGTGGCTCTCGCTTTAATTGCCACGTTCCCACAGCTGCATAGCTGTGTGGCTATCGCGCCTTTCGGCCCCTTCGATCTTGTCCACTCTTTCTGGGCCGGATTTGCACAGCCCTCGCCCCCTTGTGAAGAGCTTAAAACTCCTAGGCTCTAGCCAGCCATTAGCGTGCTGAATGCGCACCAAGCCAGGGCACTAGCTTGTGGGGTGGTGCTCGGGCGCCCCAGATTAGTCTGGCAGATATGTAGTGCTCAATCGTGGGTCTAGTGTCTCCCTTCAGCTTTGTTCTCATATTTTGTAACCCCTCTTAGATGTTTCTTCTTACAGTGTACTGGCTTGCTTTGGCCTCCCTCTCTTTTCTTGCATTCCTTCTCTTTGTGTGGGACACTGCACGTCTTGCAAGTCGCTGCAAGCCGGTTTCTGGTAAAGCCATTGCCGTGTGTTGAAATTTGCTTTGTTCTACTTACACACACTGTGCTGGCTTGCTTTGGCCTCCCTTTCATTTCATGCGCACCGCAGGCCTTCTCTCCTTGTGATACAGCTTCTTCCCTGTTAGAGGTATACTTCACTTTCTTGTGCATCTCTTAACCGGCTGTGGCAGCCATCGACAATGCCACTTATCTACCTCCTCATCTCGAGTATTCAGCTGGCCGTTTGCGCCTCTCCATAGGAACAAGCAGCTCGCCCCTGTCACATCAAGGCGAGCTCTACTCATGGGTGACAGACACAGGGCAGACTAGTGTAGGCCCAGCCGGCAGGCAAGCAGCAGCATAACTAGGGCATGGGAGCAGGCATGGTCCCTTGCCTCGTACTGTCCCCCATGTGCCAGTGCCACCCGGCGTTGTAATGTTGGCGCCCCCGCCAAGCCCGGCCCCCTAAGCCCGCCGCGCCTGGAGCACAAGCTTTGGCTGCGTGCCCCACCTATTCACCACGCTGCTCCTTGGCAACATTGCTACGATGCATGATGAGACAAGAACACGGGTGCATTGTATGAGCGACATGGAGGCCCTGCTCTGACCAGAAACTCCCTCTATTGTTGGTGAATTGCAATGGGCTACACCTATATACGTCTAAGACACTGTGCAACTAGACGGTCCTGGAAGTCCCAAGTCATATTATGTGAACAGCAGTAACACAATTGACATGCTTGCCTACAAGTAGACAGGCCAAGAGCAGCAACACTGCCGTTTCTCATCCTTCGCAGGAAACGGCATGCCGCCTATGCATCCGCCATCAGCAGCGACCCAGGTAAAGCAATCTGCACAGTTTCGCAATCTCTCCTTTGATTTAGGGCCAATAATAATACATACATCCATCCATAATGAGGAGCTGCGCTGTACCCTGCGCAGCACATGGTTCTGTACACGCTGCCCTGCTGCAACACAAATGTGGAACTTGTAAAAGACGTGGCACTGCAGACATTTCCTCATCAGGAGCAACCAACGTTCTCACCTTATCGCCAAGCTTAAATGGAGGCAGCCCCTTGTACGGGCAGCCAGCACATCTGAACGCGTCGCCCAAGCCACACTGCAACAAGCCCAGGTCCCAAGTGTTAGTGACGTGGCGATCATGCAGCAGAAATTGCATGCTAAAGCGGCCGCCCATGTGGGCGTCGAAGCACAACTGTGATTTGACACGGAAGCAAGCTCAAACTCCCTGCTGCACAGCATAAGTGCTTACTGATGGAAGACAGACACAGCTAGCCAGGCTCAGGGGATGACAATAATCTCGGCTCTTACGCTGCCGCAGGCTGACTGTGGATTCTCAATCTGGTCCAGTGTGAGCTTCTTTGTGGCCTGCGCATCCTCCAGCTCTGCACGCCCGCAGCTGCAATTCTTGCATGCCTTTCTGCTCTTGCTGGCTGGTCCACAGTCACTTGCTGCTGCTTCTGCAGGCAACGAGTCAAAGCAAGGGTAGCGAGAGTTCAGTCACCGCTGTATGTGGGAAACATTCTTGCAAACCCAAGTCCTTGAAGGACAGCCCGATTGTGATTACAGGACAGGTGCAAGGTAAGGCAAATTAATGTCTGCCTTCACCTGGCATGAATGTTGGCCTCTCGAGATCTTCTGCGGTCAAAAGTGCATCTTCATCAACCAACTCCTCCTCATCGTCATCCAATGTTGATACCTTCCATGAGGGGACACCTGCTCGGCCAGAAGAGCTTGTGATGGCTGGTGACACGTCAGATACAGGGCCTGCAGAAGAAAGTATGCCAACCGGGTCAGACTGCCTCTACATCAAGTACAAGCTTCAGAGATCAATGCCAGGCACCCTGACATGAATGATACTCCCATATTGGCCCTCTTCTGCCACCTACGTGACCCCTTGATGTCCCAACCTCAGCAAGAAATCAGGCTCACTTCAGCATGCACGAGCAAGTGCAGTTATGTAGTGGTTGAATCTCAAGTACCAGAATAGCAGCAAAGACGTACAGGGGCTATGATGACCCTAAACCTTGTGTGCTATCCTAGGATACACGCCAAACCAGGCCACACAATGAGTCGGACAATCAGGTATGCACTTACTAGCTGACACCTGCGCAACCTTCTTCTTCAGCGCAAATGAAGTGCCAACCCAGGCCGGCTTCTCAGCTCTGAGCTGGAAAGCTCCAGTGCAAACATAGGCAGGTAAGTCTTGCCACTCTTAACCTCATCATTGCTCTATGTGTATCCTGCTCCTATTTTATCCCTTGAAACAAGCCCCTATTTAGGTAACACTGAACAGTACTTCTATGATACTGACATCTCAACACGGGCCTGTGACGTGCAGATCAAGCATGCCAACTACCACGAAGAGGTCTCTGGCTGGCACTCACAGCTAGTGGCTGCAGCAACGGGCCTTGCTGACTGCCAATGGCTGCAGGCGTGACCCCCATCCATTGCCGTGCCAAACCAACAGCGGAGCTGCTCGTCGATTCTTTGATATTTGAGAACCCTGCCATCACCAGGTTTCGCTCAATGGCAGCCCTGGTCTGTGGCACTGCAGTACTGGTACCCAGAGCCTGCAATTGCATATCCAACAACACGTGCTCAGATAGCGCATGTGACTGTGCGTCATCACACCGTCACCTTTGACTGAGCACTTTTGCCACACAAGCACGTTCGATGATGTCTATTGCCAGCAACACTCCAGCATAATCGTTATGATGCTTCCATGCTGCACCTCAAGCCCCTATACAGGAAGATAAGGCCTGGCACAAAGTAGTCCATCTCAGAGACTCCTCAAACACTTAAGTCGAAGATTCAAGGACGTTCTCAAGCACTGAATGGCAGAAGGTGCAACATGCGACAGTTGGCAGCAATCCTGCTCGCCGTCTTGCCCAGAAAGTCACCGATGCTCTCAAAAATGCCTCCTGAATGACTGGATGGTACCTGTAGTTCGACTGCAGATGCTGCCCGGCGGCCGACCGGCTCCTGAATGACAAGCTTTCCACCGGCTTTCAGGACCCGCAGGAGCTCCGCCAGGAGGAAGGGGCCGTGGTGTCCAGGGGCCTCCCCGTACGAGTATACCGCATCGTAGGACGCACTGGCCGCCTCCAGGGGCTGGCCTGCTGTCACACGATCGCCTCGTGGGCCTTAGTACCAGTCAACGTACCCGTCGCCGCTGCAGAAGCTGCCAGGACGGGCAAGTCGCCAAGCGATGCTCGCGCAGCAGAGGGTCACTGGCGCGTCTCGTCAGTCTGGCGCGAAAGCGCGTGCGCACCTGGATGGCCGGCTCGAGTGGCGACATCGACGCCATCGATGGGGGCGCCGCGGTCCGCGAGGACCTCGGCGAGGAGCCGCCCGGGCAGCAGGGGCGCGCCCGCGAGGAGCAGCGCGCGCGAGGCGGATGCGGCGGCGGCCATGAGGGGCGATGCGGAGACGGCTTGAGACGGCGGGCGTGGGGCTAAAAGAGCTGGGGCTTGAATGGGGAACGAGGCCCGTCGCGACGATGGGCCGGTTGGCGGCCCGCCGTTGCGATTAGATGGGGCGATGTGGTCGCACCACCAATGGGCCCAACAACGGGGGCGAAGCTTCGAGCGACCCCCGCTGCCAGACGCCCCCAGGGGAGGCACTCGTTAACCGACTCCCCGAAACCAGGATGCTACAGGTTAGTGACAGTCATTAGCGACCTTTAGGGCTACGCTTTTCCCCTTCTAGTTATACTCCTACTTGCATTTGTTGAAAGTGAATTCAATTAATGAGCCTGAGCGTCAACTACTAGTCTCGCGGTTTGCGCTTCCCGGCCATGTCGCTGCCAGTATCGGGCCATTGACAGGAATGAGTTACCGCGGGATGGAATGCTTAACGGGCCCGCTGCGCCGTTAGAAGGGAGGGCTTTGGCGCCCCCGCCGCCGCCGCCGCAGCTCGAGGGCCGCCATGGCGGCGCCGCAGCCGCGCGCCGGAGCAAGGCGCTAGGGCCTCCGCCGAGCCCGCTCCCGCCTNGCGGGACCGCGGGGACCGCGACCGCGACGGCCGGCACCGCGGCAGCCCGTCGTCCCGGCACTCGCCGCCGTCGCACAAGCGCTCCCGGCGGGAGCGGGACCCCGACTATGGCGGCGGCGGCGGCGCCGGCGAGCGTAGGGCCACTGAGAACGATGGCGAGCGCAGGTCAGCCGCCGTCTCGCTTGCCCTCGCCAGCCCTGGCCGTCCACCCGAGGACCTTCTTAGGCCGGCCCTCACCCGGAGGCGGCCGCATCAGCAGGAGGAGCAGCCATGGCACTCCGCCATTGCCGTTGTTGTCCGACGCGCGTCCTGAGCCATCCTCGACATAGGGACGATCCTCCGCTCGATCGTCACGTAGTACGCCCAGGGCGTTGTCCTTGCCGACAACGCTAAGCCCTTACGGCCGCCGTCGGAAGCCCTCATGAGGCTGCACTAGGCCTGCCATGGAGCACGTCGAGGTTTAGGTCTGCTGGCTGCCTCAACGTGCGCCCTCAATCTGACGATAGGCGTCATCGAGCTACGAGAGCCCGCGTCAGCCTGGCTTGCGCTACCACTGTTGGTCTCGCAGTAGCCTGCGGCAGGGAGCAGAGGGCATGTATGAGCTCTGATGAGCCTGGGCACTGCCGTGGTTAGTGGGGAGCAGGGTCACAGTCTGCCAGCTTTGCATTGCCCCAGGCAAGACATGCCCTAGTACTGCGCCAGTGCAGCACATGTGTGCCTATATTGCTGGGATCTCAGAGGTCCTAGTGTAGAGCAAGCACATTGTGGTCTGCAAGCAGTTGTCGTCTTGTACAGTGTCGATGACGGAAGCCCGGGCTGACTGTCGCATCCTTCAGACGGGCTCACCTTGCAGTTGCTGTGCCCTGATCTGGGTTCACTGCATGGCCTCATCAGCTGAGCCGCCATCATTGTCTAAGTACAGATTGTGTCAGTATTCCCCGGGCCTCTCTGCGCCCTGCAGGCGCTGCAACGGTCACTAAGAGGTCGCTGAATCTCTCGTGCCTCCACCTGCTGCCTCTGTGGCGTAGGTACAATGGAAGGTCCGACCACTACGACCGCCATGGGTGGGGCCGCAGTGAGCACTTGGACAATGAAGGTCAAGAAGCTTCCAACTGCTGGCCTACAAGGTGCTGCAGTCAGGGCAGTCACAGAATGTGCACAGCCTGACACTGACAATGCAGGTTTGGCATCTGCTGATTGCAGGCCACCATTTGCGACCACACCCCGACGGTCACCGCGGAGACCTGCACAATGGACCTCGCAGGTGAGGATGTCTTCTTGCGCTTCGTCTGGCAGGCCTCGAGCATCGTTTGGGAATTCCAGCTTCCTCCTGACGGCGGTGTCGCCACGAGCTATTTCTTGCAGAGCCTGACTGGTGCCTTCCTCACAGAGGCACCAGAAGAAAAGTCATCACCATGGGTTTTGGGGTTTTCTGCAGGGGCGAGGGTGGAATGATGACTTACAAGCAATTCATGCTGGAGCTCGAGGACGACATCTCTCCTGCGGAGTCGCTGCAGAGGTGCGGAGCTTGTACACAGGGTCGGCATGGCCTCTCAATCACCTTGCCATCTTGCATTGCATTTGCTGCCAGCACTGGCTGGACTGTTAAGTGCAGTGTAAACCTTGCAGCTTCAAGTCAGGCGCGTCCTGCCTTACGACGACTAGCACCAGTGCAACAGTGAGTTTTTTCGCTAGTTGCCTGCACGAGTTGCTCATCTTGGGGGCAGATGGGTGCTGTAGGTACGAAGAGTACAAGAAGGAGTGCACAGACAGCCAAAAGAAGGCCTTCTTTGCACAACACAAGGAGGAGGACTGGTGAGAGTGTGTCTGTGGCTGGCTATTACGAGCTCGAATAATGTCAATAGGCATTTCGTCCTTGGACTAAAGGGAGGATGTTAATGTCCAACTTGATGAGTCAGTCTTCGCTGCTTGAGAGTCATGCACTGCAATGCGCGTGTCAAGCCTGATGATCAGACAAGCAGCTGCTTGAAAAGAAGGTGAAAGTGCTGGCAAGCTTGCTGCCTGCCACAGCTCTCTGGACACTTCGCACATTGGGTTTTGGCAGGCTAAAGGACAAATACGAGCCAGGCCGGCTAGAGGCTCTCATGGCCCGCCGTAATGAGAACGCGGTGACGTCGTCCAAAGACTTTCTTGCGGAGTTGCAGGCTGGCAAGCTAGAGTGGTGAGCATGTCATCACTAGTTGGCTTCTCTGTATGTCGGCCAACATTAATTAATTAACATATCACACATATAGATCGTTGCAGTGCCACAAATCCTTACAGTCAACAAGCAGAACATAAGCGCTTGTGGTGACTTATGACTTACCACTCCTGCTTACATCTGATGCTGGGCTTTCATACAGTGGGCCAGCTGCGACACGAAGCATTGCTGATGCTCCCTCAGACGAAGACGCCGATCACGGGGCTAAGCGGCGGCGGCATAGCAGCCACCAAGTGGCGGATCGGAAGCAGGATGCAGATGCTGCGCCACTGGCCCCAGCAGGATTGTCCAGCCCGGAAAGGGTCAAGTTGGACGTGATCATGGCGAGGGGCCTGATTAAGAAGCTGGACGCCGAGAAAGGGATCGATGACAGCAACCCATTGGCAAAGTCGGACAGCAAGGATGATGACTGTGAGATGGTCGTGATCCAAGGCCCGTCGCAGGCCCGCAGCCTGAAAGGCACAGAGCTCCTGGATGTGCTGCTTACGTACCTCTGGCGCGTGCATGGTGTCGACTACTATGGTGGCTCGGAGCTCAAGGGCCTTCCCAAGGGCCTGCGGCACCTGCGGAGTGGCAAGGCTGGTGTGGACGACAATGAGGCAGCAACCTCGGAGTGGGCAACAAAGTTGGATGCCACTTGGGAAGGGAGACTACAGGTATGACATTGTACATAGTCTCAGTAGATTAGATATCACATCCTATATACAGTGATGGAGATTTTTATCAATCTTAGATGCTGCTGTGACTTCTATCGTCCTTACCCTCTTACTTTGTTGAACTCCTTGCATTGCTGCCGCTGCGGTGCTTGCCAGAGATAGGCCTTTTCTGTCTGATCCTCAACTTCAGCAAAACGGTCAGCTTTGCTGTGGTGCCTCACATGTTGCCATCTTGCTGGGGAGCAGGGTGGCGATGTACTGGGGCGAATGCTGGGCAAGGAGCGGCAAGAGGAGGCGCTGGGCGCATACGTGAAGAAGATTCGGGATGAGAAGTATGGGTGGAAGTACGGGTGTGGTGCCAAAAGCTGCGTGAAGCTCTTCCATGGCCCCGAGTTTGTGCTCAAGCACCTGCGACTGAAGCATGCAGAGCTTGTGGAGACAACGGTTGCTGCAGCCCGCGAGGAGACCTACTTAAGCAATTACCTCAAGTGAGCAATTTCTATATATAACCCCCTCCTTTATCTTTGACTTATCGCAGTATTGTGCAAGCATTTGCACACTCTCTTCAAGCTGCCAGCTGCCAAGCTGCCATTTTGTCATGAGCTGCCGCTTAGGTCGCCTTGGCACGCCTTCGTGTGCAAGTCTCTGTGGCCGCATCTTATATCTGGCTATCTTATGGCAGCGATTCTGAGGCGCCCTTGGATCCTACCGCGCCAATCCCCAGGCCCATGCAGGTTCGCATTTCAGCAGGGCCTTGAGGAAGTCCACCTGCACGTTCACTCTCATGCTTAAGGGGCTGCAAGTTTGCTGCATCTGTCATACACAAATGTTTCCTGACTACCAGAAGTCATGCTGTTTTGGTCCTTAGCTAGGCCAGCAGTGGTCAATCTGCTGCAATCATCATGCACATGCAGTAGTAGCTGCTACTATGCCATTGGCTCTGCAAACGCTGGCTGCCAATGTACTTGAGCTTGATGACTGCAGGCCAGGATGGGAGACTTGCGGGAGAAGCTAGACCGACACAGGGCGCAGGCTGGGCGGGGTCAGGCAGGGCAGGAGTATGAGCGTCGGGGCGATGATTGGCAGCCGGAGCGCGGCGGCAACCGAGAGTGGGAGCAAGGCAAGGGCAGCTTGCAGGCTGGGCCGCCAGCCGGGCCCCGCTTTGACCCCTACCAGCCCAGCGATGTGGACCGGTACGGCAGAATGCCGCCGCTGCCGCTGCCGCCACAGTTCGACCAAGGATCTAAGGACAGGTGCTTTTGCAGTCAGTATCTGAGGTCCAGGATGATGTTGCATCCGTTTCCTCGATACAGCTTGCTGACTCTCCAGCATGACAGCCAACTGCTTCCACATTGGCCACAGGCGGCCATTCCCGCCAGGGCCAGCCGTGGTCAATGACAGGTTCGCCCACCACGGGCCCGGCGGACCACTGTTCAAAACGGCTGGTCTCGGTGGCGGTCCGGAGCCCCTCTTTGACCCCTTCGGGCCTCCTCCGCCAGGGCCGGGCTTTCACCCTGAGGGGGTCGCGCCGCCGCCAATGCTCATCCCTGTACCTGGTGCTGGGTGAGTCCCTGCTATGTATATCGTCCAGAGTAGGGACAGGTGCAGCTTGGCATAGCATGGGTGGTTCCATGATTTCAGCGGCCGCTTAGACCGCACGCTTGCCCATACTGGCAACAAGAGCTGCTGCGCGTGCATCTACGGCTGCAGGAAGAAGAATCGATGTGTGAATCGGGGTTCTGAGAATCAGAGGAGTCAGGAGTTGATCATCCTAGCGAGATTTTATGACCTTTTTGTGCTGGTTATTAGGCCAATCTCGTTATTGCTTTTGATGGACTAGCTGAAGCCGGAGCCTGTGAGTGATACAGGCCGCTGGGGCCGTTTGTGCCGGCGCCGCCAGAGGTGGCCATGCGGATGTTGCGGGACCGTGAGGTGCTGGAGCAACAGGATGTCAGGGAGGGTGGCCACAGCGGCGGCCCTCCAATGGGCGGGGGCTTTGATGACGTGGGAGCTCGCCCAGAGATGGGGCGCGAGCCGTCAGGGGCGCCACGGGGTGGGCCGCGAGGACGGAATCTGGACTCGCGGCTCGGCCGTGGCGCGCCGGTGCTGGTTTTCCCACCGGCAGGGCCCACGGCACGTGCTGACCCACGGATCGTGCGAAGGCAGGCCCCCGCATACAAATACCAACTGGAGAAGATACGAGCCGTGTGCTAGCTTAATTGCTGGCCGTGGTAGTGATGACCTTTTTGTGTCAGCACCTGCTCTGATTGCTCAATGATTGGCTTGCTTCTGTGATTTGTACAGCTACCGGGATCTTGACGCCCCAGACGACGAGGTGACGGTCATTGATTATCGCAGCCTCTAGGAGGGCTAACTACGGAGCTCAGCCAGAAGCCTCTCCGCCTGTCACTACCAGTTTCTCATCTTGCAAGTGCGGCAGAAATTAGTTGATCTATGGAAGCCCACTCTGCACCTATCTTTCCACTCCTTGACCGCCGCTTGCTCAGGCTCTCTTTGTGGGCACTTTGAGGCCCATGTGCCCCATGATACAACTCCACTTTGGAGCTTAAGCTGAAGCTGTATGCACATTGCTCTCAAGATAGCACTTGGACTGTCAGGTCAGCATGCAGCAGTCAGGCTGAAGCATATCTTGAACTAACGGGGGCATTGTGCTGCCTGCTAACTTGGGTGCGTTTCTCTTGGCCACTCCACATGATCAAGCAACTCGGACTCTTATAGCACTGTCAATGCAAATTGCTCTGATTGAGTCGCTTTTACCAGTTGCTGTGGCTGTGGCATGCCAGCCCCACAAATGTTGACACCCTTCTCAATTAAGCAAGTTGCAGTAAGAGAGGGACTATCTCCGAAGTAGGGGAGGAGGGAATTCAGAAGTCATTAAGACACAAAGGTGTTCACCAAGGAGAGGAGTGTCGCTGCAGTGTGCCAGCCCTTACATTCACAGAGGAACTTCGAAGTCAAGCTTCCAAGTAGTGCTACAGCACTTGACAGGCCACTGACGTTGGCTTCAGATTTTGACAGAAGGCCCTTAGAAGAGCACTTATTGACAAGAGAAGCAGATCTGGCCATGTAGGTTGGCCCTGAGAGCCAGCAACTTAAGCACAAATAGTAATGGTGCTGCAGATACCACAGGAGAAGTTTTGGGGTCTGCTTTGCAGCGCTGCTCAAGCAGATTGACAAGGTGATAATGTAGGATGGGCTGTGGGCAACGAAGAGGCTATATAGAACACAGAACATACAACCGAGGGAGAGCAACCTCCCTCCAGTGCGGTGCTAGATAAGATCCGCCACAGGAATGAGGGGGTGGGTGTGAAAAGCCAATATAGGTTTAGTTGACAAGTCGACTGGGGTGTTCTGTTGTGTCCAGTGAAGAAGAGGTCTGACCACGAACAAGGAGAGCAGTGGGAAGTGGAGTATCTTTTGGCAATCAGGTGCAGGTGCAGCAAGGTAGAGAGTGGCGAGGCCTACGCCGCTCCCAGGAGCATGAAAAAGCTTGGTCAGTAAGTTTCCAATCGTTTGATTAGCGGTTACCTTAAGGGGGGCAATAGGACGGAGGTCGGTTTCTGTGACCACGTACAGTCCACAGAGGCAACTTGCTAAGGAAGATCACCCAGCAGGAATGGTCTGACCTTCCTTCGAGCAATACTTGGCAACCCTGAGGCACATAGGAGGCGCAATCAGTGAAACTGCCAACATGTGTGTTGATCGTTCATTGCTGGGTAACTACATCGTCTACATTCTGGTCGTGGTGGCCTACCCGTTGCTGGTGTGGCTAACCTGCAACAGGCCGGCGATGGCCTTCAAGTGGTTGACACCGAACTACGACGCACATAATATATGAATGACCCACATGTAGGGCGTCATTGTCTGTAGACGATCCTGCATTGGGCACAACAGATACGCGAGAAGCCCACTGCATTCGTGGTAGACTTTGCCACTCCTCTGAACAATGAAGTTGTAACGGTGCTGAGACTCCCAGGAGTCACAAATCATTGTCTGCTCCCTACAGGATCTTGTCATTTACCTCAAATGACCATCCCTTAACATGTTGCAACTCATTTCAAGCCTTTGTATCATATGCTGAAGAGCTTTGATCGATGACCACACTGGAATAAGTGCGTGACTTTGCAAATGGTACAACCTGTAGCAAACCCCTTGGCAGACGACGCAGACCTAGATGACCTGTCGGCGTTTTGGGGTGCTCATTCACAAGAGAGTGGTAATGTGGTAGATGGCGGACTCTTCACACTGGCAGAGCTTGTTGAATGGCAGGCCTCAGATATGGCTTTGCATTTGTCATAGGGCGCTTGTGTGAGTCGGAAACGTGCACGGTTAGATAGATTGCGGATAAGATTGAGGAGTTCATGGCCCAGATCTTTCCACTGCAATGAGAAGTGCGACGAGAGAAGGGGAGGGAAAAAGGCAGCGGTGAAAGTCGACCTCGAAGTCAGGGTAGAGAGAAGGCGCGCGGTGCGCATGAAATTGAAGGGAGGCCAATTGAAGCCTTACAAATGACCTGTTAACTGGGTAATGAGCTGGCTAAGGGGGACACTAATATCCCCGAGTGAGCACATGCAGGGTAGGGTGAACGTCTCCATGATAGGGTATGAAGTCGTGAACAGGGTAGGGTGAACGTCTCCATGATAGGGTATGAAGTCGTGAAGCAGTGCTTGATGAGAATGGGGTAGTCAAGGCAAGAGAGGACGATGAGACCTGCATGGCTGCAGAAGGAAGGACAAGCTGCTACTCAAGACCAGGGCGAGGATGGAAACATACGGTAAGAGCCGGGAGGGCTCATGCGTGATACACTGTAAGAGAGACTGTACACTGTAAGCCGTACTGGAGATGAAGCCCGCAAAGGGAGGGAAGCTTGAGGTCACGGCCTTGGACGCAGTAAGGTTGGTGAATCTTGCTGCGGACCTGACCTCTAGAGTCTGTTATGCCAAGGAGTACTACAAGAGGACTTGAAGGAGGAGAGGTGTTGGCGGGGTGTTAGAGCATGTCTGGTCGTTGCCACCTGCAATGGAAGGCCGAATGACCCACACCTAACAATTCACACGCAGGACTTTCGCACATGCCAAGGATGACGCCGGGGCCAGCTCGCCTGATTGCAACGGCCATCAAGGCTGTGCAACGTGGTGCAGATGATAGATGCTTAAGACAGGGTTCCAGGGACAAGGGCAAGGTGAAGTGGGATGGAAGGTGGGCCTTCATACGCGCTGCGGCGAGCGCGGTCGCGGGTGCATCAGGCCGAGGGGTTTGGGGGGCAGCCCAGACGAGCGAGGGAGCGCGAGCCGCCGCCGCGGAGCCACGCCGAGGAGGCCCCGGCGCAGCTTCGACGCGGGGTGGCCCAGAAGCAAGCCATGGCCGCCACGGCCGCCCCCGTCCCGGGCCCCGGCTCAGCTCTCCGTTCTTGGGGGCAATCACCAGGCCGTGCGGCGGCTGAGAGACGGGAGGCGGACGACAAGGTGGGGTGTTGATGGGCGCTCGCCCACATCGTGCCGGGCGGCGGCGACGACGGCGAGGAGGGAGAGGAGAGGGGGCGAGCGCGGCAGCGGACCATTCAGATTGAAAACTGAGGGCCTCATGGCGGCGGGCGTGCGAGGCCCGGGGGGCGCTATGGCCGCCGCCGGCGCCGCCGCCGCCGACGTCGGCACAGCAGGCGTCCACACGCGGCCCGC
>WELB01000155.1:131946-148188 GCA_009602725.1 Spirogloea muscicola | reverse complement strand
GGGGGGGGGGTTTGTGGGGGATTGGAGGGATGGCGTGAGGGGCCGGGTGGGCGGGTGGTGCAATGGAAACCCTAAACCCTTAAGTCTCTAGAGGGAGCCTAAGGGTGTCTACGGCCCACCCAGGTGGGAGAGCCGCGTTGTCCAAAGAATCGAGCCATGGCTTATCTCCTTGCCTTCAGGTTTCATCAGTCAGTTGGATTTGTGTTGGTCCCGCAGCATAACTATCACTATCTGGAAGAGTGGCAAAAAAGCCCGGTGGATCATCTCTTTCATTCTTTGCTTATTTGCAACTTGTCCTCATAATACCCCCTTGCTACAACCTAGATCTTACGCTGCTTCTGCTAACATTTGCTAGAGTAAGACTGCTTCAGTCTTGGGCATTCACATGGACGTCTGAAGCGTGACCCGTCCTGGCCAACAGCCACTGTACTGACAAAGCCGCTGCATCGTGCGTCGCAGGTGGCCTGGGTGACCAAGTCTGGCCAGTCGGACCTGGAGGTGCCCATCGCCATCCGCCCGACAAGCGAGACGGTGATGTACCCCCAATATGCCAACCGCATTCGGAGTCACCGCGACTTGCCCCTCAAGATCAATCAGTGGAACAACGTCGTGCGCTGGGAGTTTAAGCATCCTACACCTTTCATTAGGTACTTACTGTAGCCATTATCCGCAACAGCAATTGCGTCTAACAGCTGTATCTGGCTGAGCTTGCATTGACAGCAACCTCTGCTGTCGCAGTCTTGCTGTCACAGATTCCCTTGTGCTTATATATCTACTATACTCCTATATATCTGGCACACGCAGTTACACTGTCTTTGTCAATTGAGCAAGCCCTGATCTGCGGTGCCAGGAGTCGAGAGTTTCTGTGGCAGGAAGGCCACACTGCTTTTGCCACCAAAGAAGAAGCAGATGAGGAGGTGAGCCTTCTGCGGCTGCAGAGACACGCTTGCTTTGCTCGCTGGTTGACAATTGAGTAGTGTAGGGTATAGGCTTTGAAGTACAGTGTTTCAGGGTTCAGGGCTTAAGTTTCAAGCCCTTGCTGCTGCCATTCCGGATGGCCCTACTCGCTGCCTCTGTCAGGTCATGACTATCTTGGAGCTCTACCGGGCAATCTACGAGGACCTCCTGGCGGTCCCTGTCATCAAGGGCATCAAGAGTGAAAAGGAGAAGTTTGCAGGGGGACTGTATACTACCACCGTCGAGGTACATTAATCCTAAACGAATAAGGAATACTAGTTGCCAAAAGCCGCTTCTGACGTGGTAATGTGGCAGTTTGATTAAAGGCAAGGAAAATTAGTGACGTACTTGGCTGCTGAGGCAACCCAGTGAACTGTGACATGCAGGCCTTCATCCCTGCGACAGGGCGCGGCATCCAGGGCGCGACTTCTCATTGTTTGGGGCAAAACTTTGCCAAGATGTTTGAGATTCTTTTTGAGGACGTGAATGGTGAGCGGCGCCACGTATGGCAGAACTCGTGGGGCATGACTACGAGGACGGTGAGCGCCTCAGTGTCGGACGCCCACACTAATTCTTGGTGAGGGCAGATCAATGACGAACATGCTGGCAGTGGACAATCATGTCAACAACTATTGTATGATTTAGACTGTCAATATAGACTTGTCATGTCTTAGTGAGCAGGGCTGGCTGAATTCCTAGGTTGCCTTGGCCGCTGGTGCAGATTGGCGTAATGGCGATGGTCCACGGGGACGACAAGGGCCTGGTCCTGCCGCCGCGGGTGGCCAAGTACCAGGCGGTCGTCATCCCCATCCCTTTCAAGGATGCGGATATTTCCGGCGTGCGAGCGGCTGCCGAGGACATCACCAAGCGGCTGCAGGCGGCCGGCATCCGAGCCAAGGACGACCTGCGTGACCACGTGTCTCCTGGCTGGAAGTACAACCACTGGGAGCTCAAGGGCGTCCCGCTGCGCATCGAGCTTGGGCCTCGCGACCTCGCCAACCAGCAGGTAATGTTGGTGCGTGTGGTGGTTTAGAAGGACAAAGTATAGACCAGCTCATGACAGAGGTACACTAGTGGTAGTTCAGGATATGTTGAGCTATTGCAAAGGAAGAGTATTGACCAGGTCAAGGTCATGCTGCTCAAGCAGTGTCGTGCCCAGTGTCGCGACTGAACCCTCAATGCTAAATCTTCTAGTGAAATTTTGCTTCAGACCCAAAGCCCCTCTTATATACGATGAGCAGGTGGTGCTGGTGAGGCGGGACACCGGTTCCAAGGAGCCGGCCGCCTGGGCGGGGCTGGAGGAGAAGGTGGCGGCTGTGCTTGTGGACATCCAGAAGAGCATGCTGGCGCGTGCAACCAAGGAGCGGGACCAGTGCATTGCACGCGTCACCAAGTGGGAGGACTTTGTGCCGGCTCTGGACCGCAAGATGATGGTGCTAGCGCCATGGTGCGACGAGGTGGTGAGGTCCCCAACTTGACTGAGTGGAGGTCCCCACCCTGCCTGAACAATGTTGTTGTAGTGATAAGCATTTTACCTCTTTAGGTGCAAGTTTGACTCCCACTTACGGCCCTCATGATGGCACATTGATGGAAGTGCTTGACAATGCGACTGGCTGCTGCAGGACGTGGAGGAGGACGTGAAGAGGAGAAGTGCCGAGGGCGAGGGCGGCTCCGCCAAGACCCTCTGCATGCCCTTTGACCAGCCCGAGCTCCCTGAAGGTGCAGCTTGCTTTCCCTTGCAGAGTTGTCCTAAGGCAATGATTTTGAGGTTATGAATCACATCTTCTGACAGTCAACAATTGTTGTGAATGCCTCTGCTTAAGGAGGACTGGCGTCCTGGCTTTCGGTCTAACGTGTAAGCACTTTACACAGCTCAAATGAGTTTCGTGTGGAGCTGACGGACTGTATGCGGCTGCTGTTGGCAGGCACCCTCTGTTTCGCGTCGGGCAAGCCTGCCAAGAAGTGGGCACTCTGGGGTCGCAGCTACTGAATGCCCGCACGCTACTGGGATGCCGGGACGCCCTTGTTGACTATGGGAATTTTTGCCACCATTATGCACTTCAATTGCTCCTGGATTGACGATGGGCACAAATTAATGCGCCTCTTTGTTGTACATCAGGCATGCTCCGCCATCGAGCTTGCCAGGGCACTGTCAGCAGCGTAATGGAACAACGGCGAGCATGAGGGTTTTTGCAGCTTTCGCAGCTGGCAGAGGAGCATGGAAGGCAGAGCTCAAGCCAGGCACATTTGCAAGAGATGGCCCGTGCGAGAGAGATAGAGGAGCCCGGTGTGTATAACATTCAGAGATGGCCAGATATAAGCCGGTGAATGGAGGTAGAGCCCTGTGGTAAGTGGGTGCGGAAACTTAGTAAGTGGGTGTGGAAGCTTGGAAGCTCGGAAAGGAGACGTGTTGGACAGAGTTTGTTAGACAAACCTCGCAAATTATCTCAGCGAGTGCTGTTGGTCGCACGTTTAGACGGCGTGCCGTCGGCTGGGAGGCGCCGTCAACTGGGTGTCAATGCCGCCCGTCTCCTTCGTCCACGTCGGACCCGCCACGAGGGCGCGTGAGCGACACGTAAGCCTTGATATCGCCGGACGCGGCAACAAGCCCGCGAGGATCCCACTTGGCACCGGCGCCCACACCGCCGGCCTCTCCCGTGTCATCGCCGCTGGCTGAACATCGCCGGCGCCGCCGCCGCCGCCGTCGCCGCCGCGTCCGCGGCTCTCTACGCTACCTCTGCCGGCGCGCCCCCGTGGCAGCGCCCTGCCGTCGCTTGCTCTCTTGCGGCACCGCGGCTCCGCCTACTCTCCTTCGTGTGACCGCCTCGGCCGTGGCCGCAGTGCCCCAAGAGGAGGGGAGGCCGTCTGGCACGGCCTCGGACGCGGCCAAGCCCGTGCGACGAGCGAGTGGCCCTCTCTCGCCTGTTGTTACTCGTCCGTCGGCGGGGCCAAATGCACGCCGTGACGGCCGGTTTGGCGGTCCCCCATGCAGCAGGGAGATGTCCCCTCGCCCTGGACGCAGCGGTTCTGTCGAGGTTGAACTCAACTCAAACCGCGTACGTGTCGCGTAGCTACGTCCCGGCCAACTCGGTTCTCGGCTATCACGGTGGCCGAGAGCCCACAGGCAGAGGTGTCCCCAGCTGGTAATTGCGCTGACTGGTTGCCTCTTCTGATTGCCGCCCGAGTGCCTTGTAGGCCTGGGTAGGCTCTGCACGGTGTTTGACCTGGTAAGACCTGGTAAGCACTAATTCGAAAACCAGCCAAGTCTGCCCTTCAATTGGTGCATTAAGTACAGCAGTACGTGGACGTTTGCTGCTGGCATTTGTACGTACGGCATTTGCACACGTATCTGAGTGCCGGCAGTCGCTCAGCTGCTTCAAGGGCAAACACGGCTGGCCGTCCGACTTGGTGCTCACCAGCTACACATGCAGAGACAGCACCAGGCTTTGTAGTAGTCGTGCACCCTGTGTGGTTGACGGTCACAATCAGAAATGGCCCACCCTTCTACACCTGGGCAGAACTGGACAACAGGGAGCAGTGGAGCACGGTCATGGTGGGCCTCACAGTCACTTCAGAGCAGCGCCATTTTGGCTTCGGAGTGATGGGGGCTCAGCAGAGCGACAGCATCGAATGTTACCTATGCCATTAACATGTTTCTTTGCTTAAGTCAGCAAACCCCCCGTCAGCAACAAGATTGCGTGACAAAAAGCAGGTCAGTGTTTCACTTGGCACATTCTTCCTGGCCCCATGCTGGTTGGTACCCCTTCGCTGACAAAGTGCCAGTGTTATTGTTGTGAAAGCATGACATGTCCAGTGAAGCAGGATGCGGTCGTGGCGCCGGCGAGGTGACAAGTTGCGTTAAGCACATTGAGGAACCCGCGACAAGAGGTGGTCTAAGGTGGCAACAGGGATTTCTGGTGTAAGCAGCTGCCGCGGTGCCACATGCTGCCATTGTGGCCGGCAGTCTGTTGTGTCGTGTAGTGCCCACGCCACTCTCCGGCACAGGCGCACGGCCGTCGGACGCCATCGGTCATGGCGTCCGCCTTTATGGCGGCATCGCAAGAATGCGGCTGCTGATATGAGAACAGGGGCTGTAATGGCCAGCCAGGTGGTGTTCATAAATATATCAGCGGAGCCACAGGCAGGCAAACAGGGGGCTCTCAGTACCCCCGTGTCAGCACTAGGAAGTCAAATGAGCAGGGGAGGAAGAGCAATCCTGCTGCGCAAGCCAGGGCTGCTGCAAGGCTGCGACCGGTTCGGCGGTGCAAAGCAAGCCCTTGGGACCGCTGGAGGAACATATGCGGACGCAAGTGCTAGCAGGACACAAGACCCAAAGGCACCGAGCCTCCAGTGGAAGCTGCTGCGCCCTATTCACGGCGCCAACTGGTCAGCTTGAGAGGCCAGCAGCGAAGGTAACGAGCACCACCTACATCCGTAACACTCGTGGATGTCCACGGCCAGCAGCATGGAGAGTGTATTGAGTGATGGAGGGCCCGAGTGGCCAAGTACAAGACAAGCAATTAACAGATGTACATCACCTGCTGCTAAGGCTGACCCGCTCAGTAAACACGAGTCAGCACATAGAGGTCGCTCACTGATGCCCGAATACCAGACGGCCAGCGGGTAGCAGGTTTCCGCGGCATGGCGGGGGGTGGGAGGTGTCGTGCCTGCCCCGTCGGGCTGACGGTGGGCTCAATGGGAGGAAACAATGCGAACAATGGGTGAGCGACGTGGGGCGCGACGACCAGGCGCGGGAGGTGCTCGGCCCGACGGGGGCCTGACGGTGGGCCCAACGAAGGAGCAAGGCGTCATCAGCGTGGGGCGTTCCTAGGCGCCGCCGTCCCGGGCCGGCCGCGAGTCCCGCCGTCGCCGCCGCCGCGAGTTGCGGCGCCAAGCCCGGCCGGCCGCGGCGGCGGGGCGGCAGTGAGGCAGCCCGCGGCGAGGCCGCCATGGCCGCCGTCAGCGGCCCTCTGCGATGGGCGCTGCTGCAGCTGGCGGACGCCGCCAATGGCACGGCGGGGGGCAACGGCACGGCCGGCAATGGCACGGCAGAGGCGCCGGTGCCGCCGCCGAGCTCGGCGGACGAGGAGGTGCAGGCGAGCCTGTCCATCCTGCTGCAGCTCGGCATGCTGGGCGTCGCCTTCGTCGTCGGCCACGTCCTGCGCCGCCGCAAGTTCTACTACGTCCACGAGGCCTCCGTCGCCCTCATCCTCGGTCAGGCTGCCCGCCGTCCCCGCCGCCGCTGCCGCATTGCACCTTGGCGGCCTGTGACAATGGCAACCCTCGTCTTTGACTGCCGTGCCTAATTCAGCTGAAAAGCAGCACGAGAAGCTTACGCTGCAGGCTTCCTCGGTGAGCTTCACGACTTCTTCTGCCGCCTAAGCTGCTACTTGTACTGAGGCGTGAGCACTTGTGGTGCGGTGGCTTTCCAGGTTTCATTGCAGGCGCGGTGGCTACCGTGCTCAATAAGGAGGAAAGCTTCAGGTATTTGCGACACGCCTCGCTCAGCTTCCCGAGCAAAGTCACAAGCGGCAGCTCCTATGGCCTGCACCCCTAGTTCGTCACGTTCAGCAGCGAATGCTTGTCCGTCTCTGTCGTGATACTGTCGGCCGAGCCTTGTGGTCCTCATGCCTTGGCGGCTCGTGAGAGGACCTCCTTCGATCAACATTGCAAGTCACATTAGCCTAGCGTGATGAATGCAATCGCTCGAGTTGCCCTCACACCAAAGGACTGCGACGCTGGTCTGACATGCCACTGTGATTGCTGCTGCATCTGTTGACTCTACAGCAAGTACCTCAACTTCAAGGAGGACTTCTTCATCCTCTTTCTGCTACCCCCAATCATATAATATCCTCTTAAGCAGCTCACATCCTCTGTAGTCAGCTGGCTTTAGTCAGTCACTGTCAGGAGTTGTACGACCATTGGCGACCGCAGTAGGTTGGAGAGGTCCAGTATTGCTGTGCAGCATTTGGCGGTGCCGGTTGCCCTAGGATAGGGCTGCCCTAGGAGCTGGGGAGGAGGGCCAGGGGGGCGGCAAGGCACTCCAGTCAAAAGTCTGAGTGCTCAACAGTCAATGCTACATTAACTGCTAGTCGGCTGACCAAGAGCAGCAGATAAGTCCTTTGAGCAAGCGCAGTTGCATACGCAGCTTAGGCATGCGGCCAAGCTCCATGGGTTGTCAGTCTACACTTGTTTCCTTGACTCCCTTGTGCCTCACCTGGTCAGGGTTCAGCTTACAGCCGGTAAGTCTTTAGCCTGCAATCTGTTCCATTCTTGCTGGATTATTATAGCTTCAAGCTTATGTCCATCATGGCTGGTGCAGTAGCACGATGATCTATATTTTAGGATCAGCGATAGGGCTGTTAGGAGGTGTGCTGTCCTTGTTGCCCAGTGCTTGGCTCAAAGTGTGATAGCTTCTCATCAGGAGCTTTGTGGTTTACAAGTACGCAGAAGCCTTTCTTCTCCAACTTTGGTGCAATTTGTATCTTTGCCATAGCTGGGACTTTTATTGCGTCAATCGTTACAGGGATCCTCATGTGAGCTTTCTGAATCAATCAATCAGGCTCCCAGTAGGTCAATAAGTCCCTTGTGTCTGCCTCCTGCACCATGGAGCACCTACAATATGGGGTATACTGGCTATTGGGCTGCTCATTGGGCTGCTCATATGTATGTACCGAGCACTGGAAGGACAAGTGGAAGGTGTTAGGAAGGAATATTTACAACATTTCTTTCTCGTATGGTGGCAGCTACCTGGCTGGCCTGTTCTTCCTCGTCTACAGACTGACATTCCTTGAGAGCATGATCTTTGGGTCACTTATCTCGGCCACCGACCCAGTCACTGTGCTGGCAATCTTCCAGGTAATCACCTGTGGTGGAGCAGGACGAGGTTGTGTACATACTGTCATCAGCAGAATCATTATGCATCACTAAGGTATCAAGAAGGATAACCTGGCAGCCCGTGCATGTGGTTACTGGTTGCGATCATATGCAAGCAGAATCGAAGCATCCTTTCTTGTGAATGTTACCATGCAGGAGTTGGGAGCAGACTCCAACTTATATGCGCTGGTCTTTGGGGAGTCTGTCCTCAACGATGCGGTATGCACATTGTCCTGTTGTGGCGTGAGTTTGCCCATCACTAGTCTAATGTATATAAGTATACTTGTAGTATCTAAGAAGCTCAGTGATCTCCCCGCTCCTATTTCTCTTCAGTGTTAAGAGAGCATCCAGATCCATAGCAGTCACAGCTTGCATAAGACCTGGCTGAGCATTCACAGATCAACTGCTCCTGCAACTTTTTGGTGCAAGCCGTTGCGTTGACTATACAGTGATTTCTCAGCAATATGTGCCTCTGTCTAACTTGCCAGCCCCTGTCTTTGCAATTGTTTCTGTTTGTTGCAGGTTGCGATAGTGCTGTACAGGTGATCCACTTTATGTCTGAGTCTTTTGCAGCACAGGAAGCTCATCAATGTAGCGTCTGCCTGCTCAATTTGCTCAACTGCTGTAGTATGCTTGACATCCTTTTGTTGCATGGCTTCCACTGTGCACACTACGTGCTAGTGTCAACAAAACCTGAGATTGTAGTGGCCCTGCCCTGGAATGGTTATCTGCCCTACTTTTGACTTCAGCATGTACACAATGGTTGCCTCACTCGCAGAACGCTTGTGTCAGCATACAAATCCCAACTGGACCAGACCTTGATGGGAGCTGTGTGGTTCTTTGTTGAGAATTTTGTAGGCTCACTTGGAATAGGTGAGAGGCTCTCCGCAGCCTACTTCTACACGCGTGCCGCGCCATATTTCAGTCCGGCGCAATTTTGTTACGCATGCTTGAAGAAGGCTTGCTTGATTTGAGTGGCTTATGCTCATTCCACCGTGCCTGTCCTCGTTGGCTGTGCAGGGGTGTCAGTGGCTCTGTCGTGTGCTTTGATATCCTTTCAGAACTGCCATTTGATCTGCTTGAAGTGTATTATAGATATACCTTTGGCATGAGATGCCAGCACTATGTTCTCTGTAATGTCCTCTTTAATGTC
Source organism: Spirogloea muscicola (assembly GCA_009602725.1). Classification (NCBI taxonomy): domain Eukaryota; kingdom Viridiplantae; phylum Streptophyta; class Zygnematophyceae; order Spirogloeales; family Spirogloeaceae; genus Spirogloea; species Spirogloea muscicola. The sequence continues at coordinate 139,202 of WELB01000155.1, read as the reverse complement.
TGCCAGCATGTGTGATGAAGTATGTTGTCCTTGACACAAGCCCACCTTTTCAAGTACGCGGGATTGTCTGTGTACAAGTGGGTCTCTTCCCTTTGCAGTAGCTTCTGCGTTCTGGATAAGAGTTGATGATTCTCAGCCTTTGAATGTCTGCATTGGTGCAAAGGGCAAGCCCGTCTTGGTCTCCACACTCATCACAAATTTGTTGCTCCTCAGCCTGCAGAACCTGGAGGCTTGTCTGATTGTTCTGTTCCCATATATTGCGTGAGCCTCTTCATTCCTGCTACTTCCAGGTCCTTTAATTGGTCATTTCTATAACAGCATCTGGAACTCTACATTTCTGCTGTACCGACCACGCTATGTCCTCCTTGTGATGCATACGGCGAGGTTGTGCCATACTTCATCTCAAGATGTTGAGCAGGAAGGAGCATTAGTTGCACCTCTTGTTGTCACCAAGTGGTGCCTTGAAATCTCAAGGCCCCTGACGTTGCAGATACATGCTGGCCGAGAGCTTTGGCTTAACAGGCATTGTGGCCATCTTATTTTGCGGAATCGTAAGCTTTCTACTCTCAGTACAGCCCAATTTTGTAAGAAAGACAATCGTCAAAGTATCTATCGTGACGAAAGATTAGCCAGCTACATAGCCAACAATGTTTAAGTGTTGTCAGCATGGCCTTCAGCCTGATGTTGCACTCTTACTTGATTCTTGCAGTTGATGAAGCACTACACATACCCCAACCTCTCAGGTGCAGCTCAGGTGTTAGCGGCTGGCTTCTTTCAGCTGGTGGCTTCACTAGCTGAAACATTTGTGTAAGCCTCCTTCTCAGCATGTCGATACTCTTCACTACAAAATTCCGGCCTGCAAAGCATACTGCCTGTTCTGGTCTCCCATCCAAGATTGCAGTAGCCTTTCCAAATTGCAGTAGTCAATCTGTGGGCCCAAGCCAGTCTCCACAGTGAAAAATGATCCAGAAACCTTCTTTCCTTTCAAATCCTCCGGCCAGCTCCTTTGTCTGACGATATGTAGTTGCCAACGTACAGCTTCATCTACATGGGTGTGTCAATTGTTTCAGAGGAGCTGAGCTGGTCTCATGTGGGGTTCATCCTCTTTTCGATAGTATCCGTCCTTGTTGTGAAATTGTACACAGAGATAACAGATTGTTCGGCTTGCTCCCATTGTCAAATCTGGCCCAAAGATAGCTACTTGGGCCACTCAAGCCGTCATTGCCTTCTCCATCCTTCTTACCTCGCTGCCAATTCCCAACTCTTAGCTATCTATGTGCTGCATAGTTTCTCCGTTTTGTAAAATTTACCATCGCTGTCAGCCTTGACTATACTCGACTATACAACCAGGTGTCCATGGGCCTGGCAAGGTGAGTGCAGAATCTGTATGATGCCGTCCACTTACACGCATTGAGATACTTGACTTGAGTGCAGGACGTGCAAGCAACCAAGTATAGACTGTGAGGTCTGTGCATAAATGGCATAGCTGTAGACAACAGCAGCTAACATGTTTGGCACATGCTGCAGATATGCAAACGTGTATCCTTGTACGGAAGTGATCAACTACTTGCGGTCTCCTTCAAAGCAGATACCCGATAACCACAAGAAGGCGCTAGTCTTCAGTGGTAACACTGCCTCCTAAAGTCGCCAGCTAGGACATTTGCTGGCCCGCTTGCTTCTAGCAAATTATGGGCGTTGTTGCAGGACTTCTACGTTGCTGCTAGCACAGACATATGATCAGGACTATCATTATCTGTACTGATCATCTTGCACATTATCTGTCCTGATCATCTTGCATGCTTGACTCTGATAAGACGGCAATGCATATACAATCTTGTTCAGCATCTGCTCCTCCTGCTCCTCCTGCTACTCTTCCAAATTTTCATGGATTTCTGATGGAAGACCTGATTCTGCGGCAGGCTTGCGAGGGGCCATGGCATTCGCACTGGCCCTCAATGCAAAGAGTGACCTCACCAAACCTGGTGATAAAGGGGAGACGGGCTTAGTAATCGTGACATCAACAACTGCAATAGTAGTAGTGACGGTGTGTAAAACGTTGCCAAAATTCTCCACACACTGGGGTGCTCTGATGGATTGTTGATGCCAAGATTTCCGGAGAGAACTTGCTTGGAACCTGGGGGTGCAAATCTTCTACGGTCACTCTTTTGGCCACTGGAAGCATGCGGACTAGATTAAACCCTTATGGATGAAGATCTTGTTGTGCAGGTTTTGGTGATTGGTGGGTCAATCGCAACTCTGCTCGAGAGACTTGAGCTTGTCGGCACCTCTGAGTCCCTTGATCAAGCAGTGAGCACCCAGCATGCTTGTCAAGAAGGCTCATAAGCTGCGGCGTGAGCTTTGCTTTCATGTCTACCTCCAAGCATTAGTCTCGTCTGCTAGTCACCTGTGACCCGTTTCTAGGTGAGATGTGTTGCTGCCACACACAGGTTGACAGGCTCGTTCAGCAATCTGCGCAGACTTCTCGGGACGAGATGCAGCACCTCAAGAGTCCAGCTCTAGACTCAGAGACAGATGAGGACGATGGCACAATGGATCCCTTGCGGACACGCCTCAAAAAGTTCCAGCAGAGGTGCAGTTGACCTTTGACAAGGACGTCATATGTTGGCATAATGGGATTGATTCCTAATACCAAAGCATCGCCAGAATTACGGCGATGCTTTGAGATTGTGTATTGGGTATTGGGTGATGCTTTGATATGGTTAGTCCAGCTTTGCATCTGTCTTCAAGTGTCCATTGGTGGCGTACAAGCGAGTTTGTGACGATTTAGTTGCAATGTGACTTGCCTCTTGCCCGCTGTTGCAGTGCAACCTTCTCAGAGCTCGACAAGAAGTACATCCGTCCCTTCTTCACAGGCCAGAGTGAAGTAAGCGACCAGCAGCTGGAGGTCAGGCTCAACGGTGAGCAAAACATGCTGACTGCCACTGAGCACCTCAGAGGCTTCAGTCAGCAGATCATCCATGGTCTTTGTTCCGTAAAATAAATTGCTAAGGGTCGACATGTATTTGAAGTCCGTAAGTATGAACACACATAGTATTTACATCTATGGTATTCATGTCCTGTGGTTGTTCTGAAGGGGGCAACGCAAAGGCAGATCATCCCAGCCCGGGGAGAGGTCCGAAGAGGGGCCCGAGGAGATCACTGCAGCCAGATGAGCAGCTCAGCAGGCAGGGATCCTATGTGTCGCCGTCCGAGGACAGCCCTCCAAGCTCACCCAAAGTGCAGCTGTCACTGCCGCCGCCACCACTGCGCCCCCCTGCCCTGCGCCCTCCTGGCTGATGGTTGTTACATGCCTTGTGCCTATTCTGGCTTTGGCATCTCTGCCTCACCCGCCTAGACCACACCCATTCTATTTCCACCTTCCTGGCGTTGTTGTGTAAGATGCAATATGGGCAAGATGGGCAAATGGGTCATCATGAGCGCGGCATTCTTCACCTAGTCTTCTCTACATTTAAAGTGGTGTTCAGTCTGGTACACATCGTGCAAGTGAAAGTGCTGTAGCTTACTCATGACCTTGTTTAGTAGGACAAAGCCAATTATGCGCACATCACATTGATGGCAGGCCACCTCTAACAAACAGATGTACAGTGTTTAGTAGCAAGCAACTTGTGGACATGTCGACAAGGTGGAGCAGAACTTTCACTGGGATGCCATTGTCATGCACAAAATGGCCAATGGTGCAACATAATTTGATATTGCTCAGAAATCAGGATCTCTGCCATACCTATGCAACTGCGACTGATAGTGATGACAGAGACTTGCAAGCTACATGGCGCTGAGTCTCAGTTTCGTTAATAGAGCTTCCTGTCTGGTTTCTTAAGACGCCCCCAACTCTGTCTGCTCATCTCCTTCAGTTCAGGAGAACCTGCTGGCCTCTTTTTTATGAGCTCAGCACTCTGCGCACACCACTTCCAAAGAAAACAAAAGTTCTTGCAAAGACGGGCGAGGGCTGTGAGAGGTCAGCCCAAACTGGACAAGGTCCAAAAGGGGCCAGAAAGCGCTCAGATACACAGCTACGCAAGTACCACAAAGGATGGTCTCGTATAATTCAAGAAAGCAGCTGTAAGTCACCAAGCTGGAAAGCAGTCCCCTTGACGATAGCCAGAGGCGGCAGCTAGAGCACGGTCTCTCCCGAAGGCTTTGAGAGAATGTTCAGCAGAGTGTCAACGTTCAAGAGCCCATTCTAATTGGACGTGTCGCTTAAATAGACTACGGTAGAACCTACTTCCAGTAATGAAACACAAGCCAAAGATGCAACATCAATGGTGTGTGCAGAAGGCAACTCATTGAGGTCGCATCACGTATTGGAGTTTGTCTCCGATCAACTACTGTCCACCCCAGGCTTTGTGAGCCCCTCCTTGATGCCACTATGTGGCAGCAACATTAAGTCCAGCTGCCTTTCGTGGGTCGAATGGGAGGATAAATGATACCTCTAGACCGCGTCAAAGAAGGACATCAAACAATCATTTCCACAGATACCAACAAATGCACTTGCCAAAGCTCTACTTGAGCTTTCAATCAACCTGCAAGCTCTTGGCTGGTGTGATCAATGTCCATTGCTAGTAAGCCCTGATACTTAGTTCTATGCATCTCGAACAGCTGCTAGATGACATGAGCGAGCACACCTGGAGAAGGTGTGTCAGCAATTTTTGGCATCAGCTCTACTCTAATCTGAACATCAGCTACTACACAAACCTCAGCCCGTCCAACATGGCTCCACTCAGACAGCAATTAAGGCCTCACGTCACAGTACACTGGAGGGCTTCAAGAAGCCACGTTCATGTTGATGTGACGACGTCTGTCAAAGCTGACCCTTGCTGTGATTGATCATGCCAAATTGTAAGAAGGTAAGGAACCTCTCAGCTTACATGCTGGTTAAGATTGCCTTGAGACCAACACAGGGATGTCAGCAAAGCAAGCTCTGCACAGATGACGGTAACAGCAATCCAGTGGGAATGATTTGAGCACCTCATTGCCAATGCCCATGCTGCTGAAGCACCTTGGAATCTACGGCCCGACCAGGAACACGTCCACTGGACTGCTCAATTGCGCTTCTCCTCCACAGTCTTATCTCGCCAGGCCCATCTGCTCAGTAACAGGCCCAGCCAGTACCCCACTACCGCTCCATATGTGCAGGAGATAGGCCACTTCTGCACATATATGGTGGGAACATCAAATTTTGCTGTTAGGCCAGCTTTGCTTTCTGATAGCAATTCCACTATTGGCATCAGCGAAGCAACGGAGGCGTCTAGAAGAGCACAAAAGTAATATTTGGAAGACCAGCTGCTTTTGGGTAAGTGTTGCATGCCTGCCAGGGCTTGTCCCAATCAAGCGGCATAGGCCATGCACCAACCCAGCAGCCGACCGTGGCACCGAGCGCCGGCGCAATGGCAAGGCCCTCCCGCGCATTCTGCGGCCTGCACCAAGCAGGCATGCCTGTGCCTCACGCACAATCCACAACAGCAGGGCCTCCTGCAGAGCTGACCCTGTGCTCGCGTTTTGCAGCAGCTAACTGCTTTGCCGTGCAATAATTTATGCCTTCATATTGCTGTCAAAATTTGAATGCGATTGAGGTGAAGGGATGGATCTCACTCAAAAGCCAGGAACACGCGCCTAAGGTCGTCCTTGCTCGGACCCAGCAGCACCGCGCCATGCACGCACTTCAAGATGTAGGACATTGGCAGAGCTGTGCGATGTCAGCTCTTCTTCTGGTTTGAGGGCATGTCGCCATGGCAGGGTGCTCATCAAGGGGAACGATAACCCGCAACCATTCCCCTCACACAAACCTAGACCCTGGACCATGAGCCCCGGAGCCTTTAGTCTGTTGTGCGGCTGTTCCCTTGAGGCCCTCTGCTACGCCGCTCTGCTTGAGCCTCAGCACAGGGTCAGCTCTTGACACCTGTGCTGCAGCTGGCGGCGGCACTGTTCGTGCATCGACCTGCCGAGGCTTGAACAAACAGCTCCACTGTGCTCCACAAGATAATAGTTGCAGGGCTCTGCTACCTTGCTAGACTGGACACTATGACTGCCGCCGTTGGCATAGCTCGGGACGAAGGTTGTCTCAGCAGACGAGATGAGGAACCATCAAGTGACTCAAAGGGCGTGCGATGTGCCGCGCAAACTCCTACGTATCTAATGAGTCCTTGACGGTGCACCAGGCCACGTCAAGCTTGACATGGTCGAGCTACAGGGAGCGTCGCAGTTTGCGAGCCAAGGGGCAACTGACCACGGTTGAGGCCATGAGGAGCGCCCACGAGGCCGTTGCATGCGCGTTCCTGCGTCGCCCCACCGCTGTGGTGAGCTGCCAGGCGACCATGGCACGCTCGCTCTGCCGAGCAGCTGACCTTGCACTGGTCAAGCCAACCCACGTGGTCCGGTTTAGCGGATCTACAGCAGAGACTTTGCTAGGCGGCTGCCAAGCGGGACCGAGGCTGATCGGTGGAGGACAGCGTACGACAGCGACATGGGTGCGCGGAAGAAGACCGCCACAGCGAGAAAGCCTACGAAGCCTGCATGCATGCCAAGCACAACGGGGCTGGTGATCAAGGTCCCGAGGTGTGGCAGCCTGCAGTCTGAAGCTGGCTGCACTGGCCTCGCAAACACCGGCCCCGCTGCTAACAGGTTGATGAGGCAAGGCCTCCAACTGAACGCATGCGCTCCGTATGTAGACTTAACAACACATAGTGTGCAGAATTCTGGTGATTTAAGTGACTTGATTGATTTTAGTGACTTAAGTGCCAGAGCGGCCAACGACAAAGGCATTAGTGAGAGATAGGGTTAGGGGTTCGAGGATGAGCAGTCAGGGGTTCGAGTCTGAGCAGCAGCCGGAGCAGAGGAGGGGGAGCAGCAATCCTGGCGGCCTCCTGACTCGCTCGCTTACCGGCGAGCAGGCCGGCCGCGGCCCTCGCCAGCGCCGCCGCCGCCTGGAAGCGCGGGACCAGCGCTGCCGCCTCAGCCCCAGATGCCGGAACGAAGGCTGCGCGGGATGCCGCAGCGCGTTGCACGCGAGCTACGATGGCAGGCAGCGCACCGTCAGCCCGGCAGGTCGCTGCCATGGGCTGGCATGCACGAGCGCCGCGATGGCTGCAGCGGCCGCCGCCTACAGGCGACGGCGGCGGCGGCGCGGGCCCCGAGATTTAGCTCCGGTTGCGAAGGGGCAGGCTGCGGCAGAGGCGGCGGTGGCGGCGGCGGCGGCGGAGACGGCGGCGGCGTGGGGGCAGCGGAGGCGGCGGACCAGC
>WELB01000155.1:87007-131144 GCA_009602725.1 Spirogloea muscicola | reverse complement strand
CTGCGGGCGCTCCTGCCGCCGCCGCCGCCGCCGCCGGCAGCGGAAGCGGCGGGCGGCGACGAGGTCGAGGCGCTCTGGCGCACCTTGATGGCCGCCATGGCGAAGCGAGAGACAGGCGCTGCCGCCGCCTCCGCGGCGCTGCTCGGCGAGGTGGTCTATGGGAAGGACCTGGGCATCCATGGCGGCGTCGACCTCGACAGCCGCCTCCGGCAGAAGCTGGCAGCGCCAAGTGCGGCGGGACGCGCCTGCCGAGACACCCTGCGGGCGCTCGCCCTGGCGCGGCGCGCCCTGGCCGTGCACGAGGGCTGGCGCTCCAGGGCTGGCGCCGCCGTCGCCCCGGCCGCGAGCGCCGCCACCGCGTGGACAGCGCTGCTGCTCCGACTCCTGGCGCTGGCCACGCACGAGGGCCGGTTCCAAGTAAGCACTTGCCTAAAAGACCGCTAAATTCACCCATGACCGCCAATCAGTATGAGTTTCGTGCTCAAACCCCAAAGTAGATTGTGTGTTTGTGCACTTCCTGAGCTTATCATAGACCCCTAGGTCCGTAATCACACCCCAAAGCCCACACTTGAGGAAATCGTCAAGTACTCTGGACCCTGAGTTCTCATTTCCCAACCTACATTGTGAGCCCATTATCACTAATGCAAAGTGCTGAACCCTGAGCTCCTCACTCTGTCACTCGTGTGTACGTTCTAGCACCGAACCCTTGATAGTTGGACGCTAGCCCCTATTGCTGAGCCGTACACTTGATCTCAAGCCCAAATTGTGCTGCCACCAACAGCCAGTGTCGCCGCTATTAGGATACTGCGCCTTCTTAAGGGCCGGATGCTGCAGCTGCAGTCATGGCATCTGGCGTTGCTGGAACGATCTCCTTGCTGTTCTCCTCGCGCAGCCGAAGGTGGTGCTGGACGGTGTAGACACCCTGCGCCGCGCACCGGCAGCCACGGCAGCACGATCGGTCCTCGACGGCCATGCCTTCCATGACAGCTTGGTCGAGGCGGCCGTGGAGCTCTGCCGCCAGGGAGCGTGCCCGCCGCTCGTCCTCGTGGCAAGTGACAGGTAAGAGGAGGGCGGCAACATTGCGGCCAGTGATGGCTTTGTAGCTAGAAGTTCCGATGGCTCGAGAAGGCTCGCTGAAGCTGTAGACCTCCAGTCACCCAGTCAACCCTAAACCTCAAACCCCTCAACCCTAAACCCTTAACCTTACTTTTAAACCTCTCCCAAACGCGTTGAAACCCTAAACCCTAGTTTCTACACATATTTTGGTCAAGAATATATGAATCTCTACTCGGCTTTCACCATCTCCCGTCTTGAAGTCAGTCCATACTTGAGTGCGCGTTGCAGCTACTGCTCGGCCCAGTTTGATGCTGAGTTCGGCCCGGGCGACCACATAGAGTCCCTTGAGGTGAGCATCGCTACTACGCATCACCATTGCACTGCTGCTGCCTCTGCCGTCGGTATCTGGGACTTTGCTAGTCTCACAAGCTCGACCAGCACGAAAATCACGCAGGGGTTGTCTCTTCCCAAGCACGCCAACTGTCATATTTGTGTCGCACTCATGGAGCTCATTGCAAGCTCTGCCCTTACACTGGCAACTGCATGTCTTGGGTGGCGAGCTGCGGCAGCTCTTGAACTGGACGCCGGACGAGGCAGCAATCCACTTCGTTCCAGAGCGCTTCTCTCTCGCCCAGGTCCGCTCGTTTATTACCTCCTCTATACAATGCTTTCACCTTCTCCTCCCGTCCCTCGTCCCTCTCTCCTCCTCACACACTGAAGCGGCATGTCCAGAGCGTGTTGAGATTCTTCTCCTGCGACGCGCATGGCCTCCGGGAGGGCAGTGGCAGGTGGTGACAGCGGTGCTGGGCACGACACCACGCCACCTGGTGGAGCTGCACGCTGTCATGGATCACCACCCTCCTGGCAGCAGGTCAATACCTCTAGCGCCCACTTCTCTCCGCCATCTCCCACTTCAGCTGAACTTAGTGCAGCAAAATGGCCAAAATGATCAGCTTTCCGGAGTCCTACCAGCTCCCTAAGCGGCGACCTCATGTCCTACAGGGGTGGTGGTGATGAGGTCTCGCAGATTGATTCCTACCTGGACGCGTACCTCAATTTCCTCCAGGTGCAGGCTGCTACCTCGCCTCTGCTTTTCATACTTTCACTATCATGCATGCTTGGTTGACATGTTTTTCGGCAATTGTGAAACCTCTTTTCAGCACGCTCGCAGACAGCACATGTTGTGCTCGCCACTCTCATTCCATGTGCGGCTCTGCACCCGGGCTCTTCTGCGGCTCAAGTTTGCAGGTCAGTGCGGTGGAACCGGCGCTGGAGGAAGCCCTGCAGCACCTAGCAAACTTTGGCCGGCAGGGGGGCTGCGGGCAGCTTGGCCTGGCAGACTTGAAGCAGGGGACAGCTTGGCGGCACCCGCCACGGTGGCGTGCTAGCATTGAAAGCGCACTCCAGCAGTGGGCCCGCCTGCAACTCACAGACTTCCTCGAGAGCCTGGCAGGCGCCGAGTTCGGGGTGAGGTCGCACGCTCATTGGCTTGCTTTAATGATTTCGGAAAGAGCGCCTCCCACTGAAGCCTCTGGGTTGCGTGTCACACTCAGAGACTTCATTTGCCTGCTTTGACACATCCGCTGCTTGTGTCGTGGACTTCCACCACGAAATGCTTCATGCACAAGAGATGTTTGAGCAACCAAGCTCAATAGACCCAGAGACGTGCCAGCATGGGACGTTGATCTGGCTGCTCTGTTGAGCTTGTGCGCAGATGAGGTGGGAGGGCGGCGGAGGGGATGAGCTCCTTGAGGACCCTGCTGCGCAGGCGCTCCTTCGGGTAGGCTGCCGATTGTGATTATAGAGCCCCTAGTGGCTAACATACATTCGTTCATACGTTCATGTGTCCTGGAGTTGACTAGGGACCTCATGTATTGCAAGTCTGGACCTCTGCTCCGAAAACCCCGATCGTTTGCATACTCCACCAGGCACTTGGTCATGCAATGGCTTCTCTGAACAAATCGTTAAGTCACTGTGTTGCTGCTCTTGGCCAAGAGTTTTGCACTATTCCTTGCTAATCATTGACTGGCCAGACAAAGTATCCGTACAGAAGTTCCTACTCCTGTACCCAAAAGATTTTATGGACGCCTGACCTATGCATACTGTTCAATGCAATGGATGCTGACTGCCTTGTCTGCTCACATGCTCGCATCCAGGTGGGGCTCCTCTACCAGCAGCGAAGCCCCCCGTACATACGCCCAACCTCCCGTGCCTTCATGCGGTGCCTCGTGCGCTGGTGCACTACTTGCTCTACACAAGCTCCCGTTCTATCATATCATATAGCTTCCATTTGGGCGTTGTGAGAGTGTAAAGGAGCTGAGGCATTTGCTGGTGGCACATGTACAGCTTGTGATGGCAATGGAGGGCTTGACTTGGACATTGCTGCCGCTTTGGTGTTAAGCTATGCACAAGTTGCTTGCATCTACCGACAGGCTTGTGGCAGAGAAGCTACAGTGGAGCTGGCAGACCCGGCTGGCTTACTGGTACCACCGCCTCATGCGGGGACGCAGCTACCGGCATCTCATGCGAGACTGATTCTGCACATGTATGAGTCAAGTTGAAGCTATTTCTAGCAGGGAGACAGCCTGCCAATGGGCCCAAGTGCATTGGCCAGTGGTCAATGTCACTTGATTTGCGGGATGTTTACATTCATGTAGTACTGGACCGTACACTCAAATAGTCAAATGCATACATTTCATTGGCTGGCAAAGGCTGCAGATATCTAAGAATGCTCACCTATTTTTAGTTGCTGGCAGCAGCATGGCCACACTGCATGCGGGCATGTGGATGCAGCAAAAATGAATACCATGGAATTGCCACTGTCTGTCTAGTCTTTCACCATACTGCTCTGAAGAGCACTTACGTCCCAGCATGCCAAACGACGCTACATCCAACGCTTGGAAGATGCTTTGGAGGCACCACTCGGTGCAAGACCAATCGCCGATCTCCTCCGGCTGCTCCTGTCCAGCACAGACTGGCTCCTTGTCCCAGGCTGGGGTGGAAGATTTGGCCGCAACTGACGCCCAGTTCTCTTGCCTGAGTCTCGCTCATCTTGCTCATTCCTCTTCGGAAATGGGAGGTTGTCTGCATTGCAATTTACGACTTAAGCCAACTGCTTACTGGACACTCAGGCACCTGTATCCCACATTGACAGAGCATGCACGGCAGCATAACATAGGTACGAGAAGATCCTGCACAGATCAGCTGTGCAGTTATCACCATACCGATTGAGCGGCGAAGTGTTGAGGCCAGGGACTGGCGACGGAAAGAATTTGGCTGTGGGATTGCAGATGGGCCTGCCTCTGGCAGATTTGTAGTACCCTCAGTGGTCTTCCTCCATTGTGACCTTCCTTGTGAGGGCTTTGGGAGCTGCGACAGCCTGCGACTGCTTGCTCTGCACGTAGACAACGCACAAGCAGGCAGTGAACACATCACTGAAGTCCTCACTACAATCTCCATAGCAGCATACAGCACCTGCAACCTGCTAATGTAAGTCAAAGACCTCAACTTCCAGAATTCCTGAAGCTGTCATACCTTGCTATGATGTCGCTCTGCAGCAGGTCTGCATCGAGCAAGCAGCTCTCACTGCCAGACACTCCAGTGAAGTGAGTATTCTTGCCCTCCTGCATGTCCTTAATTGACATCTCCAGCCCCCCTCTGCTTTGACTGGCTACCACGGAGTCCACCAGGTCTCTGCTCAGGTCACTGGACTGCAAATTCACTCCTACGGTCCAAGATTCTCTATTTCTTAGCTCCTGCGATAGAGTAAGCATGTTCAGCTCAGCCTGCACAGTCATCACCTCAACCTCCAGAGCCTTCCGAACATCAGCCTGGTTCACCCAACAGTCCTTGCCCTCGTCCAACATGACACCTGCTTGTACGCCGTCCACTATGTTGGCATCGTTTTCCCCCAATGCATTGCCAGATCCTGAGCTTCTCCCCCTCCTTGGAGTCGGCAGCTTCGGTGAATTGGGGTCAGGACATGGCCAAAATTTCTCTCCGCCAGCGTCGCAGGTTGTAGACGGACTGTCATTTTCATCTGAGCGCCTGGAATATTTATACCTATGCTTGGAGGTCCTCAGTTGTAGTCTCTTGCTGTAAGACTGCACAGGCTCTCTGCTAGTGTCCTTGTGCTGTATGGCCTGCTTAAGGACTTCTTCATCTAGCCTTTCTGTTGCAGGCCAAGGGCATATAGGTTGCTCCACATGGGCTTGGATGTTGTTTCCAGTACACACAATGGACTGGCACTCCTTTGCACCTGTTTGTTGAGGTTCTTGTAGCTCTTGAAGGTCCTCAGTCATGATGGACATGTGCATCTCTGCTGGCCTCGCATGTGGACTACAAGCATCTCTTGAGGAGTCATGAAGAACAGCTCCTGCCCGCTCCTTCAATCACCACAACCATAAAACTGTGTTATCGAACTTTTGTCCTGGTGATGAATGAAGAGCCAAGAGCTTGTAGCCTGCCTAGCATGCAAAAAGAGCATCACAATGGAAAGGCAGGTGACATGCTATGCAACTATTAAGCGGGACAAAGACTCTAACACCACATAGGGTCGGGATACCAATACTGTCACAAGGCATGTCATAAGCCAGCACATTGATGAGCCTTGTCCTCAATCAACAAGATGTGGCTGCCATGGTCCTCTTCTGTCCCTTGACAATCTGTATATGACTCTGTTTCTCTTGGTTTTGCCAGTGCATACCACTTTGTTCCTAGGTGAGAGCACATGGCTTGCAGCACCCTGTGGTCGTCTATGCACACGGTTCACGCTTAAGTCTGGAACTACTCTTGGGCTGGTCGCTCTCCAACTGGTTTTCCCATCATCTCCTATGTGAGCAGCTTCTTTCAAACGAGCGACCTGGTCATAAGCACACAAACTGAGTAGGCAGCTGCTTTCCTGCTCAAATGATGTTATCAATGTGATACCGTAGAACCACCTACAGAAGCTGTTCTGCTTTTGCTGGCTCCGCTCCATAGCACTACAATGACGGTAGGCTAATAAAGGCTCTGATTATCTGAAAGGCTGAGAAGTGCACGCTTACCTGCTGGCGAAGCTTCTGCAGCTCTTGTAGAGCTTGACTGCTCTTAGCACTGCCCAGTTCGACAGTCGCCACGCGCTCAGCAAACATAAGAGTGCTGATGCTTTCATCATAAGCATTTCCGTCAGGACTAACATGCACCAGCATGAGAGTCTTTGCTCCACCACCTGCTCACATGCAGAGTGCCTGACGGCTTAGCTACTACAAGTACTACTAGAAGGTTGACACCAACAGAGCCTTCCTCACAATGCAGCAGGAAGCCCTCAGTGGCTTCGGCAAAAGCTTCACTGCAAGCATACTTCTCTTATAGCAAGACTGTAAAAGCAAGGAGCTTGTGACAATTATATGGGCAAATCGGTAGGTATTTGAGCAGCAAGAGTCTTACCTAGAGATGGATAGAGAATCTGGGTAAGCTTACTATTACGGTACGGTACATGAGCACTTCTCTGAGCAAGACTTGAGATGACATCTCCTAATGCTGAAAGAGACCGGTTGATGTTCTGAGCTTCTTTCAACCTCTCTCCTGTAGCTTCAGATTTTGCCACGCGCTCGCTGCCAGCTAGATCTACCAGCTGCAAGGCTCCTCTGAAGTCGAGACTGGTCCTTTCTTCACGGCCAAGAACTTGCACAGTCACAATGCTGTAAACAAACGCTGACAAGGCATCAGACTGCATGGCATATTATCTCTGTACTGTAGATAATCATCACATCTGAACCTCAATGTCCTGGATTCAGCATAGGCTTCAACACGATATACAAGCAGAGATGCTGCTGGAGACAAGCTGCTGGTTGCTTGACCTGTGGGAACGGCTGCTGCGGATGTTGAGGGCTGTAGCCCCACTTGCTCTTTGCTTGGAGCCTAGTTCTATCAATTGCAAAACCTGCTCAGGATTGCTGACAGCGACTGTCGTCACATCACATACAGCTCCTGCATCAGCGGTTGCTCGAGGTTCCAGCTTGAAGTGCTTAGTCAAAGATCCGACATTAAATTTGTCGTTTGGTTTCGTGCTCAATTTCTAGTGATGCATGCGAGGTAATCCCATTACGGGTCTGGAACGTTGGGGAGGATATTTTTTCACAGCTGCTCCTTGTGCAAGCAGATCACGAACTTGCTCATTGTAGACCTCTAGCATTTGCACTTGGAAACAGGACTTGATGTTCTTGACACGCTCTTCTGAAAGTTGAAATAAGTCCGTAAGTGCCCTGAAGATGAGACCTCTGTCCTGTGGCTTTGCTGCATCTGGTCCTGTCTGCAAAATCCCGCCAATTGTTCTATAAATTGCGGCAAAACAATCATAGATTTCTTAGCTACAGATATATATGCAGCTGTGGCTCAAAAATGCAAAAACTTTGCAGATATAGTACAGCACAGCAAGAACCTACACGTGGGCTCTCACTAGGTGCAGGACAGGCTGGCAGTCCAACATACCATGGTGTGTGTTTTACCAGATCCTGTCTGCCCATATGCTATTACACAGACATTGTAGCCATCAAGAACAGAACGCAGTAAGGGCTTGACCTTGATGTAGATATCATCTGCAGTGCGATCAGAGGTAAACGGACGAGTGTCAAACTTTCGCAAATGTTCTTAATATGCGCCCAATCGAATGCTGAATGCTATATTCCTGATTGATGTAACTGCTTTGCAGCAACAGGCATGTGCAGTATTGCAGCCTGGCATCACATGCAGATCAATGTATCTTTATGTAATGCAGATCTCAGAGCAGTTGCAGATCTCATGGTGCTGACCTTGACAAGATGAAGGGCCAAGAATACCGTCAAAGTGAAACTCCTTAGAAGGAGGGCGTGCTTCTAAGATTGGGTTCCTGATTGATACTGTCTCATTGTCTTCCATGATATGGATGACTTGCGTGCTTGATGATTGAGGTGGTCGAATACGGCAGTACACCCTTATGCTGCCTGGACAGGAATTGAAAGAGGNGGGGGGGTGGTCCTCAATGCAAGAAACAGCAACGTGCTTTACAAAAACTCGTACACCAGCACATTTAGAGACGTCAATCCAGCTCAGTCTGCCAATCCCGAAGTGTACCTTTTAGATCTTGGATCTGATTATACAGAAGTCTATTCTGAGCATGCGCCTCGCAGAGATTCTCCTCTGCCATCTGCTTATCCTTCCTGTGCTGTTCTGTAGATCAGAAAAGCTTACATGTCAGGCTACAAACTTGCAGCACATCTACTTAGCTACTTGCTTGACTGAGCAAGACAAGTTCTTCATTCGCTATCATCCTTGGTGGAGGCTGTGAATGACCAAGAACATACCGCTGCGCTCCTTCTCGTCTTCACATGCCATTTGTAATTGCTTCTCCGCAGCTTTACCTTTCATCAAATGAGCCTGACAAGTCTGCAGATAGATCAGCAAGTCAAGAAGCTGAGTTGCCATGTCGCTTTACGTGTATCAATTCAAAGTTCGGAAGGCTCTCACTGTGACTGTATGCACAAGCACCATACACTGCTGTGCTGCACTTGCAGATCTGCATACCTGTAGTGCAAAGAAGAGAGTGGCTATGGCGACACCCTGCGCACGCGTGACCTCCTGTTGTTTGATAAGAGCAGCTGTGTGTTCCAGTGAAGATGCTGCTGCTGTTCCTCTTGATGACACCTCATCCAAACAAAGAAGTTGGTCATCAACCCTGCCTTCACAAGTGCAACCTGCTTGTCCTTGGTTTTCCCTATTCATAAACGCCTTCAAACAGCCATCACATCCTTCACACTGTGACAAAAGCTTCACATCATCTGTTGCTTGCACATGCATGTGCTGCTCATTTGCCATCCCTCCAGCCTGGATCAAGTCTCCATCTTTGCCAGGCCTGCAAGGTTGGTCGTTCTCTCTGTGCATACTAACAGCACCTCGTAGAGCAACACCGACTTCAAGCAGTCTTTGCTCCTCCTGCGTACCAGGCGGCAAAGAGGTCACAGACCTTGAGCAGATTGCAGATGGTAGACATTGTTCAAGCAGGCAGCTCTCTACATCTTCAATGAGTACTGTAAGGATGTGTAGGAAATGCATGTAGCAATAAGTCCACTCATATGTGGATAGTATCAGCTAGAAGATCGTTGATTCCACAGGGAATCCAAGACAATGACATGCATATTGACAAGGGATCTGGAGCACTGACTACAAGGTTTGCCTGCCCATACCTTATCCTTCAGCAATTCAGCGGCAGTAATAGTCTGCTGGAGTTCCTCCATCTTAGCATCAACCCTCACTATGCCCTGCCTAATATCACCTCTCATGGAGCCTTGCCTACAATGTAAATGCACAAACGCATGTGAATCAACAGGTATGGCAAACTTCATCAATGTGGAAGTGCTGCAATTCTCTATCAAGAAACAGCATCCGTACCACGACTCTGAGCTGCTGGCCTCTCGCCTCTGCTTCAGCTGCATTTCCAGGAAGGACAAGTCATCCAACTCCCTTATGCATCTGCTGGCCCGGTCATTCTCGTGTTCCAGGTCATTGTACAGCTGTTGTAGAGCACTCTCTGCCTGAAGTATGTCTGTAGACAGGCTTGCATACTCTTTGCTGCAGTGCACATCCTGCACAGACGCACGACCTGCCTGAGGTCATGTATGTCCTGGTCATGATTCTGAAACACATGACTTCTTATTGAACCTGACATGCGAAGATTGGGGAACGTACCTTTGAAAGAGAGCGACTAGCAGCACAACATGCTGCCTCCAATTCTTGCTTATGCTTTGTGTGCCTGAGGATATCCGTCTGTACCTGCAGAGATGCAAACTAGCTGTCAAGACCTCTTGATGCTTAGTATTGTCCAGCCTCATCAATGGTAATTTCTAGGTGTTTCAAAGCTAATTGAAAGACCATGGAAGCAGGTGAGTAACACTCGACACAGCTGCCCAAGGTATCCAAGTGAAGACATCTAAAGCTTCTCACAGATTCGGCACGTTTTGTCAGGGTAGCAATGCGCCTTCCAAACTCCTCCTTGAGCATGCTCAAGAACACGTCAACTACCTGCAAGCAGTGAAGCATTCCTGGCAGGTGGGTTGTCACCCTATACTCTCCTGTCAACAAACATAAAGCAGCACCTTGACATCTGTAGCGCTTGACCTAGCACGATCATGTTCCACATTAAGGCCAAACACTCGGGTACAAGCATCTGCTGGTTGGTCATACCGACAGTGCAGGGGCAGTGTTGAGCAAGTCATCCACCGCCGGCTGCGTCAGTGTCTGTAGAGTAGTCATATTGTCAGGTACATGACCCCCAATAAGTTTGCCGTCTCACTGCAAAGTCTGCAGCCATTCTACACCCAACTCACAGCCAGGCAAAGACTCACTTCTGAAGCAGTACATGAGCTTCTCCACGGTACGTCTCCATGTTCCTTCAGAAAGGAACCACTGGGGATGGAAACACGTGACGGCAGCAACTGCTTACGAAGAGTGGATGCAAGCTTATTTATGAGTGATGCCGCCGATTTCTCTGAAATAGACGCCATATAAACACAACCGTCAGAGAGAATAAGGTGATGACAGCTTCTGCACGCCTTGCTAGCAACTTGCTTGCATGCATTCAGTATCACTTCAAAGTACCTCCCGTGTGCATGCTTGGTGTCTTCTGCTCCTCTAAATACTTCTTATCTCGCAAGCTCTTCACTTGTTCTTCAGATGCAAGGCGCTGGCTTGAAGATAGAGTCAGGTCTGAGCTCTGTGCCAGGCTTCGCAAACGAACACCTCTTGACACGCCATCAGCAGATTGTCCTACCCTGCTCTTAGCTGGTAGAGCTACTCTACCAAGACCATGAGGTGTCAAAAGGACCTCAGGTAGGCAGTCTTTAGAGCCATGCTCTCCTGGTTTATCATCTGAAACCTCGACACTCAATGGCAAAGTGTTGCTTGCCGCATGCTCCTCAAGCTGCATCTGACTCGTCATCTCAGCCGCTGTTCCGCCTGATTTAGCAGCTTTGGATGGTGGTGGAGGGCTGTCCATGCTCAGCACTCGTGGGACACCTGCCTCGAGTACTTGTAAAATCTGACTTGTTCCTTTCTGTTCTAAAGGCTGCTTGCCTACACCAGTTTCTGTTGAGGAGGAACCAGCTACAAAGCTCCTCTCAAGCTTCCGCTTGAGACTATGGGAACCTTGGTGCCTAGGCTCGTGAACCACAGGCTCATGTTCTGGCGTACCTCCTGCAGTCTCGCCTTGTATAGGTGGAGCTTCGTTGTCTGGTATTTCACTCTGCCCTTTCAAAGCCCTGCTACAAGAGATTCTCGGAGAGTAGACCCCAGTGGCTGTCTGGCGTTGGATGCTATTTCCAGCTGGCGTCCAGCGAGGTACCTCCTTTGGTGACTTAAGTGAGGGCACATGAGTCCAGATCCCTGTGTGACCAGCTCTCTGCCAGGTGTAGTACGACTTAAGAGCAAGAATAGAGTCAACCACGCGTGCAGTTGCGCCTTGAGAGGTGTGCTCCTGACTCAGTAACACATCACAATTGTCATCAACACACCGCTGATGCAGTCTCTGCACATTCCGGTGCTTCTGTAAGCATGTCAAGCAAACGAAGTACAGGCTACCAAACGTCAGCCTACCTTCTCTAAATCTGCAATCTGAAAGGCTGGAGCCCCAATGCTGCGCAGCGCTTTGATGACTTGCTCAAGATTTTCCAGGGTGTGATATATGTCTCTCCGAGGAGAGAAAGGACCAGAAGTGCAGACCGACTGATCCAGTTGCCCTTCTGCTACCTGCACATAAACTACCCTAGTCAGCATGCAGCGCAGCTTAGCGCATGCCGAGTTGCAATGGCATGCCCCTTGCTTATTGTACCAAATCGGCTCTGGCTGATATCTTTGCATGTACAGGACATTAGCATATTGTTGACAGGGAAGCAGTGGGGCACACCTTGCACTTAAACCCTGGCAGAGCAACATTCACAAGCCTGCAAAGTACAGTCCCATTCCTAAGATATCTGCGAAACTCTTCTTCGGACGGCTTGCTTGGTGTGA
Source organism: Spirogloea muscicola (assembly GCA_009602725.1). Lineage (NCBI taxonomy): Eukaryota > Viridiplantae > Streptophyta > Zygnematophyceae > Spirogloeales > Spirogloeaceae > Spirogloea > Spirogloea muscicola. Next base: position 119,069 of record WELB01000155.1, on the reverse strand, counting down.
TGTCTCCCAGCAGGTTTGCTATGAACGCCGCTGCCTCATGCCTGCGTGCCTCTGTGATCGAACAGCTGCACTTACTGGTTAATTGACCGTGAACTCTCTGTTGGATGGAACAGGACTGTCTTTTGATCTCGAAGCTGATGCAATTTGGTCAGAAATCTTTGGCCTGCAAATGTCTGGAGCGCCGCTATGATGATTGTGCGAAGATGCCAAACTGAGAAAGCATGATACGAACGAACACAGACTCCAATACTGCAGCAGGGACTCTTACATCACCAACCTATCAGCTCTGCCCGTCTCATTTGGAGGAGAATGTCGTTGACGACTCTTATGCCGCTCTGGCTTACTCGGTGTGGAGAAGGACCGCTGCCGTCCTCGTCAGGGAAGCTGCTTGATGACTGGGAGCTTGTACCTCCAGCTGTCATACCATAGGATCTCCTCCCAGCTACTCTCTGCAATTACTTTTCCTTCCGCAGGGGAACCCCGAAAATGGGTGTTGCCTGCAGAGATCCTTCTGCCGGAGCTTCACCAGCGTCTGTTTGGCGACCCGACATGACATAACCAAGAGCGCTGTTGGCCTGTGGCTGCCGCTTCAATGCCACCGCTGCTGGGAAACTTCAGAGGGGGAACGCGCCGCCGAGCGTAAAACATCGCAGGCAGCAGGAGCTTCCGAGCTTGCCGGCGTGGCGGCGGCTGGTCGCGCAGGCGAGGGCGACGAGGGCGGCGGACGGGGCGCCGCAAGCGGCGAGGGCGAATTTGCCGGCTCGGCTCTGGGCCTCAATCTGCGGGTACAGGCAGGCGCGCGACAGCGTGCGGCGCGCGCCACAGCGTGCGGCGCGACCAGCAGGCGACGAGCTGCGACTGGCAGACGACGCGCCGGCGACTTCCCAGGCGAGGTGCGACCTCCCTGCCGGAGTCGTTGCATATTCAAATTTAAGCCAAAGCTAAGCTGTCAAATCTGTCATAGTCGGAAAGAATATTCCTTTGACCGTCCTATCGCGGTGGGCGGATCCAGAATTCCGTGGCAAGGCGGCTTGACGGCAGCTAAGCTATACGCACGCGCAAGTGGGCAAATGGCCGTGATTGGCGCTTTGGTGGCAGTAGAGCTCAAGGATGACAAGCCCAACAGGCATAAGAAGAAAGAGAAGACGCTTCCAGAACAGTTGACAAGGCGTCCTTCACGGCCACTCTGCAGCTCCTCCCTCCCACAGCCGTGCGAGGCCATGCTCGGCTGCTGTCGGCCGCCTCCCCTGGCGCGGCAGCCTGGCTGTCCGCGCTCCCCCTGTACGACGCCCTCAGGATGCCGGACGAACTCTTCCGTACGGCCACCCATCGCCTGTTGGGTCTTCCCCCGCCCTGTCTGCTTGGCGTGCTGCAGTGTGAGTGTGGGAAGCGGTCGACGGACCCGGCGGAGCTAGCGGCGCATATCCTTCGCTGCGCCACTGGCGGCGAGCGCACAGCCGCTGACGACCTCCTCCGCGACGGTATGTTCGGCATCTTTCAGGAGGCCGGATACACAGTTGCCATGGAGAATACTTCTGTCATGCCCATCCTCCAGAGGGCCGACGGACTCCACACGCGCCGCGTCGACCTGGTGGCGTCCACGACGGGCGGTGGCGGGTGCATCATTGCCGATGTGGTCACCACTGATGTGGTCGACCGCTCCAACCCGGGGCTTTCTGCCTCGCGGGCTGGCCACGCTGCGGCAAAGGCCGCTCGCAGCAAGGCGGCCAAACACGCCGACCACCCGGCTGCCGACGAGTTCGTCCCCCTGGCTGTGGACGTGCATGGGGCTCTCGGATCCCACTGGCTCGACCTGTTGGCCAGGCTTGCACGGCGCGCTGTGTCCCGCAGGCGCGGTGAGCCGGCTGACTTCAACGCCGCTGGCTCGTGGGCTCAGGTGTATCGTATGCGCTTGTCCGTCTCCCTCCAGCGGTCCATGGCCCACGCCTTGCATCTGCGTGCTGGCCGTGCTCTCGCTGCGGCCTCCGGCTTTCGTCAGGGGGATAGTTTACCGGCAGCTAGTCTGTCGGATGTGAGGCTCCTCACTCGTAACTACTAAGTGGTCCATCCTCCCCCGTTCTGCTATAGCCTCTTCAGGCCCCGCAGTCGCTGCTTAGCTCGTAGTTTGGCCCCTTCGAACCTTGTCATTCTTTTCGGGCTGGCTTCTCACAGCCCTTGCCCCCATTGGGAGAGCCACTTCTTCCAGGAGAATCGGATCAGCGCTTCCAAGTGAATCCTCTTCCAAGTGAACAGCGGTGGCTGTGAGAGGCCAGCGCAGAAAAAGAAGAATCAAAGTTCGAAGGGGCCAGAGAAAGCTCTAGAGCACACTGTGAATCAAGCAGCCACGAAGCACTCAGGCCTTCAAGAAGCTTTTCTGAAGTGGAGAGGAGCTCTTGACAAAGGAGGAGGTTTCATAGGGCCAATGCCTGTGAAAGGCCAGCCCCAAAGATTGGATAAGGGCCAACAGAGACCCAGAGGAGCGGGGTCTGTTCCACATGAGAGACGGCCTGGTTCTCAAGCTCTCGCCTGCAACGACTGCCGGAGCTCTGTTGGGTACGTTGTGGCCATGCAGGGGTCTGCATGATGCAATGGCGGAGGTTGTTTTCTTCATGTGATGGCGGGCTACCAACGGTTGTCTATAGGTGCTGCTTGGTGCGCAGGCCGTGGTCATGGTCAACCTTCTGGGACAGAAGAATCTCGACATTCTTTTCATTCTGCAACCTACAGAACCGTCTCGCCTTCACAGTACGAAGACAGAGAGCGCGGTGTGCGTATGCACTTAAACGGACGCCGAGTTAAGCCAATACACTGTTCAGGCAAAAAGCTAGAGCAAAGTTGTAAGGCGAGGCCTATGCAGAGCAGTTTCTCTGACCGGAGGCTGCTCTCAGGAAATTTCGTGTATTAGAAATAAACGAAAGCCAAATGGCCAAGTACGAAGGCAAGCATACTCGAAGACCTACCTAACCCGCTCAGTAACCACTGGTCAAAACATTAAGGTCGCTAATCGAAGCCTGAATACTAGATGGCAGATATGACGCCCTTCTGCCACCAACTAGAGCTCGCCCAGCTTTCTGGTGCAAAGCATTAGCCTGAGCACGCTGCAAACAAGCCGGAACTCGTCGTCACAAGAACGACATGCAGCTGCCTCGAGTTATGCTGACTTGCTGTTGCTCACTCGTGGATACTGAGCATCCATCTGCATTATTTCGTGTCCTGGTGTGTAATTTTTTCCTTCTCGGCACCGTTTTTACACTCCGACTCCTTCAGACCTTGTCCATCTTTTGGGCTGGCCTCTCCCAGCCACCAGTTAATCTGGCCGCGCTTGCTTCCTTTTTTGTGGCCTTTGGCTTTTGTCGATTATTTTCTGGGCTTGGCTTTGCTAGCCCCTCTTTTTTCTATGGGCGAGCAATTTCTTCTGATATGCAGCTGTCAAGCCCATCTCAAGGGATATTGAGCACCTAGTGGCCACTTGAGTTGCTGTGCGCTTTAGCGCATTTCTGAGCCCTTCAAACTTTTTTCATTCATTATTCTGGGCTGGTCAATCACAGCCATCTGGAGGAGTCTTCCTCAGTATGCAAAAGATTTCGGCTGCTGATATTAGAAGAGCGGCTGTAAAAGCCAGTCAGGTGCATACGGAGGGTGGGTTCATGAAAAGGGGGCCGAAGCATAGACTGTACAAGTGAGCTGCAGACGGAAGCTCTACCAGTCTCCCAAGTGCCGCTGCTCGGGTGCGCGGCAGTCACGGCCATGGCGCCGGCGCCTGACCAGGCGGCTCTGGCGGCGCTCGAGGCCCTGCAGGTCGACCGCCTGGCCGCCCGGCCGCGCCGCCTGCAGGCCGCTTGCGGCCGAGCCGGCTGCTGGCCTGCACCACTCCCTGACGCAGTCGCGCCGCAGTCTTTGCGGGCTGCAGAATAAGATAGACAAGCTCGCAGCGCAGCAGGCGGCCGAGAAACTGAAGCTCGGGCGGAACTTCCTCGAGCAGTGCAAGCCGCTCTACGAGGTCCGCTTACTCGCCCCTGCCTCGGCAATCCACAGCAGGCAGGCCTAGTGCTCTTCTTTAGCATCATTGAGCACATTCCTTCACCTTCCATCCTTACGTAGCAGGCCAAGTTGTTTGCGGACAGCGGAGGCGAAAGATCATTAATGGCGAGGGCGAGCCCACGGATGAGGAGGTGGGAGAGGTGGCCGAATCGGGGGATGCTCCACCTCCAACCTCGCAGAAACAGCACAAGGGCATTCCATACTTCTGGCTTAGTGTACTGAAGAATCAGGTAGATGCTGCCTACTTAAATGTCACGAGAATCTGGCAATCTAGAGAGATCAGCTCAGATTAGATGACTATTCTCGTTCAGCGTTAAGGTGACTCAAGAATCTGGAAGGCTAAAATTTCAACACTTCGAATGATTTGTAGCTGATACCTGCATCTTCCTTTGAAAGGTTACCGTGTAAATCAGATGTAATCTAGGAGATTACCAGGCTGGTTACTCACTTATCGTGCCTATGTGTCAGGACACTATCTCCGAGTACGTGAAGAGGCGAGATGAACCTGCCCTTGTTTACCTTCAAGACGTAAAGCTCATTGTGCCAAGAGAAGCTCCTGGGTAACTTTCGCTCACATGACTGATTTCTTGAAGTCATAGACAGGGGTCTTACTTCGTCTTAAGCGCCTGAACGCTTGACGGAAAGCCCACCATGAAATCATTGGCTACATTCTTTCTCTTTTGCATTGCACCAATAGACAAGCATAGTACAGATGTCTTTACTGCAAACAGCTTGCAGATAGCTGTTTGTTTCCTGGAGAGCACACTACCTTTCTAAGATTGTAAACTGCTTGGATGCTGATTGCAGTTATTGTGTAGAGTTCCTTTTTCGGCCGAATCCATATTTCCACGATAAAGTGCTAACCAAAGAAGTTCATTTCGTGACTGCTGGAGAGCCTTTGCGGGAAGCCGTTGTGCAAGGATCCACACCAATCAGGTGGAAAAATCAGGAGAATAACCTCACAATTCGTCAGGTCATCAAACAAGTGAAGAAGGGGAAGGTGTGCCACCATTGACCTAAGCTCATTCCGATAAGGCAGGCAAATAGAATAGTTGAGGCCGCTTGGACGAGATCTACCCACACGTCTTGTGCAAGTGAGAGCAGCTGTAGACATGCGTGGGATCTGTTGATGATGGTTGACAATGTGTTGCTTAATCAGGCAGGCAAGGTAAAACGGGGGGGTGACGCAGCGGTTACCACGAGATTAAAACCATGTCAATCCTTCTTCAACTTCTTCTCAGTAGAAGACCCTTTTTCGAAAAAGGAAAAGAGGAAGGGTCAAGCGGATGCAGAAAACGATGATGAGGACGATGAAGGGCCAGTTCTACATGTTCTGGAGGGACTAAAGCTTGAAGATGCTGGACCTCCACGCCTATCTGAAAGCCATCAAGAGATCCTCATGACCTTGTGGCAAGAGGTGTGATATCTGCAGTAGAGTCAGCTTGCTGTGTATTACTTCCTGGTAGCAAGGACTGGGTACTTATGTCAGCCTCAGTATTCGTCCTCATGCAACTGGCCAGCTTCTTGTCTATCGATGAGTGCATGCTGCTATATGAGATAGTATACACTCTTTCTGCCTTCTTTCTGATATGTTGACGCTTTAGTCACTGATTTCCCGTGGTGCTGCTTATTGGCAAGCACCCTAGGTGGTACCGAGTGCAGTGGACTTGTTTACAGCCGACGAGTTTCTCGCTCAGGAAGGAAAGCTAGGGAGTACTTCTGATGAATATGAGCAAGTTGGGGCTGCTGGTGATTGGCTTGGGGCTCTGCCGCCAACTATTGCACGCCGTGTCCAGTAAGCCATACCCCAATGGTGTACATGGCTGAGCCCAGCTGCTGGATGAGGAGTTGCCTTCCAAAGAAAACTTTTGCTTGCCAATTGCTAAAAAACGTTCCAATTATCCAAGTTTTGGAGGGCAAGGATACACCTTCTGGTGCACGATGGAGCAGTGGTCTTGCACATTTTGCACGTTGTTGGCCGCATCTCATGATCCTTTTGTCTCTCAGGGCACTGCAGACAATGCAATTGGAGCTGAGGAACTTGAAAGACGAGCAAGCAATGGAAGTTGATTTCCTACAAAACAAATATGAGTCATTGTGCAAGGACATTTTTCAGCAACGGAAAATAGTTGTCATGGGCAAGACAGAGTGAGTGCAGACCTCAACCTACGCAGTCCTTATTGATTTAAATCCACCGCTCACATTCCTACTTATCTGGTGCTTGTGACCTGAAGCAGCGTCAATCTGCTGTGGCAGGGGACAAATGGCTGTTCCTCGTTTCTGGCTGTTGGCTCTCAAGGCCTGGCCCTCCACTGTGGAGCTTATTCGCCGCCGAGATGAACCTGTGCTTGCCAGCCTGATGGACATCTCTGTCAGGTTGCAGGTCATTTTCCGTTTGCCAAGCGCGCACTCATGGCCACTCTCTGATTCGAGCTACAAGAGCTTCTATGCTACCTCCCTGCTCTTTGCCTTAAGTGTCCAACTAATCTGGTATGTTGCTTGTTCCTGGTTTTCATACTACTTTTTGGATGCTGGCAGACGGCAATCAGGAGCAAGCTTCTCCATTGACTTTCAATTCACTAAGAATGAATACTTCACAAACGATTTTTTGAGTATAGCATTCCACATAGGAGGGGAGGGTGAGGGCTTGCTAAGCACAACAAGCACCTCCATACAATGGCTGCCTGGTAAAAATATCACTGTCAAGGATTCTCAGGCAGCCCATCCTAGAGCTTGTGCCAGGTGTGACTCTTGACCATGCTTTCTATATCTGGGACACGCTGGTCGCAGTTACGCTCTTAGAAGGAGCTCTTTCTGTATTTAGACATATTGTCTACATTACAAAATTTCAAATGTCAAGCTGTTGGTAGGAGGCAATAACTAGTCATGACATCAGCCTCAGGTGGAAGAACCTTCAGTGGTGGCATTGCGGAGCTTCTTAACTAATTTGTCTTACACACGCTCTTTGCAGTTTCTTCCATCTTTTCAACGAAAGAGGCAGTCAGCTTCTGTTTGCAGGGGATGAGCGTGTCTCACTCTCAGCAGTTGTGATCAAGGGAGAGATGGAGGCGCTAGCAGTGGCCTTGAGGGACAGCATTGTCCCGCAGACATTCACGCTCTACAAGGAGGCTGCACAGTGGGACCTTGGAGAAGGTTACGACAGCCACTCTGAGGACGAAGATGTGGAGGATGATGAGGTGGGTTGTGTTCCTTCTTAATGAGGATTGCCACAATGATCAGAGTAAATGAGATTTTCTGCTCATTTTGCTTATTTGCCTACTTGTATCAAAACTTCTTGCATATCAGGTACATATTTTCACTATCGATGCTTGAAGCAGGATATATGTATGTAATCTCCCAGGGTTTGTCTGTGCAGGATGAAGAGGATGAGTCATCAGTTGACAATATCACTGGTCGGCAGAGACCTATTGGCAAGAGCAAGAAGAAACGGAAAGAGGACGGTACTGCAGCGGTTTGTTGTGGCATGTCTCAAAGCACAGGCCTTATACTGATTGCCATTCTTGTCTTAGCGCCTCAGGTGTTCCTCCTCTTGGACATGTGTGCCAATCGAGGTTGACAGCAGTCCCATGCTTTATAGGGGAGTCGGTGGCCCTCAATCATAGTTCCTCTTATTGCACATTTTTGCCAACTGAGGTTGACACGTTTTCCCGTGCTACATAAGGGTGTCAGTGGCCCACAACAGGCAAGCGAATCCTGCGTGAAGCGGTATGGACAGGGGCCAGTAGGGCATGCATTCTTGGAGTACCATGGACAAGGGCAGAATGTTTCTAAGAGTCTGTTGTAAAGTCATCTTGTCATTGGCTTGGGGTAAACGTAGCAGGGTATCGTCACAATACAGGTTTATATTGCGCAAGCGTGAATCTGGAGACTGGAGCGCGTCTTTGCTCTACTTCTCCAAATCTTATCTGTCAGGTTGTGTACCCATGTCAAGGTTGCCCTCCATGGCTTTCTCGTGTACTGCAGAAATGCATGTGCGGAAGTCCACCACATCCCCTCTCAGTCTAGTAGACAATCTGGGCTGTGCTGCTGACGACATAGACAAGATGCCATGGCGATGTGCACATGGAGCCAAGCAGCTACTTCTTGCCAACTTGAGTGCAATTGTCCTGTTACTACAGTGTGCTTGATATGACAAATTCGAATACAGCCAGCCCAGAAAGAATGGACAAGGTCCAAAGGGTCAATTTGCAATAAAATCACACAGCTATGCAAGGAAAGACAGCGGATGGCTTTCTAGCCCCGAGTCAGCAGCCGCAAGTTTGAGAAATTTGCAGCTGGAAAGAGTTACCCCCCCGAAACTCAGAGCAGCATGCGGAGAGCTGTTTGTTACTGCAGCCTCTCGCTTGCAGAGCGGGGTCCTCTCTATCAGCTCATCTGACGTCCTATTGCTGACACACTGAGAGAAATAGCTGTTTCCTTCAGCTAGTCTTCCTAATTTGCGGCTGCTAACTGAGGTTACCAAGTAACCATCCTGCATATACTTGCTTAGTTGTGTGTTTCAGCACTTTTCGACCCCTGTGGACCTTCACTTCTTCTTGGGCTGGCTATTTGAAGCCCTCGCCCCCTTTGGATGAGCTTACATCTGTCGAGAGAGAAGCTCGTTCAATGGAAGGCATTGAGAGGCCAGCAGAGCAATGAGCAAAGAATGCGGCTGCTGATATTAAAAGAGCGGCTGTGAAAGCCAGCCAGATGCATGCAGGTGTTCATGACGGAGCCACAGGCTAGGCAGCCAGGTTGCTCTTAGTAACCCCGTGTCAGCAGTAGGAAGTCAGATGAGCTGAGGGGAGGAAGAGCAACCCCGCTGCGCAAGCCAGAGGCTGCTGCAAGAGCACGACCAGCGCGGCGATGCAAAGCAAGCGCTTGGGAACGCTGTAGCGACATAGACAAACGCATGCGGTAGCAGGACACAAGACCCAAAGGCACCGAGCCACCGGGAAGGGCTGCACCCTGTTCCCGGCGCCGCTGGTCAGCTTGAGATGCCAGCAGCAAAAGTAACGAGGACCACCGACCCCCGTAACACCCATGGATGTCCATGGGCAAGGGGGAAAGACACTTCCAGTAGAGGGCGATGGCTGTGATTGACCAGCCCAGAAAAAGGAATGAGCAAACTTCGAAGGGGCCAGAAAAGCAAGGTCTTGAAGGCTGGAGTGACATCGAGAAATGCATGCGGTAGCAAGCAGTAGCAGGTGGGAATGGAGTGTGTACTGAGTGATGGAGGGCCTGAGTGGCCAAGTACAAAGGCAAGCACATCAACAGATGTACATCACCTGCTGCTAAGCTGACTCGCTCAGCAACCACGAGTCAGCACGTAGAGGTCGCTAACTGATGCCCGAGAATTGGACGGCAATTGACAAGCCCTTCTGCCACCAGCTAAATCTCGACCAGCTTTCTGGTGCAAAGCATGAGCCTGAGCTCGATGCAAACAGGCTGACACAAGCATCGCTAAAACGACAAATAGGCTGCCGGCATGCCCATCTCGGCTGGAAGCATACCCTCACGTCGTGCATATCCTAGACTTGCGATGTTCACAAGTAGGGCAGGCAAATGAGGACCCATGCAGCCAAAAGAAGAAAGAAAGGTGTCAACTGCGGCTGGACGCGATCGCTACGGGGGTAGTCAGAGCTCGGGCTGGCCCCTTCTCGAACTTCGTCCATTCTTTTTGGGCTAGCTTCCCAAGACCCCTCTTCTCTATGTGCGAGCACTTTCTATGGGCGAGCACTTCCTTCTATCTTCTATGGGCGAGCCATTCTTCTACGAGCGAGCCCCCCTTCTTTTTCACAGCCCTTGCCCCCCGTTGGGAGAAGTGGCTCTCCCAATGGGGCCGTGGGCTGTGAGAAGCCAGCCCATTGGGAGAGCCACTTCTCTGGTCCACGGTCCACGGCCGGCGTGCGCTGGAGCAGGCGGTGGTGGAGCGGGTGTGCTGCCTTCCGGGCTGGCTTCTCACAGCCCATGCCCCCCATCTTGCACTCGCCTCTGCTTGAACTGTGTATTGGCTTGAATTGGCCTCCCTTTTCATTTCATGCGCCCCGCGCGCCTTTCTCTCATTGGGAGAGCCACTTCTTCTTTCTTCTTTTGGGCTGGCCTCTCCCAGCCACCAGTTAATCTGGCCGCGCTTGCTTCTTTCCAGGTGTCGCTACGCTCCGCCCACCAGGAGCTGCTCGCGGCGCACCCGGACATGGCAAGCCGGGCGGTCTCCTTTGCGCACCTCGCGCACACCGCCGACCTGCGCGTCCAAGCGCGCTTCGCAGCCGCGATGGACAAGGCCGCCTTCACCACCGCCTTGCTGCAGCTCCCGGAGGCCGACCTGCGCGGGCGCGCGAGACTCCACCCGGCCTCTTGCCCCGGGGCCGCGGCGTGGCTCCAGGCCCCCCCCCTCAACGACGCCCTCACTCTCCCGGACGAGGTATTTCGCATTGCCGTCCACCGGCTCCTGGGCCGCCGCCATGCCTCCAGGGTGTCCGTTAGTGCGAATGTGGCGAGCGAGGGGCCGAGCCTGGGGAGCTGGCCGCTCATGTTCTGCGCTGTTCCCACGGCGGGTAGCGGACAGTGGCCCACGACCGCCTCCGGGATGCGATGCATGGCATCCTGGTGGAGGCTGGCTTCTCGTTGGTAGCGGAGAACTCCGCCGTCATGCCGCTCTAGCAATGGGCCGACGGTCTCCACGCACGTCGCATAGACCTTGTGGCCACTCCACAAGCCGGCGGGCCACTTCTTATCCTGGACGTGGTGACCACAGACGCACACGACCGCTCACACCCAGCCCAATGTGCCATCAAGGCTGGGTATGCGGTCGCCTGCGCCGCTCGAGCTAAGGAGCTCAAATATGCTGATCATCCGCGGGAAGACGAGTTCTTCCCGCTGGCTATCGACACGCATGGGGCGTTGGGCGCTCGGTGGCTCAAACTGCTCAACCAGCTCGCCGGCCACGCCATCGTCCGCCGCTTCCGTGGGGAGCCAGTGGACTTTCCTGCAGCCGGGTCGCTAGAGCAGGTGTACCGGATGCGCTTGGCCGTCTCGCTGCAGAGGTCTATGGCCCGCGCGCTGCACCTGCGTGCCGGCAGAGCCCTCGCTGCTGCCTCTGGCTCTGGCAAGGGGACCCACTTCCAGGAGCCTAGCTTCTCTGACCTAAGGCTGCTTAGTAGGGGTTACTAAGTAATACGTAGCTGCTTTGTTTCTTGTTGTGCTTGTTTTTCTTAGCGCTTGCCCTGGGCCCCTTCTCGTACTTCGTTCCTTCCATTTTGGGCTGGCTTTTCCAGCCCCTATCCTCAATGGGCGAGCCCTTTCTTTCTTCTCTAGTCAGAGTAGTGCTGCAGCTTTCTCTGCTCAGAAAGAAAGTGCTCGTCCATAGAGAAGAGGGGCTGGCAAAGCCAGCCCAAAAGAATGGACAATGTCGGACAATGTCCAAAGCCAAAAAAGAGGTGCTGAAAAAGGACTACACCTAAAACCTGTACAAAACACAAGACGATGCAGAGGGAATTGGGAGAGCCACTTCTCTAGTCAGAGTAGTGTTTCAGCTTTCTCTGCTCTGCCAGCGATACGCACGGGGCGCTGGGTGCTCGGCGGCTCGAGCTGCTCAACCAGCTCTCACGTCACGCCATTGTCCGCCGCTTCCATGGGGAGCCGGTGGACTCCCATGCAGCAGGGTCGCTAGCGCAGGTGTACCGCATGCGCTTGGCCGTCTCGCTGCAGAGGTCTATGGCCCGCGTGCAGGCAGAGCCCTCGCTGCTGCCTCTGGCTCTGGCCAGGGGACCCGCTTCCAGGAATCCAGTCTCTCTGACCTGAGGCTGCTTAGCAGGGGTTACTGAGTGCTTCGTAGCTTCGTAGCGTGCTTTCGTTTTAGTGCTCGTTGTTCTTCGTACTTCCCCTTCTCGTCCTTTGTTCATTCTTTTCTGGGCTGGCTTTTTCCAGCCCCTATCCTCAATGGGCGAGCCCTTCTCTCTGCACTTCCCACTGCGGGTCCAGCAATGTGGGTAAAGCCAGAGAAAGCAGGGGAAAAGTGGAAAGCGGCTGCTGATGTTGCAACAGAGAGAAGGTGCACGGTGCGCATGAAGTTGAAAGGGAGGCCAACAAATGTCCTGTTACTGCACTTTCTTCTGTTAACGGGGTAATGAGCTGGCTAAGGGGGACACTCAAAAAAATCCCCGAGTGAGCACATGCATGTCTGACAAGCTAAGCTGAGGAACCACACAACCACCATGGAAGCCATTAGCCTGCGAAAGCGACTTTCCAAGCCGGCGGGTGCGTCGAGAGCAAGTACTCAATTATCGAGGGGCACGAACGGGGTGCGTTTCCTGGCGCTTTCCGTGGCACTGAGCTTTCAGTGGCACTGACTTTTCCCGAGGAGACCCGGCGACCTGACAGCACGCGGCGGCGGCGGCGGCGGCGGCGGCGGCGGCGGCGGCGGCGGCGGAGTTCACCACTGAAGCTGTTAAATCACGAGCGCGGCTTCAAATCGTCGCGGCGGCGGCGGCGTCGCACCCGCGGTCTCCGGCGTCCCTTCCGGTGTCCGCCGCCGCCGTCGGTCGCCATGTTCGGCCCCAGGTTCCAGGCGTCCAAGTGGTGAGGGTCACTCGAAGTACTACTACAGCAGCCCACAATTCCCACTGCCAAGCCAAAATCACGATTCACAAAGCATAGCTTCAATGGCAGCTTTGTCAGCTCGAAGACCTCCACGCCGCGAGGCAGCCTTGCTCTGCCTGGAGTTGAGGCTGCGGCGGCGTCCTCCGCCAAAGTGGGGGTCTCCGGTTCAAGTGGGGGTCTCCGGTTCAATTCTCGCCGGGCTCGCTGCTCACAGCCCCCGCCCACTTTGGGAGAGCCACTCTCCTGTGCTCACCGCCTCTGGCTGCCCATCTCTGGCCGCCTCTGCGCCTGGCAGCAAGACGCTGATGAAGGTGTCGGAGTCGCGCATCAAGCTCATGCGCAACAAGCTCGACGTGCAGCTGCGCCAGATGCGGCGCGACATCGCCACCCTCCTGCGGGGGGGCCAGGAGGCCAGCGCCCAGATCCGGGTGAGAGCACCGGCGCTGCGCTGCAGTGCAGGGTCCTCCTTCTCTCAGCTTGCCCAACGTGGTCGCTGCTGATCGTTCACCGCTTGCAACGTTACCCAACTCTTTCACAGTGCTTGACTCGTGCATGTTGAGCTGCTCCTGTTCCATCTCTCTCCCCTACTAGTAGGCCTCCTTGAGTTTCACTTGCTCCACTTTCAGCAGAAAGGACTAAGTTCCTCTCACTTCAGGATGTTGATCTGCTTACCGATAAAGTGTGCATTTACCCGTTGGCCCCTTTGGCAACAGGTGGAGCACATCATGCGCGACCAGAATATCATGGCTGCATATGAAGTACTGGAGCTCTTCTGCGAGCTCATCGTTGTCCGCCTGCCTATCATCGAGTCTAAGAAGTAAGCGCTGCACCCGCTGCCCGTCATCATGATTCTAGATAACCTCCGCAGCGCTGTTCTGGGTCAAGCCGGGTAGCGGAGGATCGGTTTCTGAGCCTTCATCTTGCGCTGGTGGTGGTTGCGGCAGGGAGTGCCCGCCAGACCTTCTGGAAGCCATTTCGAGCATCATCTATGCGGCACCCCGTGTGGCGGACATTCCTGAGCTCCTCGATGCGCGGGGCCTGTTCCAGGCCAAGTACGGCAAGGAGTTTGTTGCCTCCGCCTCTGAGCTCCGCCCCGGCTGCGGCGTCAGCAGGCTGGTAGGCCGCAGCTGAGCCGGATGACTATTGTCATACAGCACCTCCTACGAGTCTTAGTAGTCTACTAGAGGATCTTGGACATGAGTGCAGACATGTTGGAAGGCCTTCAATCTGTGCCTGCTACTTGACTAGCGGCGCTTTTCTGCATCTTATGGAAGTTTGCTAGGCTCACTTTTCTGCAGCCCTTCTGAAAAACCATCAGTGTACATATGTCTTGCAGATAATTGAGAAGCTCTCTGTGAGGGCGCCGCCAGGCGAGCTCAAACTGCAGCTGCTGGAGCAAATAGCAAAGGAGAACAATGTGGAGTGGGACTCCACTCGCACTGCCGAGCAGCTGCTTGAGATGCCAGAGGACCTCCTGGTGATCATTCCTGCATGGGCCAACTTCTTCCCAAATCATTGCAATACAAATCTGCAGAGGAATGCACTTATGAAAAGAAGGACAGTGAGAGGCAGGACATCAATAGAGGTACAGTATGTGCATGATGTGCTCTGTTTGGTCTAAGAGTGGGGATGATCTGATTTGGCCAGCGATTGCCACGCCTCCCTGCTTGTGTGGCAGAATGCAAGCTCAGCTGTCCTGGGGCCCAACTTTGCACAGACGGTGGCGGAGTCCCACGCTGCTGAAGCTCCCGTTCTCGGGCAGCAGCCTCTGGCACCGCTGGCAGCAGCACAATACAACCCCACAGATGTGAAGCCGGCTCCAGTTGCCAATGCGGCTGTTGGTGCCGCTGCTCGCCCTCACCACAGCGATGAAGAGGCTTCTACAGACGACCACCAGTTCATACCCTTTGTGATCCCGGCCCCCCAAGAGGCACCGGCGACGGCGTACAGCCAACAGCCGTACCACGCCGCACCACTCCTTCCGGCTGGCATGAAGTACAGTCCGCTTCTGGGGAAGCCGCCAACCTCCAGCATGGACGTGGATGAGAGCCTCCCAATGGTTGACCTGGTGCCTCCGCCGCTACCACGTCAGCCGCAGACGGTACCTGGTGCATTGAAGGATGAGCCCAGGGACGAAGATTTTGAAGGTTTCTCCAGGCGCTCGCAGGGCCTGGCCCATTTCGCGGACGTTGAGGCGGCGGCAGCGGCTGCTGCAGACTCCGCCCAGCGGGCCATAGACGCCGCTAATGCGGCCGCTGGCTTCGTGAGGTCGGGGTCTGCTGCCAACAGCCTGAGCAATAGCCTTGCCTCAGGCAGCGTTTCGCCCTCCACACCAGCAACGAAGCTAGAGTGGCGGGCACGCACCCCCGGCACAGACAGTGGGCAGTCACCGAAGCCCACTAGGAGCCCTCCATCGTCAGCAAGGACGAAGACATATGGGGGGTCCGAGGCAAGTCCAAAGCTGGCGCCACAGCTGCAGAGGCCATCACGTTATGACGGCGTTAGCGACTCTGATGGCAGCGCCCCAGAGGTTTCGGAGGCAGGCAGCAGCTTGGAGAAGAACGGCAGTGGCATCACGCGGCACAGCCCGAAGCTTGACGACGTTGAGGTGCAGTCTAGCTCTCGAAGTAGACCTTATGACAGACGCGGAAGTGGGTCCCCCGTGGACCCTGCACCCTACTGGCCTGGACGTCCAGGCCAACAGATTGAGGATGGTGATGATGAAAGCAGGTTATTGCCGCCAGTCATCAGCACCACGCCCACGTTGACGGAGGAGCGAGGTGCAGGAGGCTCCTTCAAGTTCCGGGTGCCAACGCCAGAGCCGCTTTATCGGAGCGCCGCAGCCTTTGACGACTTTGTGGACTCGCCGCCAGCCAGGCTAGAGCGAGAGCCCTCCAGTGGTAAGTGATTTGTGCCTTGTGCTTGTGGTGCAACTTCTGTTGCTTTCTACGTACCATTATCATGATGTTGCCGCTTGCAAGTCTGTGCAAAATGTCGTGCAGTTCTTGTGGCAATTGGGGCATCTGACTGCACATTGCATATTTCATTGGATCCTTGCAGTTGACAGCGAGGACATTGCACAAGCTGTGTACAAATACAGCTCGAGCCCTAGCGGTGGATTGCGTTTTGAGAGTGGCAAATTGGGCCCCTCAGTCAACGCAGGGTTAGACACGGGCACGAATAGGTCATGGGCGACGCAGGACAGGGACGAGCCCTACAGTCTATCGGGTGCTGGCCGTGCTGCACCGTCTAGGTCCCCCCCTCCTATCAGACAACAGGCTTCCGAAGCACCGGCAGCTCGACATGAGATCGACACACCAGGCAACGAACGTCGGGACACAAAGTATACCTACAATGAAGGCATGTCACAAGCAAGCGGCAGGTCTGTCACCCATTACAGCAACCAAAGCGGTAGGGAAGGTCCTCCTGGTGGCAGGGCCACTCGTGGCAGCAGCTTTGATGACCAATTCGAGTGGGCTCCTGGGACTGAGAGCTCTGGCAGCCAGGGGCAGCAGTGCTCGCAGGGCAGCCGCAAAGAAGGCCACAGTGAGGCAATTCTACCGCGCTCTCCCAGCAGAACATATGGCGATGGTGGTGACCCGTCCATGGAACTTGGCTTTGACGACCTTACCAGTCGATTTGAAGCCCTGAAGGCTAAGATGAGGTAGATGCAAATTAGGCCGTCAACAATGTGCCCCCACTTGAAGCTGCCAGGAGGATGCTTGAAGTTGGAGGATTGGCAATGCTTGCTGGCTTTCATTCGATTGTGACTTCCAAGCCTTTAGCCAAGGGAGTAAAATCTTTGGCTACTGAGCACAACCTTCGAGGTTGTGCATTTATGTGAGGGTCGAAGGCTGCAGTGTCCAGTACAAGTGAACCTGGTGAAGCATATCAAACTTTCTCAAATAGGCCCATGCTAGTGGTCTAATAGCCTTGTCAATGAAGGTTGCAACGACTTCGCAGTCCAAGAAATGATGCGTGAAGCAATCAATCTGCAATGGTTATCAGAATGTCAGCTCACTTGCTTACAACAGACTTCCTGAGCCATCCTTTTGAGAGCTCTGAGGGCAACCAAGCACCCCTCTTGGGCGTCCTGATCATGGCTCTTTGAAGAGCAACCCTTGAAGAAGATCTTCCGTGGATTTGTTAGATGCAAAGGGAGGGCAATTAACACGGACGGCCAGTGGTTCGTGCAGAGAGACTCCTGCTATCTCTTTGATTAAAGGGGATACCTGTGCAGTCGTTCTTGGGCTGGCCCTCCGGCTGAGCCATCACGCCCGCATTGGAGGAGCCTAACAGCCGTCATTGATGCGTACTTCGTCCTCGTCAACGACCTCGTCCAATCTTTGGGCTGGCCTTCCACAACGACAATCTCTCTAGGGAGAGCCTTCACCTGGACAGTAAGTCTGAAATAGTCCTTTGGAAGAGCCTCTCTCGGCCACCCGCTTCTGTTGTGGTGCTCCGGCTCCCCTAACTAGCTTGTGCGTGCTCGTTTGTGTGTATCGAGGCCCACCTCAGCCGCGCTTTCGCTCTGCTTTCTTACTGGCCATTTTGAATAGCTGCAATGTTTAGCCATTATCTGGCCCCTACAAAACTTGTTCATCTTTTTCTGGGCTGGCCGATCATAGCCATCGCCCTCTATTGGAAGAGTCTTTCTCTGAAGCCCTCCTCCTACCCCAGGGCTTCGCTTTGTGTAGCCCGATGCTTTGCACTTGCTTTGCCGTCCTCATGGACGGTGGATTGCCTCGGCTTGGCCTCCCCTTCCACTTCCACTCGTGCAAGCTCTCCTGACGGCCTGGCTCAAGCCGGCGTACCGCCTCGCCGACTCCACGTGACGGTCGACGTGGCAGTCAGACAAAATGACACCTCGGATCATGCAACTGGTGGCAGGGCGGCTCTCATTGGACGCCGACTTGGCAAAGTTCGATCAAGTGACGACGTGGCCGCCCTGTCCAGCGCCGCCGCCACCGCCGCCGCCGCCGCTTGCTGCCTCCGCCGCCGCCGCCGCCGCGATATACGGCGAGAAGCCCGCCGACGAGCGGCAGTCGCCGCGGGCTGCGGGCGAGCGCTCTGCTCGGCAGGGGGCCGGCGCGATGGCGGAGGCGCAGCTCGGCAAGTTCGAGGGCGAGACGCAGGAGCTGCACGGGCACCCGATCACCAAGGAGGAGGCGGCGGCCATCCAGGTGTGCTCTCGGCTCGCGCCGCGCCCGCTGCGCCGCCTGCTGCGCCGCAACGCCCGGCGGCGACGGGGCCTAAGAGCGGCGCCGCCAGCGCCGGGCTGTCGTAAGGCTGCTGACGATTGAGCCTGTGTCGTGAAGGCTGAGGAGGCGGCGGCGGGCCACGACACGGGCAAGGGCAGCTACGCGGCGCGCGCGCGGTCCGCGGCGTCCGTCAACGTGCGGGAGGAGCGCGTGCCGCAGAGCGCGCTCGGCGGCGTCGCGCCGTTCCACCAGGAGCCGTACACGACGGAGCTCCGTGAGCACGGGCATGTGAGCAAACCTGCTCTGGTTGTGACGATCGAAGCTGCGTCCGTAGTCTCACGCGGGCTCTTCCAGGGACACTCGTTCGCCTCTCAGCCGTGCAAGCTATGACTCGGCTCTCTGATATTTCTGTCCCTTATATCTCCTCTCAACACATTTGCAAGTAAATTCTTACAAGAGCAGCAGCACCTCATTAGTGCAGAAGTCGTGATTCGCTTTTTTTCCGCCTTGTCGATTGTCAGCTTATTTTTGGCAAGAGCAGGACAACAATCCCGATCTGGCTTGTTTTGTCAGGAGATTGGTGGGAAGCAAGACGAGAAGAGGGACATATTGGGCAAATCAATCACACACGAGGATGCCAGCAAGATCCACAAGATGGAGACGCGCCTGGGCAACGAGACGGGCACAGGGACCCTGTCTTCGCGCGTGGCATCAGCAGCATCCGCAAACGTGAAAGAGGGGCGTGTAGCCTCTGAGGATTCCTGTGCAGGAACGGCAAATGTTGGTGAGAAGCACCTCCCATCACAAGCCTTGTTCTTGTGGACGTAGATGTATACATTGTCTGCACTCTTGCTGATTCTTCCTGGGCTGTTTATGTGATCTTAAAGCTCCTAATGACTATATTCAACGTTCATACCTTATTTCAGTGAGGTGCACAAACATGAGACAGCTAGCTTTGTTGACATCCTTCACTTTCCTGCTGCTGCAACTTGCAGCTGCAATGATCAAGTCCTTGGATAGTGGTGCATGAAGGCAACACCTTGGGAGCATTTGCACAAACAATGAACAAGCAGATACATTGCTACCCTCTGAATTGGCATGATCTATGAAGATTTGCAGGTATTTTCTTCTGCATTGCGCCACACTCAGCTGTAGCTTCCCTTCGCTAGGGCTATTCATTGATCGTTGTCAGTCCAATATTCGCTCTTGATTCAAGAGTGTCAACATCTGTTGTTGACTTCAGTCTTGTAAACCCTAATCGACACACGTTCTAGTGGAAAATTTCCTAGTCCATCCAGGCTATGTGATGGCCACTGTCATGCTCCTGTTTGTCTTCCAACATCGCCGGGCACTGACCTGCATGCCTTTGGTAGTGCTTCCCTGCTGTGTGGACATTCACCATTGATGTCACATTGCTTTGCATTTACTGACAGATAAGTCTGGAAAGCACTGTCTTTGTAGATTGAGGAAGCTTGTTCAAGCTGTACAGATCCTTGAAGTTGTCTATTCTTATGACCTGTATGGAAGGCATGTGATTACACTTTGCCGAAATGAGCAGTCTCGAGTTGAGTTCATGATCACATGTGGTCCATCACTGAATTCATGTAAACATTTTACATTTCAAGCTGGGCTCACAGTGGTTCACAATGAAAGTAACAGTAGGATTCTACCATTGAAGATGTGTAGGCAGTCTACTCCGTCCACTTGCGGGCAGGCTGCGCATTGGGCCGCTGCATCTGGATTCCCTCAGGGCGATGCTTTTCCGCCCTTTACTTATTCTAATCTGCACTTGCTGATAGAAGGTTACTGAGCGTCCATTCGCAGAAGTCACAGAGAGTAGGTTCGTGCTTCTTCCTCCTTCTGGCCCTTTCAGACCTTATACATTCTTTTGGGATGGCTTCTCACAGCCATTGCCTTACATGGGAGAAGCTATTTCTTTTATTCTTTTCCAAAGCCCTCGCCCCCTTCAAAATGGCCACTTCCTGTCTCATAAGCAGTTGGCCGAGAGCGGGCTTGGGAGTTTGGTGCAGTGACACCAGGAGAGAGACGCAGCTCTGCTGCTGCCTGCTGCAGCAGCCCGTCGCTGCCTCTGGCAGGTGACAATCTCTGTAAATTGCCCGTGGCTGCGCCCTTTGTGAGGACAGTTGCTGACTTGTGCCCCAGATGTAGAGTCGCTGCCTGCTAGCAATGCCTCAGGACAAGATTCCTGCAGCACTGTGTGCCGTGTGTGGCGCGTTGATACTAAATCCTTGTCGTAAAGGCAAAGGTAAAAGTGATTGCTTTTCCGTACCTCCTTCGTAAATTCACAGCTGCATGATGTAATTGCGCTGTCTGAATAAGTCATAGTCGTCAGTCGTAGAGAGCCACCCACGTACAGGTGGGCGTTTGAACATTATCCTTGCTTACACATAAGCAAGCACCTGGCTGTCTCAGCCTTCTCCTGAAGTGCTTTACATGATAGGAAGAAACAGTTCCTGCAGTTGAAGGCAATGGCCTATCCATAGGAATATCTCAATGAATATCTGGCTGCTGCCCCTCCCGCTGTCGGGGCACCATCCAGCTCTTTCAGCCCTTGTTCACTACTTTGGACTGGCCTCTCACAGCCGGTGTGCCTTACATTGGAGAGCTGTGTCATTGCGCGAGCCGCTGGAGTGCTGTAGTGCCCACACGTGTTGGCGGTGGCCCCTTGGCCCGTTCTCTCCAGTCCTCCATCTCGGGCAGGCACGCCACTCTATTCCCATGAGAAAGCATAGCTACCTCATCCAAAAGGGGCGCGAGGGTCGTGCTATGCCAGCACGACAGGGGATGACAAGATCCACAAGCCCACCACCGCTTCCTCCAACGGCCCCTTGGATCTTGTTCAACTGTTTCTGGGTTGGCCGTTCACAGCCCTCGCCCCGTTGGAAGAGACGTGGCTTTCCATAAGGGGCCGAAGGGCTGTGAAAGCAGCCCCCGCCCCCGTTGGAAGAGCTCACTTCATTTTCCTCAACGGCTAGGAGACGGGCGCGCCGGGGCGCCGGGGCAAAGACGGCCCCCCCGGACGCCGCGACGAAGCGCCCCCGCCCCCGCCCCCGTCCCATCCAAGCACCGCTCCGATTGGGGCGCTCCCCAGTGGGGCCCGCCGGCGACGTTACTCCCTCCCGCCGGCCCGGCCGCCGGCGGCGCGGAGTGCTCGCCCGCCCGTCCCCCCAGATTCACCCGAATTAAGTGGATTGACCTGGCTGGCTGATTACAGCCGTTCTTCTACGTTCTTTTTGGGCTGGCTTTTCCAGCCCCTATCCTCAGTGGGACGAGCCCTTTCCTCGTTTTACTATCAGCAGCCGCATCCTCTTCCCTTCCTTTTCCCTTCTGATCCACCCCCCTCCCCCGCTGACCCAGCTCCCCGCCGGCGCCGCCAACTCCGCAGCCGCCGCCGCCGCNGTGGCGGCCAGGCCCGCGCGCGCTCTCTCTTCCGGCGCCGAGGCCGGCCCCGCGGTCGCCGCGGCGCCCGGAGCGCCTACGGACCAGGGGCCCTGGTGGCGCTGCTGCGGACCAGGCGGGCCGTGCTGAGCTGCGACGCGAGGCCTGAGGCTCGCCCGCTCTCGTCCTGCGTCGTGGTGGTGGCCGTCGACATCTGCGGCGGGCTCGGAGAAGAGCGGTCTTCGAGACGGGATCCAGCTGCACGAGTTGTGGAGCAGCAGTCGTGCAGCTGGCCAGTTGCTGGCAGTGATGCGCCGGCACGGTCCTGCGGCCTCGCTCGTCATGGCTCGGCCGCGCAATGCAGCTCCTTCGGCTGCCTTGAGCCTCATCCTGGCCGCGACTGTTCTGCTACCTTGCGTCCTTACTGGCGTCTCGGCACTGAGACAGCCCCTTGATGCCGGCCTACTCTCTCAGCAGCAACTTCAAGGTATATATACTTGCGATACATTTCAGCTGCGCATGCTCACGATAGTCTATTTCGGGCGGTGTCAGTAGCGCTGTAAGGCCGATCCTGGACGAGGTTCCACTTTTCCAACTTCGAATGCCAACAGCGTAGATGCTGTGCGGCATGCTCGCAGCTGCAGGCTCCTGTGGTCAGCTGGACGAGGTAGTCGAAATGAAGTCATAGAGACAAAGTTCAGTCAAGGGAGATTTGCAAGCATGCCAATGCAGCCTGCCCTTGTGAAGTCAAAACAACAGCAGCGAGCTGCCACCCTCTTGTGGCAATATGGACCCCACTACGAAGTGGCTCCAGTGGACTTCCTGCAAGTATACCTCAAGGCTCATCTACACAGGCGAGGCTGTTCGAGCATGCAGCCGAGTCCAGAGGCCACATTGCTGATGCAAAGTCTTCTTATTGTGCAGTTGATGTCCATGCCAGGCGCCACTTGCTACAGACACCCGCGCTGCCTGTGGGCGCCCCTCCTCCTCTGGTTCTCCTCGCTGCACATCAAACAAGGAGGACAGATCCTCTTGGGAGCTTCAAGACATACACTGGAGGGTGGGATGTGACCAACAAGCACTACTGGGGTGTAAGTCCTCACGGACCTGCAGTTAGCTAGATAGTGGATTGTGCCTGTGATTTTGGCTACAGCTGTGTCTGAGCAATGGCTTCAAGTGTCTCCAGATTCTGGTTTGCACATTGTTTATATGTGTTACCAAGCCTCCATAGCGTAGCCATCATTGCCTGACTTGCTGCGTCAGGAGATCCCTTCCTCCCTCCTACATAGTGCCTGGCACCAAACTCAAGAGTCACTGCCGTACCTTGCTGATATAGATGTCTGCATACCTGCTTGCAGTCTGTGGCCTGGACCGGACTTCCTGTATACTGCGTGGCAATTGGTTGGGTGCTACTTGGCGTTCTCTTTGTGTGCATACCTCTTCTCATGTGCTGTTTCTGTAGGAGAAGAGAGCCATCCCTGAAGACCTACAGTGAGAGCCAAGTCTGCGTCCCCAAATGGCTTGCTGTACTTGGTATCCTCATCGCAGCGTAAGCATGTCCCTCTTTGACCAACCTCCAGCTGCATTGTTGTTGTACATTTATTGAAAGGGCCGCGACGTGAAATTTGCAATCAAGGACCACTGCATCCTTTGATAAGGAAAGAATATGCTAGCACTGAGCTGCCATGTCAAGGCCGGTTTATTCAGTAGGATTACCACACTGTGCTGACAGTGTGCAGATTCCATAGCTACTGAGTCATGATGATTCAGCTTCTCTCTTGTCGGATCTATCTGATTAGATATCTTTGGAGTTGAAAGGATGATGATTAGTCATAAAAGCCTTCCCTCTATTTGGAACTGCAGGGGTGGTCTTGGTTACATGGCATATGGAGATGTCAGGTTCCATGATGCATTGAATAAGTCTGCGGACGTTATCATCAAGGAGGCCGACTTTGCACTCAATGTTGTACAGAATGCCACCTTCCTGCTGTGGCAGGCTGGCAACGCTGATATTGCTGGCAGTGTTCTCTCATGTAAGCATGCATCTTCTGCATCTTAGGTCTATTGAGCTGATGCACACCTTCGCATCTTGATGCGCCACTGTCATTACTCTGGTTTGTCTTTCATTGGCAAGTCAGTGGTTTGTATAGTTACTGTGAATAAGGTACTCATGACTCGCAGTGGTCCTGTCAGTGTACTGCTGTTACTTCATAGTCAGTACAAGTGCATTTGTTATCCTCTTGAAATGGGTCCGCCATTGTGTCTGTCAGCTGCAGAGGCAGACAAGATTGCTACTGCGTCAGCAGAAGTGAACCAGGCTGCAATCAACGTGCAGCATCAAGTGCAACATCGCAAACATCAGATTGATGACCTTCTTGATGCAATGTATGTTTGGTGCATTATGTCAAGTCCTTGTTTAGGGCAGCATGTGGCATTATCATCCTTAATGCACAAATCTACAAGGACCAACAGTTGCAGACTTGCTGCTTGTGTTCATTGCAGACATCAACAGATCCAGAAAATTTTCTTTGTCAAAACATTTCCCTTTCTTTAGGAGTGCAGGTAGCATAGCAGACTTCAAGCTGAATTGGCATGTCACCTTGTCAGATGGTGGACCTTGTTGGCTGTTGGAGTATTTCTTCTCATTATACTCTTACTTTGCCTAGGTAAGCAACAAAAGTCCAACTTGTTTGATTTCAAAACGCTCATGCTGCTTATGGCTTGTGCAAAAGGATTCATATAATTCCAATCCACAGCAGTCATGGAAACCGCAGATTGTGTCCTATCTGACAGCAGCCCAACAATTCTTGTCACAGTATTTCTTTTTCGTCGTCATACGCGATCTGGTTGCGTGTAAGCTCCAATCTACCTACAGTGTGTAGCAGGTCTTTGCAGCTGCAAAATCTTGGAACCAAGCTGTTGTCCATGCATGCTGGAATAAGATGGCCCGCTTCACTGACGAGTCTCAACTCTTACTAGGCTTTTCTGACATCCAAACCTCAATGGTCCTCCTTGCTCTTTCTGCAGCGTTCTTGTGGTTGTGTACCTCATCATCATCCTCACAATCCTGTTGACGGGGATCTTTCTGATGGCCCAGAAGTGAGTTGCTCCTAGCCGTCACTGGGCTGCTCAACAGCAGTGCTTCTCGTCAGCTTTGGTGGGGGTGCCTAGGCTTACTCTATAAGAATCTGGAGTACGGAAGATGTCATGGATGTCTGCTTGCTTCAGGATTCCTTGCATCAGGTGGCTCGCACTCTTATTCTGGCCTGTCTTGCCTTGTCAGCCTAGCAAAGGACACCTGTGAAGCGCTAGGAGAATACACAGGGGAGCCAACCGCCAACACCCGGTTTGCGAAGATCCTTCCTTGTGTCGATCTCCAAGCAGTCAATTCAACGGCCACCGTGGAGCAGGCGACAGCCAACCGTCTTGCCGCCCTTGTCACCAGTGCTGTTCGCAACAGCACGTCTGTGAAGGCTGCCATCAATGGCACAATCCAGGGCATATGCAGCCCCTACGGGCCTGCCCCAGACTATACCCCCACGCAAACATGTCCACCTGGCTATGTCAGTTCTGCTGCGGCAGCCCTGGTAAGAGCACCTGTAAAGGCGGCAAGGATGTATGAAGGAAAGGCAGAACTCTATGTCAGGCACTGCATGGGCTCTCTGCATATGTGAAGTGTCAGAGCCTGCCAGTATCTGTCACATCTGAAGCAAAGACACAGCTGCAATTGCTGCATTTGCTTCGCAGACACTGGCACCGTACAACTGCACGACAAACTCAGTGGACCAGTGCGGCAAGCAGCATTTGATACCTACGCCCCTCTTCCAGCAACTGCTAAATGCCCTCGCCCTTACGCAGCAGCTAGTCACAAGTGTAGATCAAGTGAAAGATCTGCTTGTATGTGGGTTTGTTTTGCGGGCTGTTAATAAGATCCGAAGTGACTACTGCGACAAGGCAAAGAGCAGCGCTGTGGAGATATGGATTGGTAGGCCATTGATTGCTTTCTCAGTGCAGGCTGCTCAAGCTGTATGTGTTCCTGTGAAGTAATCCACTTCCGCCTTTCTGTGGCAACTTACGCCTTATTTTGACATCGCTTCTTAGCTGGTATGGTGGCTTCTGCTGGAGAGCACTGTTCCACGATGTACTGCACACTGACATTTTTTAGCACTAATCTTTGCACAGGCTTTGCGGTGGCCAGCGGAGGAGCGATCATCCTTGCCGTCTCCATGCTCTTCTACCTCAGGAGAGTGAAGCGCATGCAGGGCTTTGACGATCCTGAGATGGAGGGCGCCGCTGCAGAGTACGACCTCAAGCCGCCGCCTGAGGCTGCATACGCCTCCAAGCGCAGAGGTGCGGTGCCGCCACCGGCGGCCTATCATGATCCTCCGCTCCGGAAGGCCCCGTCCACCAGGAGCCCTTCCTCCAGTGCCAACTCGAGGGAAGCGCTGCCCGCTTATGCAAAGGCACATGCCAACCGGCCTACTGGCTCATCATCGTGGGCTTCCAAGAAGCGCGGAGAGTTCCCTGTGCAGTATGCATAGGCCTCCGTCCAACTGTTACGGGCATTGATGGCGTCACCCTTTTAGAGGTCGCGCTGGACATACAAACTAAAGATTACTTAGGATCAGATGTGTATCATGATCACTTTCTCCCCTTACGGACCTGAATGACTTGAGATACTTTTGCAATAGGGCTTTGCACTTTGCAACATCTCCAAATGCCATAGATCTATTAGAAGACGATGCAGACATGCCTTTGCTTGTGAGCTGCGTCCCTCATCTGCCTTCCAAGTGAGAGCAGAGCAAGACTTCAGATGTTCGTGTCAGGACCTAGTGTACCAAACTCTTGTCTGAGAGTGCGTGTGCCTCTTGCAACGCTGTCAACCTCCTTAGGGACTGAAGAAAGTGATTGCAGCCTGGTGGTCAGGGCCACCATAAACCCTATGATGGCCATGACCCACCCATGAGTATATAGGAGACCAATCACAGACCAACTCGTAAATCATTGTGCCACCCGCTTAACGTTACCTTGGCAAGTGCGCTGCCAGTGCTAGAGCATCTCAGCATTGGCAGCCTCAAGGGATGTGAATGACACTGTCAAGACAACTTGCGACGCAAAATTTGAAGTCCTTAGTCAAGCTAAGTCAATATTCTGTACACGAACTGCATGAGCAGCTGGCCATCAACAAACAGAGCGCTAACCCCTCCGCTTGCTGAGCCGCCATGAGTTGGGCTCGTTGTATCGGTCATATAGTGGCTCAATTCTCTCCTGCCGCTTGCGCTTGCTCATCTTGGTTGGGTCAGCGGCACGGAAGAAGCGCGGCGCAAGCTCCACAAGCCACTTAGGGTCAATCAGCGTAACCTCGCGCATGTACTCCTTAGTGGTCATCACGAGCTCATGGTATATGACCCAGTCGGGCTGACGCTGAAACAGCGCTGACGATGGGTGGATGTACACTGGCTGGTTCTCGACCAGCGTCCGGTAGCCCTCCTGCGGGTCTTTGCGTGCAGCATGGAAGAAGAAGCCCGACGTGATGCACTTACGTATCCTGGAGAAGTTGCGGCCGGCGCTGACAATGTCCAGCTTGTACCTGCAGCCCGCTTTCAGAGGACACAAGTATAAGACGGTTTCCACTGGGGTCAGTCTGTATCAGGCCAAGTCAAGAACATGTCTCCTCATCTCATGCAAGCAAGTTGAAGTTTATCTTCTCCTTGCTTGATATGCACAAGTAAGTAGGGTGCAAATACATCACATTGCTGGTCTGACTGATCCAAGTCATGGGGAAAGCAGCGTAGACAGCTGAGTGGCCAGTGGGCGCGGAGCACGAGTACCTGTCCATGATTGTCAGGAGCTGCTTCCTGACATCCTGCGCCCTTCGGAGGGACCGCGACTGGACAAAGTTCTCAAAGCACCAAGGCCCTGAGAAGTTCTTGGCCTTCCAAGCTTCGTAGACCGCCAGCAGGGTCAGGTGATCGCCCTCGGGCTGAAAGAACTTGGCCTTCTTCTGGTCCGCCTGCGCCTGCTTCTCCCTCGGCCTGTAGAAGATGTTCTGCGCCTGCAATTCCACAACCATCCAGAGAGTGAGCAGACTGGAGTCACTTCTTGGCATTTACACTTCACGGGTCTCACTCTCCAACTTCACGTTAAAGAGCTCCACAGCAGCCTGCCCTACCCTCAGCTAACCCAGGACAGGTACCAAACTGCAGCTTCAAGTGGGTGCCATAAAGTGCACAATAACACACTACAGACAGACGGAGTCACAAAGATAGTAGCATGACAATCAACCGAACCTGCAGCATGGAGATGATGGTGAGGATCTCGTCCGAGCAGCCAAGGTCCACGGACGCGATCAACATCTTGCTGAGTGGCGGCTCCAGAGGAAACTCGGCCATCTTGCGCCCCAGCTTGGTCAACAGCCCCTCCTCATCCAGCGCGCCCAGGTTGTACAGCTGCTCCATAGCTGCAATAAGTGCCTGCAGTTGTCCGAAGATCAAGCCAATGTCAAAGTCACAAGAGGTAATGTCTTGGGTCCCTCAAGCCCTCTCACATGCATAGCAACAAGCAGGGACCAGAAGGGGCCCCGTTGATATTTGATATGCCATGCCTGCGGAGGTGGAGGGTCCATGAAGTCGAATGCCAGGAGGTCGTTGATGCCCATGGCCTTGAGGGTGAGCGTTGTCATGCCAAGGTTCGTGCGCTGGATCTCAGGCACTGTGGTGGGCAGCATCTCATTCCGATACGCGCTCTCTGTGTACAGGCGGTAGCACTTGCCAGGGCCAGTGCGTCCGGCGCGGCCGGCGCGTTGCCGCGCCGACGCCTGTGAGATGGGCGTGATGACAAGGGAGTCCAGGCCCAGCTTCGGGTTGTACACCTTCTGCTTGGAGAACCCGGGGTCCACCACGTAGTAGATGCCGTCGATTGTCAGCGAGGCCTCGGCAATGTTGGTAGCTACGACCACCTTGCGCGTCCCTGCCGGCGCTGGATCGAAGATCCGCGTCTGCATTTCTGATGGCAGCGCGCTGTACACCGGCAGGATGATGAGCTCTGGAACGTTGGGCCCCAAGCCCTTGACCCGCTCATAGAGGATCTGCAGCGGAAAAATGACAATATCATGTGGCAGAAGTCAATTTGTGTAAGACAATGATAAGTACATGAGGAGTTACTATCCTACATGTTGAGTCTATATGATGAGGCTGCAAATAGAAAGGAGACTCAAAGGAAGCTGTGAACATGGTGCACTATGTTGTAAAGGATCTCCAACTCATATTCAACTGCAAGTTGTATTCAGCTGAAGCAACCAATGACATATGTGCCAAATGAGCACTGCCGGTTGCAGCTGTGTTACCTGGCAGGCGGTGTCGATTTCCTCCTGGCCTGTCAGAAAGACGAGCACGTCACCCTCGGGCTCCGTGAGATGGATCTGCATCACTGTGATGAGCGCTGCGTCCAGGTAGTCGGTCTCGGGCGCCTTCGTGTAAAGGATCTCAACTGGGAATGTCCGGCCCGGGATGGTGAAGATTGGGCAGTTGAAGAAGTAGGACGAGAATTTCTCCGCGTCCAGCGTGGCAGATGTCACAATCAACCGCAAGTCCCTCCGTCGCACCATCAGCGACTGTACTTGTTGGCAGGCAGCAAGCAACCATGATACAATCAGGCACAGGAATACCTCTGCCATCATGACAGCACTGCTCAATGTCCAATTCTATTCGACAAATGACATTCACATTCAAGTGCATGGAGCAGATGTTGGTTCCACAGACATCATTTAACCAGCACCTTTACAATTGAAGTTCAGCCTTATCTCTAGGTTGCATCTGAGAGGGCATCACTGACTGCACTGCAAGATGGACTCCGATGCAGGGGTAAGAGCACTGGACCACTGAGCGGCGGATCTCAAGTATCAGCAAACAGTTGGCGAGCACCTTTAGGAGGCCAAAGAGGACATCTGTGTGAATGGTGCGCTCATGGGCCTCGTCCAGCATGATGACGGAGTAGGACACAAGGTCCTCATCCACCAGGATCTCACGAAGAAGCATGCCATCTGTCATGTACTTGATGACGGTGTCTGGTCCTGTGCAGTCCTCAAAGCGGATTGCATAGCCCACCTATAAGGCACGGCGAGAATGTCATCTATTGCAACCATTGCACAACACAAGCAAGCATCCCTTCCCACTACAGGCAGATGATGTAGTCATTGATAATTAGATGGCGAGGAACACATTTGACAGATGACAGTGATTTATGAAGGGTTTGTCAGCAGACCTCTTCGCCTAGCCGGCAGCCAAACTCCTCAGCGACACGCTTGGCAACAGACATGGCGGCCACACGCCGCGGCTGTGTGCAACCAATCTTGCCCTTGGTGGTGTACCCGGCCTCTGCCAGATACTGTGTCATCTGCGTCGTCTTGCCAGACCCCGTCTCGCCAATAACAACCAGCACCTGATTCTCGTTCACGGCCTGCAATAAACTCGAGACACACGGGAAACCTCGAGAACCTGCTGAGGTGGACTACAAGCGCGCACTTCATAGACTTGAGATGGTTATGAGCAGCAGGGTAGCATATGACCAAGTCATGAACTCCACTTTGGCATGGCAAACTCAATGTCATAAGAACGGTTCAGCAAAATAGTGATACGACATATTTAGAAACCACATCCTTGATCTCTCTAGATCTCAACCTCAACCTCACCCCTTTGTTTTGACTGAAGACCATCGCAAGTTTGGTTTTTCCATATCGTACAGCTTCGTTGAGCTCTGACGTGGCATACTAAGCCCAGTATCTGCAAGTTGCACAGATATACGTCAATGCTGTGGTGCTGCTGACATATGTGGAGCCCGCAGACCGACCTGCACGAGCTCATTCTTGAGCTTGTAGATGGGAAGGCTCTGCCTCTGCTCCTGAATGGACATCTTGGAGCGCTGCCCGAATGTAGGCGCCTTGCCAAGTGCGTCCTTCTTCCATTCGGGCATATCATATGCGGCCAGGCCCACACCACGGAGCTCCTGCGCCAGGTGCCGCTCCCCCGTCTCCGGCATTGGGTCCTCCCATGGCCGATTCAGATCCTACAAAGCAACATACATACAGTCACAGAATTCGAATGCCATCAGTGGTCTCCTACAGAGGCGGTGCTTGATGAGAAGCTCAGAGGAAGATAAACTCAGGGAAAGCGGTTGGCATACGCAAGGCCTGACCTTGGGGATGCTGTCGAGCATGGTACGCTGCTGCTGCTCGCGGAGCTCGCGGCGCTCCTTTGCGAGAGCGCTCTGCGTCATAGCTGCACGCTGTAGGGAGCCGTCGGGATTCTTGACGATCTTCACAGGCGAGACGTCAATGGAGGCGCGTGTCTGCCCGCGCAAGAATGCCGGCTCGTCCTCGTTCAGCTCAACCTCTAGCTCCTCCTCGCCGCCCTCGTCCTGGTACACGAGCCCGCCGCCCTCGTCGTCGTACATCGGGTAGTCCCGCACGTCGAGCACGCCCGACGCAATCAGCTGCTTGGCCTCCCACCGCTCGGGCGACGACATGCGCTTGCCCGGCCGCCGCCCCGCCAGGTCGTCGCCGTCATCGGCCAGCGTGATGCCCGACAGGCCCCGCGTGGACTTGGACGCCGGGCCGGCGGGGTTGGACCGGAAGTCCTCCTCACTCGGCTTCCGCATCGGCAGCAGGTCAGTGCCGGTCTTCTGGTCCACATCCCGCATGCTCAGCGAGAGCTTCTGCCCCGACACTGAGATGACCTGGCGCCCAGCAGACGGCGTCGGAGCAACAAGTCAAGTTTGAGCTGTGATACCAAGGCGGACAGCAGCACAGCAGGAGCAAGCCGCGCGTTGCAGGCGAGCGGCGTGCTCGCACGCTCACCTTCACCCACACCTCCTGGTCGCGCTCCACGGCGTCCTTGGCACTCCGTATGGGGCGCGACGCGATCTGCGACACGTGGACGAGGCCCTCCTTACGGTCGCCGGCGCGCCCGCCACCGCCGCCGCTGGCGGCGTCCAGCTGGACGAAGCACCCAAAGTCCATGATGCGCGACACCTTGCCCCGGTACACGCCATAGAGCTCCAGCTCGTTGGAGGCAGGCGGCGGCGGCCGTCCTGGAGGCGGCGGAGGCAGGCCGTTGCCTGCGACGTTGCCGCCGTGCCTCCGGCCGTCGCCGTCGCCGTCCCCGGCTCTGCCGCGGTCACGCCGCCCTACCCGGCGGTCCCTCTCGAGCTCCTCGGCGTCGCGCTCGCGGTCCCACTCCCGGCTGCGGTAGCCGTCGCGGCCGTGGTCCCTGCCGCTGCGGGGGCCGTCGTCGTCGTCGTCGTCGCTGTCGTTGCGGCGGCGGTCCCGCCTCCCGCCACGGTCCCGGTCCCCGTCCCGGTCCCGGTCCCGGTCCCCGCTGCTGCGGCCGGAAGGCCGGGCCTCGTCGGCCAGCACGCGCTCCATGTCCCGCACGCGCTGCCGGTCGTTGGGCACGGCCAGGCCGGGGAACGCGGGCCCGTCGCCGTCGCCGCCGCCGCCGCCGCCCTTGCCGCCGCCAACGGCCCTCCTGCCGGCGCCGGCGGCCGGCGGCAGGACCGCGTGGATGATGGCCATGAGCGACTTGGTGAAGTACTCGGGCAGCTCGGCGCCGTTGCCGCGCAGCTCGGCGGCGAAGGCGTCCGCCGTGGCGGCGCCGCGCGCCAGCTCGATGATGAACTCCGCCAGCGTCTTGTCGGCGACGCCGACGTGCGTCTCCAGCTCCAGGCAGATCTTGGACACCAGTGACAGGTACTCCAGCCGCGCCAGGCCCTCCAGCGCGGCCCCGCCGCCGCCGCCGCCGCCGGCGCCGGCCGCCAACGGCGCC
>WELB01000155.1:71954-86737 GCA_009602725.1 Spirogloea muscicola | reverse complement strand
CCGGCGCAGCCTGCGGTGGGCCGGGAGGCGGCCAGCCCCCGCGCCGAGGCCCTCGCCCCGGCCGCTCGAGCCCGCGCCGTCGCCTGCGCCGTCGCTAGCGTCGCGAGTCAGGTTGCCGCAGCTGCCGTTGCTAAGGAGGGGCAGCCTCTTGCTGCAATTCTGCAATACTACTACAGCTGCGGGGGGATCGAAGCTGCATGGCTTCCCAAAGCGCAGCCCTTTCACAGCGGCACCTGACTAAGGCATTGCTGTCGACCTTTGCAGGGCAGTGCTGGCCGATCGTCCTGCTTCGTGTGCAGCGCCAGACCCGCTGCTCTTCTTCAGGTCAGCGTCATGTCTGCGAGCCGCTCTACAGTTACTTGCTTCAAGAGGACCTCCTTGCCCTTGACCTTTAAGACACTGCTTATTGCTAAGCACGGTGCTCCTATTCCTTCATTGTCTCCTGGACCACTTTCAGGCCTTCGCGATGCGGTCTTCCCTCTCCCGAAATGCTCGACCGAGGCCACTTACGCGGCGTAAGCTCCCTTACTGAGTAATGCTTACATCTGCACAGTGCCAGTAGTACACCACGCAGTGTGAGATGTGGACCATACCACTGAGTATATGCTGTTTGCTTCCATCTACCAGATTGCTGGTGGAGTGCGGTGCTTCTCTTCCGATGGTAAGCTTATACTTGACATGGATGGTAGCACGTGTGCATTCGGCCTAACGTGCCACCCTGTAAGCTTATACATTGTTAGTAGCCAACTTGACTGTAATTGCTGGACCTACATTGTGGCAGAATTGCCAGCGCATACTATGTTGGAGATGCCGAAGCTCTCGCCCACAGAGGATGTGGTAATGACTGTTATCAAGTAGCCCTCATTATGACAAATCAAAAGTTTACATGCAGTTACTTGGAAGTGCAGTTACATAAGAACGGAGTGTTAGCAGAACCAGTCTCAGGTGTTATTCTGGTGCTAGTGTCGCAGCATGACAGCTAGCTGAGCACCCATTTCACTAACATAGGTGCTCTTGCGGATGTCAGACAGGGGCAAACCTGTTGGAGTGGAAGAAAAAGGAAGGAGAAGCGGTGTGTGTCCTTACCTCTCGTCTCAAGTATGAATGAGAGTTTCTTGCTTGTCACAAAGTAAGTCTAGGATCTCATAAGCAATGCATCTCAATTGTGCAACTTCAGTTGAATATTGTATCTAACAGAACCGGCGATTCTGCTTGCTATATCTACACGCGAGAAATTTACAGGTGGCTGCTGGAGATGTACTATTTCTTGTTGAGACGGATAAGGCAACTGTGGAGGAGGTCTCCCAGGAGGATGGGTGAGTAGAACATTCGAGTGATGATTCCCTGCATGGTTCTCAGCATGTCATAATTGGCCAACCTTTCTGGCTAGCATCCTACCTTGCCTGCAGCCTTCCTAGCTTGATGTCCAAGACATTCTGGTACTGCAGGTTCCTGGCAAAAATCCTCGTTCCTGGTGGAAGCAACGACGTCAAGTTTCAGTCACCAGTGGGGATCCTGGTAAGCATTAGTCCTCTGCATCAGTTCTTTTGTTTGCTTGCAAGGTGGTCGGCGCTGGGGCCGTTGCCCAAATTGCCAGAAGTACGAAGCCGTTGTCGTCATATATGGATCTGAGTCTATGACCAGACCAACTAATGTTGCTTGATGCAGAGAAAGCCGCGAATTTGTTGTAGCTGCTTTGCTACCCGCTGAGTGGTTCTTCACAAGCTCTTGAACAAGTCCGTTGCAGGTTGAAGAGGAAGGCGACATGGCTGCATTTGGTAACTTTGACTCTGGCAGCAGTGGGGCAGCAGAGAGCACCTCATCATCTACGAAAGAGGACTCAGCTTCAGAGAGCTCCTCATCACCCGAGAAAGAGGACTCAGCCTCTGCTCCTTCCAGTGCTCCTCCTACTAAGAAGGAGGAATACAAGATGCCAGAAAAGCTGTGGCCTTCTGCCAGACGCCTTCTGGTTGAAAGTGGTATAGATCCAGCAACTGTTACCGCTACTGGACCTCACGGTGTATACACGAAGTGGGACGTCCAAAGTGCCATAGATGGTGGAAGATCCCAAAAGACATCAGACAGAGGACCAGAAGAAGCACAGGAATCACAGAAGGAGGCTTCACCTACCCCCTCCCCCTCTCCATCCAAGTCCGAAAAGCCAGCCAAGTCCGAAAAGCAAGCCCAGAAGCAGGCCCCCTCACAGACAGGCATGGCTTCCCCAGGGCAGGGCGAGTTTACTGACATTCCAATGTCACAGATGCGAAAGGTTGTATTGCAGTCCCATCAATCTTGACATGGTGTTGCCCTGCAAGTAAAACCATTGTCTCAAGGGCTGTAGCAGTCACACTGTGGTCAACTTTGACAGCTTTGCGGCAATGTAGCTCTTGGAACCTTCATAGATCTCCCCATCAATATTTGCAGACATGGCAACCTGACATGCTCTCCACCTTCATGACAGGTGATTGCGAAGCGATTGCTTGAGTCAAAGCAAACAACTCCGCATCTCTATATTGGAGCTGGTAGATGCACTCCTTCATGCTTGAGCTTTGCACCAGGGCCATCACTGGCATTGCCATACATGCCATGAGGGATGCTTAGCAATGAGAATCTGCTTTTAGCTGCACTAGTCAATCTTGTTGTCTTGCATTGGTCAGCTCTTCTCGTCTATATTGCCAAAACAAAGTCTGTTGACAACATGACACTTTCCATATTAGAGAACTTGCTTTTGTGGTTGGCCTTGTGGGCTTTACTTGTGTCAGCCACTACTCCACTCCAGATGAATAGCCTCTCACGCCTTCTGTGCTCTTGGCAGAGGCAATTCTTGATGGCACACTGAAGTTGCGGAAGGAGCTAAAGGGTATACATCGATCGACACCTCTGTATAATACGAAGCTGGTGAATGAAGTATTCCGGCTTAGCTGTGTTCTTATGTTCTGTGGCCTGCAACTGGTGCTGTTGCAGAAAAGCATTCCGTCTCGATCTCCGTGAATGATTTCGTCATCAAGGCAGTTGCTGTGGCTCTGAAGCAGGTTCCAGAGGCCAATGGTGCGGCGCTTCTCAGTGAATTGCTTCTCTTTGGGTTCAGTCTAGAAACTTCTGTTACTAAAAGCGTTTTCTTGATATTGTGAGGCATGGACACACTGTGTCGCACTCAAATTGCAGGAACAATCATTGCACTCGCCCTGGTCAATCGTGTCCCTAAGGAATATGTCTTTTAGGATGGACTGGCAGCCTGCTTACATGAGAACGTTGCTGACTATATGTGATCAGTCCACTGGGATAACAAGTTGGAGGAAGTTGTTGCGAACAAGAGCATCGACATTTGTGTGGCAGTTGCAACTGATAAAGTACGTTGGGATGTCAGAGCAAGGATTTCATCCTAATATCACAAGACTCTTCAAAGAAGCTCACGGGGGCAGCATTGAACGAATGTGCTCGCACAAAGTTGTTCAAGAATGCCAATTGCCTGGATCTATGCATTATAAAGTTGGCAGCTTCATAGGTATGTCCAGGAAGATTCAAGACATAACATAAGAAATGTGACTGATTGTCACCTTGTCATCGTCTTTATTTACCTTGTAGCCCTTGACTGAGTGATTCTCATTTCTCTTATCAGGGGCTTCTGACGCCCATTGTGAAGGATGCAGACAAGAAGAGCCTCTCAATGATTTCTGCGGAGGTTGTCCATCATTCCTGTCCTGCTTTCATGTAGCAACATGAGTTGCCAGCAAGATGACTTGTTGCTCTACTCTTGTTTCATCTTGTGCTTAGACAATATGAACATTCAGATGTATAATATGCTGCCACAAGATGTATTGTTATGCAGATGATCTCATGTTCTTAAACATAGAGGCTTCAAAGATGACGGGAAATCTTGTCATACATTGTGGGTGCATACATGTCACTCCGACAAGTGGTTCTTGTGTAAGGATCTGATGTTTGGGAGTAGAGATAGGATCCAGGCTCGTATAATGACAATGACGGCGTTGCCAACCCATTTGCAGGTCAAATCTTTGGCGGAGAAGGCAAGAACAGGGAAGTTAAAACCAGAAGAATTCACAGGGGGCAGCTTCACGTAAGACAATTTGATTATGCAAGGTGCTATCCAAGGTGCTATCTAGTTGCAGGTGCTTGCTGCATGGTGTGCACTCAACGAGTTCTAGTTATACTGAAGGCTCTAAGTTAGGCTTTGCATCATCCATCTTTGCAGGATATCCAACCTCGGCATGTACCCTGTAGATCGCTTCACAGCTATCATCAATCCTCCACAGGTCTGTGCTGGTAATGCCTTGGCTGTCTGGTTGCTCTGTATCGGAAGGTCCTGTTGATTAGGGTAGAAGCTGCCTCGAAAGCATGGCACGATTTGATGCTGCTACTGTTACTCTGTCAGCTTCTCTCTGCCTGCACTTTGTAGTTGCACTGGAGCCTTAATTTTCTGATTCCATAATGCCACCTGCATGCACTGACCAGGCTGGCATACTAGCGGTTGGGAGGGGCGACAAGG
The DNA here is from genome assembly GCA_009602725.1 of Spirogloea muscicola. Lineage (NCBI taxonomy): Eukaryota > Viridiplantae > Streptophyta > Zygnematophyceae > Spirogloeales > Spirogloeaceae > Spirogloea > Spirogloea muscicola. Next base: position 82,230 of record WELB01000155.1, on the reverse strand, counting down.
TGGCCAAGTGGCAGGAGGACCCTGACGGTCAGTCAGACCACATGACAGTTTTGTGCAAATTTCACAGAAGCTTCAAGAAGCTATACCTGCATCTTCTTTATAATCTTCTCAATGCAGGATGAGCTGGAGGATTTGCTGCACTACTGCAACACCATGCTTGAAGTCAATCCGAAGACCCTCCTCTTTGCTTTTCACCAAATCAAGCACTCTAGAACGGCAAGCACTTGTAATTGCTGAAGGCTGTAGAGATATTGTCACTGCTTCAGGTACTGGAGGCAAACCAGTAACTGTTACCAAGATGGAGGTTGCCCTATCAGCTGATCACCGTGCTTTGGAGGGTGAGGCTGCAGGTAATTGTCGATTACCCCTACTTGCAAGCTTCCAGGTGTTAAAAGTTGGATGTTGGACAATGCATCTGCATTTTTGTACCGAGCCAATTGGTGCAGTGCATGTGATGAACTGTGATGAGGGTGTGCATTGCAACAGTACAAGATAGATGTCAGTGCTCGGTTTCCCCGACCATTCTCAAGCTTGCAAGCTGATGCATTCACAAGATGATGGAAGGACCGCCAACAAGTCTGTTGCAAGTGTGCAGGCAACTTCCTTGCAGCAGTGACAGCCAACCTTGAGGAGCCTGCAAGGCTGTTGCTTTGACAGGACCTAGAGAGTGTCTGCAAAGAGCTTCTGTCTTGCAATCCGCAGCTCATCAATGACCTTCAAGCACAAGGTTGCCTATTTTTACAAATTGGCCCTTCTTGTAGAGCTTTCAAATGACCTGTGCTAGGCAAGGTCTGGCAATGAAGGTGTCCAGCAAAGCAAAGCTGTTGCAACCACCAAGCTGTTGAAGTGGCAGCCAGCTATTTTACAATGTTCTGTAGTTGGCAGGTCACTGGAGGTTTTCAACCACGTTACTTCGATTTGCCTTTCTTCTTGGCTCCATCAACCTTTTCACTGCGCTGCTCAGCCTCCATCTCGTCTCGCCGCTGGGCTGCTCGCATGGAAACCTCCTTGGAGAGGGCGCGTGCCTGTCAGCCACGCGAAGTCCCATATGATTAGAGCCACTTCGAGCAAGTGGAGCTGCAGCAGTATTCTGACAGCAAAAGTGGCTTGCAACCACTGCTCACTCGTACTCCATAGTCCTGCTCAGGTGCCTGGCTGTTCATGCACCAGACTACGTGCATCCTGCAAAAGTATGCGAGCAGTGATTGCAGACAGGCTTTGGCCACGGCAGCACACCTTGTCCTGTGCCACTGCACCTTTGACAACCGAGCTGGGAGCCTTCTGCACATGCACACGAACAGACCCATGACTCTGATCAGTAGAAGCTGGCGAGGGTCTCTGCCCCTGAGAGTGGCTTTGCCATGCCCCCAAGTCGACTAGCTGTTGGCAGGCCCAGCGCTGCCTGAGAGCAGGGCACCAGGGCAGCCAGCTGCCAAGAGAGGGCGGGACAGCGCACCCAGAAGCCATACTCCATGGCCTTCTCCTTGACACGCTTCACATTGTGGCTTGGCGCCTCCTTGGGTGCGCCGCCAACAGCCCAGCCCTTGATCTTGGCCAGCACTCCTGCGCGGCTTTCCTTGTCCTTGGACGCAGTGACCGCCGCTGTCGACGCCGCCCTCGGCTTCTCATCGGGCCCCATGGCGGGGTTTGCCGAGCCCGCCATTGAGGCAGGCGCTGTGCAGCTTGAGCGCCCCTGCTTCTCGTGCCTCGCTTCCTCCTCAGCCTCCTCCCGGTCAGTGAAGCCGTTAACTAAGAGAATTGCACGACCGAGCGGCAACAGGAGCACCGCTCGACGCAAGCAACGGCATGGCTTGGCTACCGAGACTCCGGACCGCGCATGACTGCATCGCCCGCGCCGCAAGCTCGCCGCGGTCGCGTGCAGAGTGCGCTGGAAGAGACGAGCGGCTGCTGGTGCTGACAAGCAAGCGGCCACCGGGTAGGTGAGCTCTACCAGCGTAAGGCAACGGCAGTGAGAGGCCAGCCCCAAGGAACGTGCAAGAAAAGCAGACCCCTTGACGAAAGCCAGAGGCTGCAGCTGGAGCCACAGCGGCAGCCGCAGCGCCGGCGGAGCGACGCTATGCGCGAGGTGGGCGGTCGGGAGGCGCGGCGCCACCAGCTGGGCGCTTTCCCGCGCGGGGAGGCGAAGCTTCGCCTAGCTCCGGGGTGTCGGGGGGTCAGCCTATTCACCGGAAAGGGAGGGGTCACTAAGTAGCTGTTACCGGGCCGAGGGGAGGGAGGCGGGGTCCCGGAGAGGGCGGAGGAGAGGGAGAGGCCGGCTAGGCTGGCTAGACCCGAGTTACCGCGATTAGCCGACCCATCCTTTCTGCCGGGACCCACAGCGACCGCGGTTATCCCGCCTCCGCGGGTTCCGGGCGGGCCCGCCGCAGCGGCGCCCAACCGCCCGGCGCGGCTGGTGTTACCAACCGGGCCGCAGTCTGTGCTCGATCAAGAAACACAGAAAGGGGCTCTTCCAGCCCCAAAGGTCCGCAGGGCTCGATCGGATCCGTGGACTAATGCTGGGCCCCGGGCGGGCTCCGGATCAGGCAGCTAGTCTGTCGGATGTGAGGCTCCTCACTCGTAACTACTAAGTGGTCCATCCTCCCCCGTTCTGCCATAGCCTCTTCAGGCTCGGCCAAACACGCCGACCACCCGGCTGCCGACGAGTTCGTCCCCCTGGCTGTGGACGTGCATGGGGCTCTCGGATCCCACTGGCTCGACCTGTTGGCCAGGCTTGCACGGCGCGCTGTGTCCCGCAGGCGCGGTGAGCCGGCTGACTTCAACGCCGCTGGCTCGTGGGCTCAGGTGTATCGTATGCGCTTGTCCGTCTCCCTCCAGCGGTCCATGGCCCACGCCTTGCATCTGCGTGCTGGCCGTGCCCTCGCTGCGGCCTCCGGCTTTCGTCAGGGGGATAGTTTACCGGCAGCTAGTCTGTCGGATGTGAGGCTCCTCACTCGTAACTACTAAGTGGTCCATCCTCCCCCATTCTGCCATAGCCTCTTCAGGCCCCGCAGTCGCTGCTTAGCTCGTAATTTGGCCCCTTCGAACCTTGTCAATTCTTTTCGGGCTGGCTTCTCACAGCCCTTGCCCCCATTGGGAGAGCCACTTCTTCTTCAGGCTTAGCTCGTAGTTTGGCCCCTTCGAACCTTGTCAATTCTTTTCGGGCTGGCTTCTCACAGCCCTTGCCCCCATTGGGAGAGCCACTTCTTCTTCTGATCAGGGCCGCCGACGTGCCGCCCCGCCCCCTGACGGGGCCGCCACAACCGTCGTCCCGATCAGCCCGAGGCCGCCGCCGCCGCCGCCGCCGCCGCCTGCTCCTGCGCCCCCCGCGGGCGCGCAGCGGCCGCTTCGCCCGAGCTCGTCACCCAGGCGTGCGGCCTGCGGCGCTGGCGTGGCTCGCCGCCGATTCCCTGCCCTTTGCCGGAACTTCCGGCCTGAGGGCCTGACGACGACCATCTGATGCGATTCTCGTGAGATTGCTGATCAAGTTCTGGCGCTTGCAGCATTATGTTAGCTGAAAGTCGGGCCTTGTCTGTTACATGTCTACCAGGTGTCATGAGATTGGTTGCAGAGTCACAATTTGTTGACTGTTGCTTACTGAGCGGTGACCAGTAAAGTTTAGACGGCTACAATGACACCTTCTATGCCACTTGGCACTGGGACTGCACATGCTGCTTCAGATTATACGTGGTAGGTGTCCATGGGGAAGCTGGTCGAGCCAATATCCTCAGAGACAACGTTATCGCAGAAGGACTGCTACGCAGCTGCGCATGCAGACGAGATACCACGTGAGGGTGGTTGGCCTGACCTGTCAGCGCCAATTGCCGAGAATGTACGGGCAGTGGCTCCTCCACCAGACTTGAACACTTTTGGTCGTGCGTTCAGGTGGGCAGGCCACTTCCCGCGATGAGCTCGCGACACTGCACACTCTGCACAGTGTCCTCCTTTGCAAGCAAGAAAACGCAGTGTCGCACTTTGACGTTTGTCCCATCTTGTCAGGCAGGCACTGTAGCCCTCAGTCTAGTGTAACCTGTTTGCAGACAGTATGAAGAGACTCACGACCGGCAGAGCAATATTGAGGAGTTTTACTATTCAAATCATGTCAATCAAAACTTTGACTTCGTAAGTCTTTAGAAAGACCTCTACCTGCGTGTGCATCTGGACATCTGCTTGCAGCTCCTTGCAGCTCTTAAATAACTGAAGGTTGATCTGCCTGTCTGCTTTTAGTGGTTAAATCCCTTGACTCGGCTTGGTGGATTCAGCCCCTTCACTGGTGCTCTGCCTTTCAATGTGGCAATTGAACGTGTGTTTCCTTGGCAAACTATTTGCAAGCAGGTTCAGAGAATGCACAGGGAGCACTTGCAATTTGATAAGGCTGTGATGAGTATCTGGGAAGCTGCTGAGCTTCTCAACCAATTTGTAGACGAGAGTGACCCCGATCTGGACGAGCCGCAAATTGAGCACCTCCTGCAAACAGCAGAAGCAATCCGGAAAGCTCATCCTAAGGATGACTGGTTTCACTTGACAGGCTTTATCCATGGTATATTGCAAGTCCCCTTCGTTGGCAGCACTCAGCACCAAGTAGAGTGCAGTTGCAGCAGGGTTGCATTTTCATTCCTCATGATAAATGAGGTCTAAGGGCAACAGGCAGTTTGGCTGGCAACTTGAGAAACAAAGGAGCTTGTTTAGTACCAAGCTTCTAAATGTATTGCAGCTGAAGCTTACACCTGTAACCCATCAGCCTCTCTGCAAGGAGCGCCAAGCTCATTCAGATTTTAGATCTGCTTGAACCTGCGTAGGACACTAAGAATGCAAATTTAATTACGTTGGCAGATCTAGGGAAGGTTTTGTTGCACCCTAAGTGGGGTAGCCAACAACAATGGGCAGTCGTGGGTGAGTTCTTCTTCGTTGTCAGTCACAGAGATCAAATGTTATTGCTCACGAAGGCTTGTGCAGTTACTGTGGTGGTGCAGGTCAAGGCTGACCATGATTTCTTGCTGGTCTTAGATCATGTAAGCTGGTTGTGCTTGCATGCGAGTGAAGTATTGCTCCAGAATTGCTTCACACAAAGTACTTAGTGTGGGAGTGTTCATCTCCACTGAGGCAGTATTAGCCATCCCCATTTGTGCCACAAGTCAATCTTCCACTGGCCTGTTTTGTCTGCTTGCAGGTGACACATTTCCAGTAGGCTGCAGGTTTGATGATCGAATAGTACACTACAAGGTGCGTCCTGCTGACATGGTTCAGCATAACATGTGCCCATGTAGGGAGCACCTTAGCAGGACCTCAGTGCCTCTGCCAATGCTTGAGCTGATGGCGAAGACATCTTTGAGAGACCTCTTACAGGCTCAGATTAGAAACTAAAATCTGGTCTTGCTCTGCAGTACTTTGCTAACAATAACGACACCAGAGAGGAAAGATACTGCACTAGCAATGGTGTGTACATCCCTGGTTGTGGTCTTGACAAGGTCAACATGTCATGGGGACATGATGAGTACATGTATCAGGTTTGCCCCAGGCTTACACTTACCTGATGTTGTGAAGTTACCAAGTCAATGACGTTGCCAAGGGATTATAGACTTGTCGGCTTGCATCGTTGCAGCAAATACTGGTCAGCCGACCTAGCATGTCTACCAAGTGTGTGATTGATTTGCTTAGTACCTATTGTTGCTTCCTGTGAAGGGATAACCTACGTCTTTGTGTGGGTGACACTGGGTCCTCTGTGAGCACCAAGTGATAAGAGTTACGCCATCACAAGTAGAAAACTGATTACATTCTTTGGCTGTTGGCATCAGGTCATGGTGAGAAACGGCACGAAGCTCCCTCCTCAGGCCCTATTTATTGTTCGCTATCATTCCTTCTATGGTGAGAAGCTCAATCTGCAGCTCCACATCTTGCTTGCTTACGTAATCTTTGGTCCACCTTATCCAATTTGCCTATGACAGTCATTTGCTGCCCCTCTGCAGCACTGCATAAAGAAGGCGCTTATCAACATCTGCTCAGTGACTTTGACAGACAAATGCTACCTTGGCTGCACGAGTTCAAGTATGTAATTGTGACATGTTGATCAACTGTGACATGTTTCCTGTAACATGGGCTGGGCTATATTTTTACATGAGAGACTGAGACGTATTGCAGTCTATCTTTTTGGGCTTGCTAAGTGCTGAAGAGTTAGACTGAGACTGAACAAGGTCACTCTTGTTGGTGTCGCTGGGCAGCAAGCACGACCTTTACAGCAAGAGCACAGTCCGCTGTTCAGTACGTGAGTTGAGACCGTATTATCAGTCTCTTATTGACAAGGTGAGTAGACCTGCAATTGCCAGCCGAGTGCCTCAGTACAAAATTCTGAGTTGCTCAATTGCAGCATGCATATACTATCCGCATCTGTAATGTAATTACTACTTGTTTGGCTATGTCAACTTTCATGCCGTTAAAACCTTCTGGCGCTGCAGTACTTCCCTTCCACACTTTGCTGGTGAGGGAAGGCATCATTTTGAACCACCGTTTTCTGGTCTCTCTGCCTGTGCGAGGGGCCTTTTGCCCACATTGCTATTATTGAGCCCCTGCTTCTTTTCTGGAGGTATGGAACAAATTATTACATCAACATAAAGGAGGAGTGCGTTTACTTACCCTTCTGCAGTTGCCAAGGTCCTGCTTTTAGCAAGCGCTTCTCTTGTGATTCTTCTGCCCTCTTGACTAACATTGTTTCCGGCCTTGTCGAAAAGGTCTGAAGTGGACAAGCATCACCTGTAAATACTATTCCATTCATTCATCCATTCAGTTGTTTGACCACACAAGCTTTCAAGGTCTTCAGTACGACCTGAGCACCTGTGAGCTAGGGGACAACGAATAGGGCAGTGGTGCAGTATCTGCAGTCTTGAGCCTTGACTATCGAGACTCCCTTCCCGGCCACGCAGCCAGGCAATTGGCAGTGCTGCAGCCTTGAGCGATGGGTGTGCGGATGCAGTACTTTTACACACTCCCTCTTTAGCTGGGCACTCTCACTCTGATAAGTCATCAATGTCCTTGGAGACACACAATGCAATAAGAAGTGCTGCGTGCAGATTTAGCAGGAGAAGGACAGCCTCTAGCGCCTTCTGTTTGCTTGCATAGTGAGCGATAGAAGGAAATTTCACGTAACGACTGCGTGCCATGCTGACAATCAACCATAAGACCTTGAAGATCAGGGGAACAGCTTAAAAAATTAAGGGTCTCTCACAAGAGCCAGGTAGTAGGAATAAGAGCTGAAGCTGCAAGCAAGACAGGAATGAACAGAGGTCGACATCAGCTACTGCGAGTCAATTGCAATTACAGCGAATTGATTGATCCTTCAGAGGCACGTGCCTTGACTGCTAAATGAGCACATCCTCACCACCATGGCCATTATAATACCCAATCCCCAATATATCAGACATGTTCCTGGGTACAGCTTAGCATTTGTAGTTATTGCTAGCATGGCGAGAGGTCCTACAGGGAGGTCCTACTGTGCTACCTTACTGACTCGCACCTGTCTAACGCGTGGTGCACTAGGTGCAGTGTCGCAGACCTTTGAGAGAGTCCACATGGTGGACTCTTTCAGACAGACACAACAATTCTGTTTTTCGCTTTGAACCTGTCTCGAATATCCACAACAATCTCGTCCACCGGTCACAAGGCAATGACTCCTCTTCTATGGGCTGGTCTTTAGCAGCCCTCGCCCTTTGGCCAGAGCCCTTTGCATTTGCGTAGCCAGAAGCACCGTGCTCACTGACCCGTAAGTAAGCGGCCCGAGCCCTCCCTGGACTTCCGCATCAGCTGCGCTGGTATGCTGATTGACAGCAAGCGCTGAGTTATGCAAGTCTACAGTACACGAATACTACTACATGTGCTATTTCAGATTTCTCACCCGTTGGACTCAACTGAATGAGGACGTCTAGAGCAGTACACGAAGCACAAGAAAGAGGCCATGCGGAATGAACGCTCCGCCCTCCCCAATGCACTATCTTGTTGCAAGTATCTGCTCTGGCTCCCTCGGTTAGCCTGTAGCACTCTGTGTTCACTCGTGGGTACCGTAGCCCCCATGTAGCCGGCTTTCGCACTGCTCCCCGTAGGCCCCCCTAGCATAAGGCTTTGCTTTGTGTAGCCCTGTTTTATTATCAACTCTGCCTGACTGTGCATTGGCTTGATTTGGCCTCCCTAACATGTCATATGCACCGCGCGCCTTCTTCTTCTTTGTTTTTGTCGATGAGCTCCTCGCGAATAGATTCTAATGTGTTAGATTGCACACATTGCATTAGATTGTGTGTGCAAATTGTTAGGGATTGTTAGATTAATGTTAGATCAATGTGTTATTCGCTATCAGTTTGTCATGCATGGTCAGCATGGACGTAGCCACTATGTGAGCGAGGGTGGCATGGCCAGCAGCTGCAGGACTAATTATGTGCAGAGGATAGAAGTACAAGCCTTACAGGGCAGCGGCTTTCACAAAGCCGCGCCAAGAGGTGACGGGTAACACATCAGCAGGTGCTGCGATAGCAGCATAAGCTTGTCACATGACCTTGACTGGCAAGCAGCCTTTGCTCAGCTGGGCCACAGCATTTGCAGCGTGCCCAGATCAGCAAGGCAGGAGGGGCTGCAATGTGCAGCCACTCTGCTACCTACAATGAGCGGGAGGAGACAGGCAGCCCCCGTTCCTCCCTCCCTACACCTCCATGAGGGCCTTGTCCTTGTCTGACTGTGCGGGCGCAGGGGGCGGCCCGTGCCACAGCTCTGCCAACTCACGCCGCCGCCAGGCGACTGCCGCCACAGGGCCCAGCGTCGACGGCACCTGAGGCATTGGCCAGCAGCCGCCAAGCGAGAGGAGTCAAAGCGCACCAAGCAGTAACATCCTTGTCATAGTGGAAGTCAACACAGAACATTCATCGTTGTGATGATCTCGCTAATTTTGGCAGCGGCCGTGGCAGCATGGGGGAGCAGCATAGAAGCGGCCACGTACGAGGTAGAGGAGCGCGGGCTGGGGGAGCCGCGTGAGCACGCCAGCGGCCAGCGCGGCCACGAGCCCAACAGCGTAACCGGCCACGGCATACCACACATACTGGCCACGACGAGCAGCAGGCGGCCGTGGCGCCGTCAGCGAGCTCAGGCCGCCCTTGTCCTCCTCCGCTTCCCGGCTCTTGTGGTAGTCGAAGCAAACGACCAGCGCCAGTAGCATGCCGGGAATGGCCTGCGACCGACAGGAGGCATCAGCTGCCGAGCCCCTAGCCAGGTGAATGCCACTTTGCACGAATGGCCCCGGCACTGGGTAGCTCGCTGGCGCTCACAATGTCACCGAGGCCGAGCATCATGTAGTCGGCACCGAGGCCGCCGGCGCTGAGGAGGTCGCGGGGGAAGAGCAGCTTGATGGGCAGGTCGAGCTTCTTGGTGACGGCGTGCGGCACGGGGACGTGCAGCGAGTGCGCGACCGTGTGGATGGGGTTGCGCGCCTGCTGCGTCGCCACCGACACCATCACATTGGCACCGAACAGTGCCTCGGAGAAGAAGACCCAGAAGACGTCGTACACGAAGAGGCAGCCCAGCAGCAGCACGCACGTCTTGGCGTTGGGCAGGCGCACGTGCGCGACAAAGGCCACGCAGATGGCGGCGCCCAGCAGATTGTTGAGCAGCCAGTGGCCGGTGAGCAGCCACGCGGCGACCACGCCGCCGCTCGTCAACGCCAGCAGGCACTGCGTGCGTGTGGGCATCACCGAGGACGGCGCGGCGGGGCAGCCGCCGCGGCGACGACCATGAGCTCCCACAACGCCAGCAGCTCACAACGGCGCATGGCAGCGCAAAGCAGGGGCCGTCGGGAGATGGGTCTGAGGCCGAGGCTGGGAGGCGTTCGTGGGCACCTGGGTGCGCGTGAAGGAGCCGCAGCAGAGGCGCGCGGCGACGGAGTCGACGACGCCGAGGCGCTGCACGGCGGCGGCGGCATGGGGGGCGAGGCAGAAGGCGAGGGAGGAGGCGGAGGCGGCGGCGGCGAAGGCGGTGACGAGGTGGGAGAGGGCGGCGAAGAGGTAGAACATGAGGAGGAGGGAGGCGGAGGAGGCGAGCGGGACGAGCAGCGCCTGCGGGCCGTCCAGCACGATGGCGGCGCCGCCGCCGGCGTCGCGGTGCCGCGCGCCGTCGCGCTCGTGCGCCAGAAAAAAAAAAAAAAAAAAAAAAAAAAAAAAAAAAAAAAAAAAAAAAAAAAAAAAAAAAAAAAAAAAAAAAAAAAAAAAAAAAAAAAAAAAAAAAAAAAAAAAAAAAAAAAAAAAAAAAAAAA
>WELB01000155.1:42229-54407 GCA_009602725.1 Spirogloea muscicola | reverse complement strand
CTGTGCAGCGGTCCCTAGCTTTTGCGGTCCACTTGCGCGCAGGCCGCGCTCTGGCGGCGGCCTCCGGCTTCCGTCAGGGCGACGTCTTTCCGCCTGCTAGCTACTCAGACTTGCATCTACTGACGAGAGGTTACTGAGAGTTCGCTTACTGCTGTCTCAGTCCTTAGCACTCCGACTCCTTCAGGCCTTGTCCATTCTTTTGGGCTGGCCTCTCCCAGCCACCAGTTAATCTGGCCGCGCTTGCTCTTGCATCTGCGTGCTGGCCGTGCTCTCGCTGCGGCCTCCGGCTTTCGTCAGGGGGATAGTTGCCGGCACGCAGGTGCAGCGCCCTGCACCTGCGTGCAGGCAGAGCCCTCGCTGCTGCCTCTGGCTCTGGCCAGGGGACCCGCTTCCAGAAACCCAGTCTCTCTGACCTGAGGCTGCTTAGCACGGGTTACTGAGTGCTTCGTAGCTGCTTCGTTTCTTTGTAGTGCTTGTTGTTCTTCGTACTTCCCCTGGCCCCTTCTCGTCCTTTGTTCATTCTTTTCTTTTCTGGGCTGGCTTTTTCCAGCCCCTATCCTCAATGGGCGAGCCCTTCTCTCGATACTTTTCCGGCAGCTAGTCTGTCGGATGTGAGGCTCCTCACTCGTAATTACTGAGTGGTCCATCCTCCCCCGTTCTGCCATAGCCTCTTCAGGCCCCGCAGTCGCTGCTTGGCTTGTAGTTTGGCCCTTTCGAACCTTGTCAATTCTTTTCGGGCTGGCTTCTCACAGCCCTTGCCCCCATTGAGAGAGCCACTTCTCTCGCTTCTCACAGCCCTTGCCCCCATTGGAGAGCCACTTCTTCTCTAGAAAGGAATAGAGAAGTGGCACTCCCAAGAGAAGAAAGAAAGTGCTCGCCCATAGAGAAGAAGAAGTGCGCGCCCATAGAGAAGAGGGGCTGGCAAAGAAGAAAGAGCAAGCGCGGCCAGAGTAACTGGTGGCTGGGAGAGGCCAGCCCAAAGGAATGGACAAGGTCTGAAGACTTGCAGCCGCCATGGACAAGGCAGCCTTCACCACCGCCTTGCTGCAGCTCCCGGAGGCCGACCTGCGCGGGCGCGTGCGACTCCACTCGGCCTCCTCCCCGGGGGCCGCGGCGTGGCTCCAGGCCCTCCCCCTAAATGAAGCCCTCACACTCCCGGACGAGGTGTTCCGCAGCCGTCCACCAGCTCCTGGGCCTGCCGCCGCCATGTCTCCAGGGTGTGCAACACTGTGAATGTGGCGAGCGAGGGGCCGAGCCTGGGGAGCTGGCCGCTCATGTTCTGCGCTGTTCCCACGGCGGAGAGCGGACAGCGACCCACGACCAACTCCGGGATGCGATGCATGGCATCCTTGTGGAGGCTGGCTTCTCAGTGGCAGCCGAGAACTCCGCCGTCATGCCGCTCCAGCAACGGGCCGACGGTCTCCACGCTCGTCGCGTCGACCTTGTGGCCACCCCCACCAGCAGGCGGGCCACGTCTTCTCCTGGACGTGGTGACCACTGACTCATGTGACCGCTCACACCCAACCCAGTGTGCCACCAAGGCTGGGTATGCGGTAGCCTGCGCCGCTCGGGTCAAGGAGCTAAAATACGCAGATCACCCGCGGGAAGACGAGTTCTTCCCGCTCGCCATCGATACGCACGGAGCGCTGGGCGCTCGGTGGCTCGAGCTGCTCAACCAGCTCTCACGCCACGCCATTGTCCGCCGCTTCCATGGGGAGCCGGTGGACTCCCATGCAGCAGGGTCGCTAGCGCAGGTGTACCGCATGCGCTTGGCCGTCTCACTGCAGAGGTCTCTGGCCCGCGCGCTGCACCTGCGTGCAGGCAGAGCCCTCGCTGCTGCCTCTGGCTCTGGCCAGGGGACCCGCTTCCAGGAACCCAGTCTCTCTGACCTGAGGCTGCTTAGTTGGGGTTTCTGAGTGCTTCGTAGCCGCTTCGTTTCTTTCTGTGCTTGTTGTTCTTCGTACTTCCCCTGGCCCCTTCTCGTCCTTAGTTCATTCTTTTTTGGGCTCGCTTTTTCCAGCCCCTATCCTCAATGGGCGAGCCCTTTCTCCCTAATCTGGCCGCGCTTGCTAAGAAAGAAGCAAGCGCGGCCAAATTAGAGAGAAGTGCGCGCCCATAGAGAAGAGGGGCTGGCAAAGCCAGCCCAAAAAAGAATGGACAATGTCCAAAGCCAAAGATTAACTGATGGCTGGGAGAGGCCAGCATAAAGGAATGGACAAGGTCTGAAGGAGTGCTAAGGACTGAGACAGCAGCAAGCGAACTCTCAGTAACCTCTAGTCAGTAGATGCAAATCTGAATAGCTAGCAGGCGGAAAGACGTCGCCCTGAGAAAGTGCTCGCCCATAGAGAAGAGGGGCTGGCAAAGCCAGCCCAAAAAAGAATGGACAATGTCCAAAGCCAAAGAAAGAGGAGCCGGAAAAAGGACTACACCACAAATGCCATGAGGGGCTCGCCCATTGAGGATAGGGGCTGGAAAAAGCCAGCCCAAAAAAGAATGAACTAAGGACGAGAAGGGGCCAGGGGAAGTACAAAGAATAACAAGCACAAACAAGAAACGAAGCGGCTACGAAGCACTCAGTAACCCCTGCTAAGCAGCCTCAGATCAGAGAGACTGGGTTCCTGGAAGCGGGTCCCCTGGCCAGAGCCAGAGGCAGCAGCGAGGGGCTCTGCTGTAGTAGCTGCACGCAGGTGCAGCTACTACAAAACACTGCAAAACACATAGACGATGCAGAGGGAAGCTCAGTACCTACGAGTGAGCAACACGAAAGCTAAGGACTGAGACAGCAGCAAGCGGACTCTCAGTAACCTCTAGTCAGTTGATGCAAGTCTGAATAGCTAGCAGGCGGAAAGTCGTCGCCCTGACGGAAACCTGGGGAGTTGGGCGCAGGTTGCGGCTTCGGTGGCCCAGCGTTTCATCCGGCATGGGGGTCTCCTCCTGGAGCAGGCGGCCGCGGACGTGGAGACTGGCACGTCGCCATTCCAGGCGGCTCTCCGCTCAGCCCGGGATGCGCTGCTTGCGAATCACCCCGCCCTGGTGCCACGGGCCGTCCCGTTCGCGCTCCTCGCGCGCATGGCCGACCTCCGGGCCCAAGCTCGCTTCATGGCGGAGGTAGATGCGGCCTCTTTCTCCACGGCGCTGGGGCCTTTGCCTGCGGACGACCTCGGGGGTCGCGCGCGACTGCTCTCGGCGTCCTTACCAGGGGCGGCTGCTTGGCTGTCTGCTCTGCCGATCCACGACGCGCTTCGGATGCCGGACGATGCATTCCGAACGGCGGTGCACCGCCTACTAGGCCTCCACCCACCATGCCTAGGTGGAGTACACCAATGCGAGTGCGGCGAGCGCAGCCCGGACGCGGCGTCACTGGCGGCCCATATGCTCCGGTGCGCACGGGGAGGGGAGCGGACCGGCACACACGACCTGCTCCGGAACGCGATGTTCGGCATATTTGTCGAAGCCGGTTACATTGTGGCGCTGGAGAACTCCAGCATCATGCCTCTGACTGCTGGGGCGGACGGCTGCCTCCACACCCGGCGCACCGATCTCGTCGCTAGCGCGCTCGGCGGGGGGCCTCGGCTCATTGCCGACGTCGTCACAACGGACTCCTTGGATTCCAGGAGCGCTACACGCTCGGCAGAGGAGGCGGGCTACGCCGTCCGCCAAGCGGCAGGCGCCAAGGAATGGAAATACTCGGATTACCCGGTGGGAGACGAGTTTGTCCCACTCGCCGTCGACGTACACGGAGCCTTTGGCGCAAATTGGCTTGACCTGCTTCACCGCCTTGCGTGGCGACCAGCGGCCCGCCGCCACATGCAGCAAGGCGACATTGAAGCCAGAGCAGCCTGGCTTCAATGTCGCCGGGTCCCTCGCCCAAGTCTTCTGGATGAGCTCGGCCATCTCTTTGCAATGGTCCCTTGCCTTCGCGGTTCACTTGCGCGCAGGCTGCGCTGTGGCGGCGGCCTCCGGCTGCAAAGTGATGGCCGAGCGCATCCGGAAGACTTGGGCGAGGGACCCGGCGACATTGAAGCCAGGCTGCACTGGCTTCAATGTCGCCCTGCTGCCCGTGGCGGCGGGTCGCTGCTCGCCGCGCAAGGTGGTGAAGCAGGTCATGCCATTTTGCGCCAAAGGCTCCGTGTACGTCGACGGCGAGTGGGACAAACTCGTCTCCCTCCGGGTGATCCGAGTATTTCCATTCCTTGGCGCCTGCCGCTTGGCGGACGGCGTAGCCCGCCTCCTCTGCCGAGCGTGTAGCGCTCCTGGAATCCAAGGAGTCCGTTGTGACGACGTCGGCAATGAGCCGAGGCCCCCCGCCGAGCGCGCTAGCGACGAGATCGGTGCGCCGGGTGTGGAGGCAGCCGTCCGCCCCAGCAGTCAGAGGCATGATGCTGGAGTTCTCCAGCGCCACAATGTAACCGGCTTCGACAAATATGCCGAACATCGCGTTCCGGAGCAGGTCGTGTGTGCCGGTCCGCTCCCCTCCCCGTGCGCACCGGAGCATATGGGCCGCCAGTGACGCCGCGTCCGGGCTGCGCTCGCCGCACTCGCATTGTTGTACTCCACCTAGGCATGGTGGGTGGAGGCCTAGTAGGCGGTGCACCGCCGTTCGGAATGCATCGTCCGGCATCCGAAGCGCGTCGTGGATCGGCAGAGCAGACAGCCAAGCAGCCGCCCCTGGTGAGGACGCCGAGAGCAGTCGCGTCGGCGGACGGCGTAGCCCGCCTCCTCCGCCGAGCGTTTGGCGCTCCTGGAATCAGAAGAGTCAGTTGTGACGACGTCAGCTATAAGCCGAGGCCCCGCCGAACGCGCTGGCGACGAGATCGGCGCGCCGGGTGTGGAGGTGGCCGTCTGCCCCAGGAGGCATGATGCTGGTATTGTCGAGCGCGACAGTGTAACCGGCCTCCACGAATAAGCCAAACATGGCATTGCATAGCAAGTCGTGGGTGCCGGTCCGCTCCCCTCCCCGTCCGTGCGCACCGGAGCATATGGGCCGCCAAAGACGTCGCGTCAGGGCTGCGCTCGCCACACTCGCATTGCTGTACTCCACTTAGGCAGAGGTTACTGAGAGTTCGCTTACTGCTGTCTCAGTCCTTAGCACTCCGACTCCTTCAGACCTTGTCCATTCTTTTGGGCTGGCCTCTCCCAGCCACCAGTTAATCTGGCCGCGCTTGCTTCTTTAGGCAGGGTGGGTGGAGGCCGAGTAGGCGGTGCACCGCCGTACGGAATGCGTCGTCCGGCATCCGAAGCGCGTCGTGGATCGAAGAAGAAAGGGCTCGCCCATTGGCAAAGCCAGGCCCAAAAGAATGGCCTAGATGGTACCTCTCTAATTCTTTTCGTTTTTTGGTCGAACGCTGGCGATGGACGTGCACGGAAGAAATGTGTATAAAGTGACGGAGGGCCAGTATGGCCAAGTACCAAGGCAAGCACATTGACAGATGTAGATCACCTGCTGCTAAGCTGACCCGCTCAGTAACCACGAGTCAGCACACAGAGGTGCTAACTGATGCCCGAATACTGGACTGCAAGCGACAAGCTCTTGTGCCACCAACTAAGGCTCGACCAGCTTTCTGATGCAACGCATGAGCCTGAGCTCGCTGCAGACATGCTTACATTCACATCGCAAGAATGGTAGGAGGTGATCATTGCGGATGATCAATGCACGGGAGAAGGCGCGCGGTGCGCAGTGGTTTGAAAGAGAGGCCAAATCTAGGCTTTACAAATGTCCTGGTAACGGGGTATTGAGTTGGCAAGGGGCGTTCGGCAGTCGGTGGCTGGACCTCAACACGCGCGCATGAACTGAAAGGAAGGTCGTTTCGAGCCTCACAAAGTCCTGGTAATGGGGCAATAAACTAACGAATGGGGTCTCTAGTACCCACGAGTGAGCACATACATAGACGATGAGCTAAGCTGAGGAGCCAGAGTACCACCACACAGAAGAGGATCGCCGACGAGGCCAGTGACAACTATACCCACTTTCAAAGACTCCTATGCCATCCTTTCCTCTAACATCGGTGTTTGGCTCCTAGTGCAGATATTGTCAGATAACAACATGAGTAAAGAGGACTCTAGTGAGGTTGGTGCCGCACGGACGTGCGCTTGTGTGTCACAACTGGGACCTGTAGTAGGTCTAAGAGGGCAACGAATGAGCTAGTGCTCTGTACACGTGCCAGCCAATGACTACAGTAAGCTGTGTATTACTGGCCCCGAGTTGCACATGTAGTACCTCAGTCCATATCTCTAGATTAATGCCTTGAAGTTTGCAGTAGGCTCATTTAAGAGAAACTCAGCGCCGCCAGAATGGAAGCAATTGTAGGAAAGACTTCCTGAAGAGGAGGTAAAGCGTGAAAATGCTCGCACTCCTTCAATGACGACTCTAACCATGGCCTCACTGCTCCAAGAAAGGTTTCCAGCCGAGGGGACAAGATAGCGTCCCAATCAACCTGCGAAACATGGACGACCACACGCAACGAATACACAGAGCCGTGTACATCAGAACAAAGGCCGGAAACCAATTGCGGTCGAGCTTAGATCATGATAACTGATGGTTATTGAAGCAGCACCTACTTTGACATATGTACACAATAATTGGAGTCCACAAAGAAGGTGTAATTCCTGTGTTCAGTTGTGGAGGAGCTCAGATTGCACATCAAGTCTACAAAGCCTCTTCTCTGCAGCGACGTGATGGCCTTAAGCTGACCTGCACCCCTGGAGGAATCAGTGTGGTGACCTCCAGGCCGGCAGCCAAGTAAAGGCCGAGCAAGGTGATATATCCAACAGCGGCAGTCCCTCTTACAAGTGGCATGAAGTTGTACCTGCCGAGCACTTAAAGCATGTCAACCAGGACATCTCGCAAGCATTCCAACGTGGCATCCGTGACAAATAGATGATGCCAGCTCCAAAGCATACATGAGCAATGCTGACATGTCATTTGAGCCTGACTTGGTAGCCATATGGATGGGAAAAGGGATGAGACAATCGCTTGAATTCCCCAAACAAACATGCCAATGCATACCAGTAGTACGAGAGACGGAGAATGCAGTGGGAGAGCTTGTCAATGGCTCGTGGGGCTGCCAGCTTATCATCCTCATGGCAGATGACGTGACATAGTTCCTGCAAAGGATACACCGCTTCAGAAGTAAGAGCAGTTCCTGCACAATTCCTAAATGATTGCCTGCATCATCCATGCAATCTCTGACAAGCCCTGAATATACTCCACGCATGCGAACGATCAACATGTTGCAGCCTCTCAAGCCCATGAAGACACGGCTATGGGTGTGGAATGTTACCTTCCAGGCGCAGGACATCTCAGCATCATATCGAGCCCAACGTGCCGGTGTGCCAGGTGTTCGAATGAAAAAGTCCACTGTATTAAGAGGCGTTTGGCTGCATATCAACACAGTCCTAACCTTAATGACAAGTTTCTGCATGCAGCCAATCACATAAGTGCTTTCCGGCTTGAACCCTGTTGAAGTTTGAAATATCAGCACAATGATTATATCCAATTGGAAAAATGCCTGCTGGCCTTGCACAAATCAAGCCAAGATGCAGAACATGATCACAAGGCCCAATTTCGTCGGGAAGCTGCAAACTGAGTACTTGACTTACGTATTTTGGATAGCCAGGCGGGTGCCATCGAGGACAAGGCTGTGATTCACACAGAATAATGGTAAAATATCAGTGAGCACGGAGCAGGGCATTTGCCAAATGGGTGGGAAATTCAATGGTATGTACTTATACAGGTTGGCCTGTTAACTGCAACAGAGAGATGAGTTCATGCAACTCAATACTTTCTCCCTTGGACCCCTTCGTTTGAGTGCTAGCCAATCCAGAGGGGAGGCCTTACGTAGGGTCGGCAAGACTTTGACAAGGAGTCACAACGTAGAAGTCCCCGCCCACAACCTTGTAGAGGTCAGAGCAGTCCAAGGCAGCCTCCACCTGCCCATACCTCGGTCTATGTGACTAAGGACCCCCCTTTACTCATCTGCGTTCTATGCTTTACAACGTACAGTGTTCTCCTTCACAATCCTTATAGGCTCTTCAAGTTATGAGCAATGTTGCAACATTGACTACAAGGTGTTTTAACTTCTTGGCCACCTGTTGGCGCTGAGAGCCTTCGGCAAGCGACACGCGCTCATTGGCTGCATTGAAAACGTAGCCCCTCTCTAGGATTTGTGTCTTCATCAACTTGAAAGCCCTGCCCAATGGTGACAAGACAAAGTTTAAACAAAGACTCCCCTGTCACAGTAAGTACAGGATGATGAGCAGGGCAATCGGTAAGCAAGACATAGATGTTTACTTGCAGTACTTTCAAGAGGGTGATCGCCCTGTGCAAGGCCCTGCAATGAAGCATATAAGGTTGTCATCATATGTTGCCCACCTGGTGAAATTCGGATAGTACCGGAGCACTCTACTGTGTCCGAGCTGTATGGGAGTGTGCGACCCAAAGCCTGCCACAAACTCCCTAGGGCTGCAGATGGGCAAGTCGTCGTCAACAGATGTCAACAACAACAATTACTGTGCAGGGCCACAAGCCCTTGTGCAACTTATCACTCAGCTGCTTGCGCCAATCTCAAGCGAGCCACACTGCTGTTGAGACACTTCCTAACCTCACCTGAGCTGGTCCACCCAGACAACGGGGTCGCATGGCTCTGCCAGCTGCCGCCACCGTACGGCAATGGAATACATGCTCCGCCAGGTGTCCACAGTGCCCTGCTGTTTGCTGTCAAACCCATAGCCGCTTTCGCTGCTGCTGCTGGATGATGCAACACCGCCCCGGTTGCTCGTTGAGCAGGTCGCATCTTCAGCAAGGTCTCCATTCTCTACAGATGCACTTGCCAGCTTTCTCCGTCCCACTTTTCGTGTGGATGTTGCCCGGCTGCCTGGCACCCCACTCGCTGAACTTCCTTGCGACAAGACCTCAGAGACTCCGTCCTTGTCATCCCTACTGGTCTCCACCATGCCCTTCCATGACGAGCGCACTGCCTGGGCAATGTTGATGGCGGCCAGGCCAGCCATGCGGTGCTGCAGAAGACAAAGACATCGCACGAAAGCGCAGATTGAGTTGAGGCACTGCGCTTGTGATGATGGCACAATATGGTCTCAAACAGCCTTTAAGTGTATGGAAGTCTGTGTGCTATTCAACGGACTGGTTCAATGTTGCGCAACTCCAGCACACCACCATCCTCCGATTACAAGAGCTCAATGCAGGATATGACCTGTCGCGCATTCTTCAGAAAGCCAGGGCAGGTGTACTGCATCCTCCTGCCAAGCCGGTCTGCAAACTCAAGCATAGCTGCCCGTTGCTTCTCCAGTCTTGCATCCACTCTGCTCCTCGACCTCCTGGAGAGGGCCTCCAGGCTGACCGGCTGGGGTACGTAGTCAGGGAAGAGTAACGTCGGCGGCATCTTCTTGCACCAAGCGAGCTTGAAGTTGGCATCGAGGTCGTTGTCAATATTGAAGCAGTGCAGCGGCTCCTGCAGGTGGCGTGCCGTGTAGAGCGCAACCTCGCGCTGGTAGAAGGCCAAGAACAGGTACATGGCACCCTCTCCCTCAGGCTCCAGGCCCAGAATAGCATCATACTCCTTGACTGCGTCGCCCAGCAAGCCCGTCGCGTGGTGGCACGCTGCACGCAGGTAGTGGCACTCCACATGCTGCGGCTCCACAGCCAGTGCCTGCTCGAGGTGCTTCACTGCCTCCCTGCCGATGTCAACACACTGGTGTTGATTCATGCATGAAGTGTTGGCTCCATTAGCTACTCTACCCTCCCTCTCGATTTCGACACTAAGTAAGGCTCACCTCTACACATGTCAGTTCTGCTCAGAAAGGTTCTAGATATTTCAGTAATGACTTTTGGAATCCGTGGATCTTGTATAAGACTATGGACCATTCAAAATCTGTACACACTACGAGGTCCAACATCTACTTACAGGAGCCGTGAATGTACAGCAGGCAGAGCGGGCTGCTTCTGCTTAGTAGACACGAAAACAAGCATGCAAGCTTTGCATGCATTGCAACTAATGTAGTGGTGGTTTGTAACTGCCAAGCTGTGCAAAGCTCACCCACCTGTGCTTACCGAGGCCGTGTAGGAAGAGGCCAAAGAGGCGGTGTGCAAGCGAGTAGCTCGGGTCCAGCTTTATCGCCTTTTGAAAGCATTCCGTTGCCTTCGGGGCAATGCCCCTATCCTTATACGACTGCATGAGAAACAGCAGACAAAGCAAGGTAATGAGCATCTGCCACAAGTTGCACTGTGGCACACCTCGGCACTGTAAAGCAACAATCTGATGACAAATAAATACTGATGACAGAGGCATCTTAACAAGGTCATACATGCGCTTCGCTAATGGTGAACGACAACATCATCACAGATGCAGCTGGGTCCCAGTGGTCAGAAGCAGTGCCCCAGCCGGGCTGTGGCTCAGACCTGCCCCATGTTGACCCAAGCCTCCTTGAACGTTGGGTCAAGCTTAACGGCCTTATCAAATGCCGCAATGGCGTCCTCGCAACGGCCCGCTGCACTGAGCGCAAGGCCAAGGAAGTTGAAGGCAGCCTTGTTGCTGGGGTCTATGGCGGTGCAGGCGCAGAGGTCCTGGATGGAGCCATGAAAATCTTTGAGCTTGCACAGCACGAGGCCGCGCTCTTGCAGCACGTCCGGCGACGCCGGCTCCAGTGCCTGTGCACGAGTGAAGTCGTCAACCACCTCCTGGGAGGCACCGAGCGCTGCACGCGCCTGCGCTCGCCGCTTCCACGCCTCTGCTGCTTTGGGCTCCACCTTGAGCGCGGCGGTGAAGTCGGAAATGGCTGCGTGGAGCTTGCGCTGAAGCGCATGCGCCGTGCCACGGCCAATGAGGGCAGCCACGTTGCGCGGCTCGCTCCGCAATATCTGGCTGAAGGTGGCAGCAGCCTCTGCGTGCTGCCCAGCGTTGACCTGCATGATGCCCACGGAGAGCTGCACAACCGAGACGGAGTGCCCCTCCCCGCTGCTGCCGCCACCGCCGCTGGCGCCATCGTTGCTAACGCCGCTAGTGCCACCAGGCCTGCTCGCGCAGCAGGCATTCAGAGCACGAAGCAGGGGACTCCATGACAACTGCAACGCAACCATGTGCAAGCGGCCACCAATGCCACCCATCAACGTGCCGCTGTCCTGCTCTGAGGTCGATACTCAGCGTGGTCGACATCACACACAAGTCAGCGAGCGCGTCGGAGGCGACCTCGGCCTCGGCAAACCCGTTGTGCTGCAGTTCCCCTTCTCCTGCCGACACCTGCAGCAAAGTGGTTCCAAGTCCGGCCTACTGTCATGCCCACAATGCTCTGGCGCAGAGGTGCACGACTGCTAAGTTGGCAATGATCAAGCGGTTAGCCAAATTGCAGCCACCTCTGATTCTTAGTGTCGACTACACAGCCTAATGTAGCTGAGGGCACGATTACAGCGAGCTGGAACACTTCAGTGGCGCTCGCAACATCGGGCGCTGCCTCCACCAGCCTCGGCGCGACAGGCGGCAGGTCGACCGCCAGAGTGGGGAGAGCCGCCATGGATGTGTGATCCAGGGCGCCATTCAGCTGAACAGCGGCCGCTGCTGCAGCGGCCGCCTCCTTCCGAGCAGCCTCGCCGAGGCTGCCGGCGGCTGCTGCTTCGAAGCGCAGGAGGTCCTCCAGGTCCGCTCCATGGCGGAGCGCCTCGGCGAGGCCCTCGCGGCAGGCCTCCGCAGCCTCGTCCAGCCGGCCCAGCGCCTGCAGCGCTGCGCCTGCACGGTTGCCAGTGGAAGCCGGCGCTGTCGGCAGGAGCTGCGGCAGGCCAAGGCCTCGACAAGAGGAGGCTTCGGAGCTCAGCTCGAGCTACGCCATGGCTGCTGGGGCCCCCGGGCGCGGCGCTCACTGCGGCGCAGGTGCGCGGCGACGCAGCGGCGGTCGGCGACCAGGGCGCGCTCGCACTCCCGCAGCGCGTGCTTGTGCAGCTCCAGCTTGCCGTAGCAGAAGGCGCGGCTGCTGCTGCGCCGCCGCCGCCCCGCCGCCGCCGCCGAGCTGGCCCCGTGAGCGCCCAGCAATCGCGGAAGCGGCGGCGGCGTTTTTTTTTTTTTTTTTTTTTTTTTTTTTTTTTTTTTTTTTTTTTTTTTTTTTTTTTTTTTTTTTTTTTTTTTTTTTTTTTTTTTTTTTTTTTTTTTTTTTTTTTTTTTTTTTTTTTTTTTTT
>WELB01000155.1:27545-41897 GCA_009602725.1 Spirogloea muscicola | reverse complement strand
GGCGGCGGCGGCTGCGGGCCCTCTGCGGCGCCGCCCCGCTTCCGGCATGTGTCGCGGAGCGCCAGTGGCGGAGGCAACGGCACCGCAGACCGTGACCAAGCCGCCGCCGCTGCCACCGCCGCCACCGCCGCCAACGCCGCCTCCGCCGTGGGCAGGAGCGTCCATGACGGAGCTCGAGCCCGCGGTGAGCCCGAGCTCCTCGCCCATCTCGCCGCAGCTCCGGCGCCGGCTCTCGCACCGGCTCTCGCGCCGGCCACCGTCCCGCTCCGGATCCCCCGCCTGTGGCCTGGCACAGCCTCAGCGTACACCAAAACCCGAACCCCTGATGTATCAAATCCTAAGTGAGATCTTTTTACGGACTTTTTTGAGATGAATCTACGCAGCCTTAGCTGGTGGCACAAGAGCTTGTTGATTGCCGTCCGGTATTCGGGCATCAGTTATCGACCTCTATGTGCTGAGTCGTGGTCGTTACTTAGCGGGTCAGCTTAACAGCAGGTCATGTACATCTGTCAATGTGGATTGCCTTTGTACTTGGCCGTTCAGGCCCTCCATCACTCAATTCACACTCTATTCCTTATCGTGCGGACGTTGACGTCGTATGCTGCCGGTGAGAGCTCGATGCGGCCTTGACGGCGGCGGCGGAGCTGCGGCTGCTGCAGATGGCTCGGCGCTGGGGCCGGCGCTGGAGCGCGCCCGAGCGGCGCTGCTCGTCGAGCGCGACTACGGCCACGCTGACCTCGTCGCCAGCAACGCCCGCTTCAGCGACTTCGCGCGGCGCTACTTCGCCCACGTCGGCCAGCTCCTGGCCGCCACCGATGCCGCCGCTGCCGCCAGCGCCAGCCTTGCTGCGCTCGAGTGGCGCACAGCCACGGCGCCGTTCGGGCAGTACAAGGAGCTCGGCCCTGCGGCGCGTGAGGAGCTGGTGCGGCGCTCCCTCGCTTGCCTGGACAGACTGCGGCCACGGTCCGCTGCCGCCACAAGCCACGGCAGCCATGGCCGCCTGCTGCTGCCGAGGCAGGCCGCCGGCGCCCAAGCCCAACTGCAGCAGCTCCCCGAGCACCGGCCCCATCAGCGCGAGGTACCAGTGGGTCTGCAGTACCCCGCTGGTCGTCCTGACCTGGCTGTGAAGCCGCGGAGACAACGAGCGGACCCCGCACAGGGGGCGGCACCGCGGGGTGGTGGCGTGGTGGCCAGCGCACGACAGCCTGGGTTGGCCGTGGCCCTATTCAAAGGTAGCGGCAAGGCGAGCTTGCACGGGGAGGAAGGCTATGAGGAGGAAGGCTATGATGTGAGGACGCAATGGTCCGCGGTTCATGAGGCCAATTGTGCCATGGCCGTGTCTGGAGCCACATCCTCCACAGTCGAGAGCGAGTTGGTAGCTGCAGCGCCGGAGCGTGCGAGGAGTCGCCACGAGGTCGATCTGCAGGATCAGATGGCGGTGCGTGAGGATCAGCGACTGCTGCTGGCGAGGCCGTTGCAGGAGGCGGCTGTGCTCAGGGAGGCGCTCGCAAGCCGGTCCCGGAGCAGGTCCAGGATGTCGGCGGCAGGCTGCGAGGCAGGATCTGCAGAAGAGTGTGGGCCTGACACACATGGCGAGAAGGGGAGCGAGGGCAGAGGCTACGACCACAGCGAAGCACAGCAGACCGATGAGTGGTTTGCGGCGCGGCGGGGCCGGCTGACAGCAAGCACCTTCAGTGCGGCTCTGGGCTTCTGGCCGCGCGGTCGGGTGGAGCTGTGGGAGGAGAAGATTGGCCTGCGCGAGCCGTTCCGCGGCAACGCCGCCACTCGCTGGGGCACCAAGTCCGGCTGGCCCCCAAATGCATGCCCTTCTACTTCAGTGATGCTGGCAAGCACTGTGAATGAGTGCGCAGGCTTCTCTACCCCGACCTTGGCAGCCTGTTGAAGTCCTACAAACCTGAAGCTGACGCTAGTATGCCATTCAGAAGTCTGAGGGATGCGGTGGAGTTGTGGCAGGAAAGAGGCGGTTGCCATCGAGGAGTACAAGCGGGTGACGTGCAACGCCGTCGAGCGCAAGGCGTTCCAGGTGTACCGAGGGGGCGGCGACACAACGGCCGGTTGGTTGGGCGCGTCGCCCGACGGCCTCGTGCCCGACGACGGTCTGGCTCTTGGCGGCGTCGGCGGCGGCGTGCTGGAGGTCAAGTGCCCCGCCGGCGTCGGCGGCCGTGGTGGCGGCCTTGGCCGGCCGGGTGTGGCAGCGGCTCCGTACGCCACCATGCCGGACTACTACATGCCGCAAGCGCAGGGCCTGCTGGAGGTGCTCGACCGCGAGTGGCTCGACTTCTATGTCTGGACGCCTGCGCGCGGGAGCGCCGTCTTCCGCGTCGCCCGTGACCACGCCTACTGGACGCTCATGTTCCGTGCTCTCGCCGAGTTTTGGTGGGAGTTCGTGGTGCCTGCCAAGCACGCACTGCGTGCTGGTGGCGGCGCCCGCGCTGCTGCTGTTTTCCGCCCCACCGAAGCACATGCCTATTGCGCCGTGATCCGTGCCGAGAGCCGTCGGCTTGCCGGCTTGGCGCCACGGGCGTGGTCCACACCAGCAGCACCTATGAATGTGCTGCCGCAGTAATCTGAGCCCTCAAGCCTGGATCCTGTCTACGAAATAATTGCCAGGAGAGCCAAGCCTTCCAACCAATCTACTTTAGCCCTTAGGCTGACCTCATTACAATCAGGCTAACCTCCAAGTCTTGATAGTTTTATTCTTTGAGTGAGCAACACAGTCAGGGCTGCCCATATCATGAGCAGTCCGGAGCTTGGATTGATCGCAGCAGCTTGACCTCGATCATGGAGATGCATATTACATTCTCTTTGCACACTCAGACGTGCATTTTCCTGCTTGAAAGGCTGCCTGTGCTGGCCTCTATTTCGACCCCGTCTAAGTACTTGGTGCCTTCGAAATTGGTGACACGTCACAGCGAAGTTGACAGACATGGCAGACTTACCTGGCTCTCAATTAGAGCGGCCAATTTTGAGTCTGGAAAGCCTTCAATATCTATAAGCTGCTGATGATTAAAGCATGGGTGATGCCCTCACCTCGCACAGGTTTGGCGGCAGTTGTACAGAGGTGATAACCACGACTTAGTAAAGACCGATGGAAGTGGTACAGAGGTGGTCCTGAAGACTTAGCACCAACAAGTCAGAAGCAGATATTAACAAAAATAAGAGCATGAGTCGTGACACTAACCCATACATACAACCTCAAATAGGACAAGCAACATATACTCATCACTGCAGAGGAGGCTTCTTTATTGCTTGGACATCCTGCTCAGAATCCTTAGGAGCAGGCGGTCTCCTTGGCAATCATTTCGGCAAAATGGATCTGGGCATCTACTGGGACTGTCGTTTATTTATATGATAACCACATTGCTGTAAGCCATGGGAATGACTGAGGCCATGCCTTGAGTATATACAGGAGGTTTTGACTTCAAGTCCAGTACCTTAAGGTGAACACTGAGTGCCTCGATTTTACAGATGTCTGCAACTTCTACTATCAAAGATGCTGATACTTCTCGTTGTTGAGATGCTCTTTACCCTCCACTGATGACTTACTTGTGGCAATCCTGACTAGAAGCACGTCCCTTTCCAAAATAGATTCTGATTCATGGTATAGCCTTTGTAAGGGCAGTGGTCTGAAGCTGACGCTAACCTTCAGTTGCTTGCTGGCTTGAGGAGTGCACATGGGTTGCATAAGCTAGCTTACGTGCAATGCTTTACTTGAAGGAGGCAAGTTAGGAAGCCAAAATTGGCAACAAACACAAGTTAATGCTCTGCCGATCAATACTCGCTGCACAAGAGCTTCGCAGAAGCTTTACGCGCAACATCCACCTGCCTTCAGCAGGAGCTAGCCTTTACTTGACGGCCTTTTTGAAGTTGTCTCGAAAGGCCTTGGAGGTGATGAAAAGCACTGCCCCACAAGCAGGTAAAGTGAGCATTGACAGCATGAGAGAGAAAGCACCGAACCATATGATGCACCTTGTCTTGAAGCACAGCGACAAGATCAGAAAGCCTGGATTGACACCAAGACATGAGGCTGAGTTTACTTGTGGCGGAAACTCATTACTACTCATGTGCTTGGAAATTCTATCGCAGCCAACACTACATGTTGCAGGCATGCGATGCAGTGAGGTCAATTATCACCTGGCCACGCAGCAGTGAGGGCGCTCCTTGTCGTAGTTGAGCTTGTGTAATTTGTCCTTGGGAAGCCCGACCAGAATCTGGCAGCTGGAGCAACAGGAGACAATGGGGACGCCCTTGTGAGCTATTTGAGCATCTGATGCACGCAACTTGCTATTCTGCAGGACTTGTTAGATTGGCTTGGAATGGAAGCGGAGAGACGGCACATTCGTGCAAAAGGACGGTTTGCCTGCAGGAGTCAATTGCAGTCATGGGCCCTGCTGTGTGTATAGGCCACACACTGTGTGAGCTGGCACACGATGCCATTCAGTAACTAACGTTCCGGGGCTTTACCTCCAGCCGCGTAGATTATAAACAGGAGAACTGGATTGAGGGCAAAGTTAACCATGCCGCCAATTACTGGGACACTCGAGATGATGGGCAGGCCGGCTCTCGCAAGCCCTCCCGCTCGAGAGGATTGCAATCTGGGCGCATGAACTGCTGCTTGGGAGAAAGCCCTGCCCAGAAAAAGCGCCGCATGCAGCTATCAATTCAATGCACACGTGCTTTCGAGCCAGGCCCTCACAATAATGTTAAAAGGCTTGTTGGTCAAGTGCAAGGCTTTCTGGTTCATGCAAGAATACCAACAGACAGAGCTCTATTGCGACTTCTTCCCGCGGTCCTTGTGCAGGTGCTTGCGTGTGGCATCCCAATGATCTAGCATCAAAAGGACATGTGCTGGGCAGCTCACACCTACAGCGAGCTGAATTGACTTGGCTGGCGGCTTGCCAAATTCGAAGCATGCAGTCTAGCCAGTGTCTACTGTCTTCATGATCCCAGCGGAGCTCATTCAAGACCCGTCTGAAAGTAGAGGGCTTTGAATCGTGCGTCGCACAATTGCACCCTATCAAGGTCTCCGAGTTATGCCTTGTGGGTAGAAGCTAGTGCATAAGAGAGAGAGGACGAGCTGCTGCCTTTGACATCGGGGCTGAGCCTTCGAGGCACATGCGGAGCGAAGACAACGAGCGACTGGGCGACGGCAGCCAGTGCTCTGTGGCACGACCAAGTGGGCGAGTCGCTGGGACCTGGCTCGGGCGCTCTGGGCGGCGAGGCTGCCGCCGAAGGCCGAAGGCGGCGCTCGCAGCACGGCCGGCGCAAGAGCCAGGCTGGGCAAGGGGCCGCGGCAGCGGCAAGCGGCCACGCCCAGTGCCGCCATCGCTCGCTCGGCGGCCCTGCTGCTGCCGCGGGAGCCTCGCAGAGGCTTCGCCTCGCGGCTTGGGGTGCCGGAGGCGAGGCGTCGTCCAGCTGAGCCGCGAGCTGCGCAGCAACGCAACGGCTGCCTGCGTGGGCTCTCAGGAAGTGGATGTGGTGGAGAGCACCCAGTGGCCACTTTGAGTCGCTGTAAGCTTTGACGCTTTTCTGGCACCTTCGAGCTTTGTTCATTCTCTTTCTCGGCTGGCCAATATAAGCCATCGGCCTCTACTGGACGAGTCTGCTCTGATGAGACCCACCAGTCCGTCCGAAAGGCTTTCGTTTTCCTGGCCCCTTCGACTTTGTTCGGCCTTTTTTCTGGGCTGTCAAAACTACAGCCATCGCCCTCTACTGGAAGAGCCTCTTTCTCCCCAAAAACCCTCAGAGAATGGACAAGTCCAGCAAGAGGTAAGCACACACCTAAGCAAGTGGCTACATTCATCCATCTTTCTGCATCGGTCCTCGTTTCATACTCTACTTGAGAACATCGCGAGTCTAGGATATGCACGACGTGAGGATATGCTTCCAGCCGAGATGGGCATGCCAGCAGCCAATTTGTCGTTTTTGCGACGTCAGGTGCCAGCAGTTTGCAACGGTTTGGAAAGTACACTCACCACTTCAGGTTGCTCCTTAATTGAGACCTGAGTAATAAGAGGGTCATGCCGTTGTGGTGTAACGAAGGAATGCAAGTGTGAATGTTTTCCTCCGCTTGGTCGAAGCATGCATGCAAGGGCAGGCCGATGTATTCTGGCCTTGGCTCTGTGAACATGGCAAATGGTTGGGTGCAAGCTCAAGTGGGCAACAGAAGGGGCCGCTGCCACCGACCACGGCCCCACGTCTGCATGCATGTGCAGCAGACGCCTACACAGGACCCGGGTGGTTGTGATAGCCAGGTTGTCTGGCAGCATCTAGCGCGTTGCCACAGTCAAAATTGGCGCAATATTTGACCTGACTGAGTCACTCTCGACTTGCACCAAGTGCCTGCTAATGGCGCAAGTGGTGCACATATCCGTGCATATAGTGGCAGACAGGACTAGGTCCTGTTGCACCGACGCCCCTGCCATTGCTGCAACTGCCTTTGGCAGCGGTGCAATCAGGCAGTGGAGGAAGTGACAGCTACATCGCGGAGAATCATCTCCAGCAGGAACTCATTCCACGTGTCAATTGGGCCGGGCATGCACCAGTGTAAGCAGTCCTGCGGCAGAGGCTTACCCGCCTCGGCGGCTGCTTTCGCAGCCGCCTTGGCCGCTGGGTCGGTGCTGCGGTACGGCCCTGGGTGGCCGTCAGCGCGCCCCTCCGAGCTCGGCGTCACATCCATCACCGCCAGCCGCGAGCCCCCCTTGCCGCCACCGCGGGCCACCTCAGACGCGCGGGCTGCGGCTGCCAATTGGCGTGCGCGCATGTCGTCTGTGAAGGTGTTGGGCCAGTGCTCGTCTGGCGCTAGTGGTGCCGTGCGGCTCGCGCACGCGCCTCCAGTGTTCCACTCTCCGCCCTCGTAATGGTCGGGCGAGAACGTGCGCAACACTGTGAGGCCGGCGTAGCCTGGCGCGCCCAGCGCCGCTCCCAGCGCCGTCGCCAGCGCCTCGCTGAACGCCTCTGTGTTGCTCAGTGGCAGCCGGCCAGGAGCCGCAAGCGTGCTGTTGGGGGGCGGTCTCCAGCCAACAGCGCCGACGACGGTGCCGTTGCACACAAAGGCTGCCGGCTTGACCCACCAGTGACCAGAGCAGAGGACCGTAACCGCAACCTGCGGCAGCAGGTCAGCGAAGCGCTCGTCAACTCGGTCAACGTGCAGCTTCACCAGGCTCTCCGGCGTGCCATCCAGGGAGTCTATCTCCTCGTGCACGAGCCACGACGACCATACGCGCAGTACAAACGTCCCTGTTGACCGGAACAGGTACCGCTGGTACTTCCGATTGCCCCGATTAATCGGCTGCTCCACCTGCACCTTGTCACGCAGCGGCTCAGCTGCGCTGCCAGAACACCTCCCTCCAGCGTCCCTCCTCTCTCCTCCCGCCTTCCCTCATCCCTCCTGCCCTCCTCTCAGTCTCCCCTCCTTCTCCTTTCTCTATAGCCCCTTCTACAGCTGCCTCTTGCCCTCTAATACAAGGCATTGCTTGAAAAGGAGAAACTTTTGGCTAACAGAGTAAGGGAATGAGGTCGTTTGGGGGGGGTTTGAGGACAGCAGCACCTGGCTGAGGAGGCAGAGGAGCGACTCCATGTGGTTACGCGCCACCGAGTCACCAACAAAGAGGATAGAACGGCCCGCCATGGCAGCGAGGAAGCGCCGCCCGTCAAAGCGCGGGAGCTCGCAGCGCGATGGCCGCCAGCGCCACTGCTCGTAGCCGCGGTCGGGCCGCCCATTGGCGCGGCAATTCTGGTGTGCAGAGATGAAACTGCAGGTTGCATCCGTGTAAGACGGGGCACTCGCCTTCTCCTCCACCCAGCGGCCCACAAAAAGGTCGCAATCTGGGGCCAGGGGAAGACAGGCAGGGAGGTAGAGGGGAGGGAGGAGGAAGGGGCTGCGTCAGCTCGCTGGCCAGCCAAGAACAGGCTAAGCAAGGTGCAACTTTCCGCCGCCAGCAGCACTGGTTGCAGCTTACGCAGGCGAGCAACGCCTCTCACCTTGCGGTAGCGGCGTGAGGTCGACAACGGCGTCGCGCGCGGGCGAGGGTCCGGCCGGAGGCTGCCCCGCGCTGACGGCTGCAGCGGCCCTGCGTCGCCTTCTCCCACGACTGCGTCGCTGCCGCGAGTTGCCGCCACCCCTCACCTCAGAGGCGACGGCCTTGCCTGCCACAGCAGGCCCCACGCGCTCCGCGCCTGGACTAGCGACTGCCGCTTCTGTGGACGCCTCCTTGTCCCCGCCGCTGTACAAGGGCGGCGGGGAGGTCCTAATTCTCCTCGCTGGTCCAGCCTCGCCGGCACTGCCGACGTTCTCAGCGACCAGTGCACCTCCATCTGCGTCCTCCTCCGCTTCCTGGCGACTGCTAGCCTGGCGAGAGGCCGCGCGACCGTCGCCAGCGACCGCAGCGGCAGCCTCGACGCCGTCCGCATCGTCAGCGCCGTCGGCCTCGTCGCTATCGGAGGAGCCGTTGAAGTCGACTATATCGGAGTCGGCGACGGCCACGGCCGCAGCGGTCCCCGCGTCCCAGCTGCCGTCGCTGACTACTAGGACGGCGGTGGTGGCGTCGTCGTCGTCGCCGCCGCCACCGTCGCCGCCGGCACCGCCGGCAAGGCCGGCGAGGCCGGCGAACGGCTGCTCGGAGCGCAGGAGGAGGCCGTAGACGGCGACGGACGTGGCAAGGAGCGCGAGCGACGCAACGGCGGCGCCCTGGAAGCTCAGCAGGGCGGGGGCTCCCCCCCCGCCGCCCGGCCTCAGCTTCATGCTCCGCCGGGACGTCGGCCCGCGGTCATCCCCGCGAGCGGCGGCGCTGGCGGCGGCGGCNAGGGGGGGGTGGCGGGAGGGGGCGCGGGGGGAAAGGAGGAGGGAGGAAGGCGAGGGGGCGGTAAGAGCTTACATGTCACGCAGGGGAGAGGGAGAAGGGGGGGGTACCGAAGGAGCGGGGGGGGCGGGCCCCCTTGCCCGTTGGAAGGCGGGAGGTAGGGGGGCGCACTTGTCGGTCGCTTGCCTCGGTGAAGGCCCGATAAGCGGCCGTCAAGAGTGGCGGTAGATGGCCTCGAAATCGGCCGTCCGTGGGAGCATCTTGCGGTCCGTCCGCTGCAAATTCAACGCCGACTCAACGGCACAAGTACCGCTTCCCTCTGGCCGAGTGGGCACACCCCCCGGGGTGCTCCCGGCTGCCGCCATCGCCAGTCGTCCCTGCGACGAAGAGACAGCTCTACCAATGCCTGGCTGTGAGAGGCCAGCCCCAAAGGAGAGAAGACTGTTCCAGTAGAGGGCGATGGCTGTGATTGGCCAGCCCAGGAAATAGAATGCCAGCCCAAAGAGCAAGCCCAAAGGAATGCACAAGAGGTCACTGAAGCACTTCTTTGATTCTTTTGTGACTCGCTTTTCCCTGTGGGAGAGCCACTTTCCCAGCTCAGGAAATGGAATGGCTATTGAGTGATGGAGGACCTAAGTGGTCACGTCGAATACAAAGCCAAGCACATTGGCAGATGTATATCACCTGCTGCCAAGCTGACCCGCTCAGTAACCACGAGTCAGCGTGTAGAGGTTGCTAAGTGATGCCTGAACACGGGACGGCATCTGGCAAGCCCTCGTGCCACCAGCTAAGACTCGACCAGCTTTCTGGTGCAAAGCATGAGCCTGAGCTCGCTGCAAACAGGCTGACACACGAACCTAGGGGTGAAGAGGTGACCATCCTTCGTGGTAATTGTTTAATTGTATGTGGTAGCGCGTCTCGAAGCTTGTTCATTCTTCTTCTGGGCTTGCCATACTTGTCAGCTACTTACTTTCTCTCAGGGGATTGTCCTTGTCCATTCCTTTGGGCTGGCCTCTCCCAGCCACCAGTTAATCTGGCCGCGCTTGCTCCTCGATTGTCCCGTCACGGTGAGGCTTCTCCGAACACTTCGTGCATTTCGTGGAGCTGGCCTTCCACAGCCACCACCTCTTCAAATTTTCTTGCTTTGATCCCACTGCATTGCTTTGTGTCCATTCTTTTGGGCTGGCCTCTCACAGCGACCAGTCGATGTGGACGCGCTTTTCTTTGTGAGCGCAACTTCTTCTCATTCATGTCTGGGTTTGGCCATGTACGGCCTCTGTTCCCCTATGCGCTAGTACAAGGACCACCCGGCGGGGTGCAGCCCTTCGGGTGCCTCGGTGCCTTTGGGTCTTGTGTCCTGCTGCCGCATGCGTTTCTCTATGTCCTTACAGCGTCCCCAAGCTCTTGCTTTGCACCGCCGCGCCGGTCGCGCCCTTGCACCAGCCTCTGGCTTGCACAGCGGGATTGCTCTTCCTCCCCTCAGCTCAGGAAGTCAGATGAGAGCTCATCGGACTTCCTACTGCTGACAAGGGGGTACTAAGAGCGCCCTGTCTACTAGCCTGGTGGCTCCGTCATGAACACCTGTATGCATCTGGCTGGCCACTTACAGCCGCTCTTTTCTTTCTTTTCTTTCTCTTTTTTTTTGACAAAGAGGAATTATTGCCACTGTTTCTCCTTCTTGTGATTCTCTAACTACATTGTAGGATGCTAGCAGCTGAGAGCTACACGACTTCAGACGGGTGCTCTCGTGCTCTAATGTCAAGGCTTCTCATCCATGGGGTCCTGGCTCAGCTACGACTCGCTCGCCACTTTTGC
Source organism: Spirogloea muscicola (assembly GCA_009602725.1). Taxonomy (NCBI): domain Eukaryota; kingdom Viridiplantae; phylum Streptophyta; class Zygnematophyceae; order Spirogloeales; family Spirogloeaceae; genus Spirogloea; species Spirogloea muscicola. Next base: position 31,260 of record WELB01000155.1, on the reverse strand, counting down.
CTGCCCTGGAGTGTTTACAGGAGCTTCTCAACCACATGCACCGCTTGTATAGTGGCAATGCTTGCATGGCAAAAGAGCAAGACTGCTTCGCCACAACCAAGAAGACAATGAGGAGACTGCCCCCTTGATATCACAGAATTAATTACCAACACAGTGCAACGTCACAGTTTGCATCCAACACAAGCATGCCCAACACTAGCTCTGCTGTTATCTTCTCCACATGCAGGTAAGTTGTGCAACAAGTAGTCCAAGCAGGCAAGTTTCATCAAGCAAAGTTGCACCATGCACATTTACAAGAAGCAGGTGCTACTAACACTTTCCGTAGGAGCTCAAGCATGGGAGGAGACATGAGTGAGATGCGTAGCAAGAAGCCGCAGCTTGCAAATCAGTGGAGCTCAAGCTGCATCCTCCTGTAAGAACTTGATAAGAGTTAAGTTGATTTCTTCAAACTAAGTGAACAACACCAGAGAGCAATTAAGTAAAGCGTACCTCTTTGGCTGCAAGGCCATTATTCTTATCATCATGGCCATCGCACCAACCCAGTAAAGTCAAGCTACAAGTCAGCTGCACATGTGTTCTTATTGCGGCCGTGGCCCCACTCAGCTAAACTGGATGATGGGGGGTGCGCGGCGCTGGTGGTAGTCTAGACCTTCGAGCACAGTGGCCATCATGTGGTCAGACAGGCACCATGCAGAGACGACAATCTCGCGGATGTCCTCGGGCGTTGTCTCCGTCAAGAACCATTGCGCTTTTCGCCTCTGCTGGTAGTCAGGGTTGGTGCCCGCCTGGCGCTCGGGAGGCGCGTCCGCCCGGTTGTCAGGGATCAGGCCGCTGCCAGGCGGGTCGGAGGTGAGGCAGAAGAGCCGGCCCGGCGGATGCAGCGTCGGGATGCCGTCCACGAACTCGTCCTCCTCGTCAGACTCGTTGCCAAGGGCCTCACTGCTCTTCGGCTTGGCTTCAGAGTCGTGGTCCCCACTGGCTTTGTCAGCTTCCTCTGTCTCGGCTTCGCCGTCGCGGCCGCTATTCCCACTTGCCTCCTTCGCGTCTTCGTGTGCATCCCCACTCGCCTTGCCCTCTGCTGGTGCCGCCGCTCCATGGCTGCCATTGGCTTCTGGCGGCTCCTCGCCCTTGTCGTCCTTCTTGTCCATGCCATTGGGCCCATCAGTGCCATCGCCATCCTCCTCATCGCCACCCCCGCCAAAGACGCCCTGTATGGCCTTGCCGGCATTGCCCAAGTGGTGTGCTGCGCCGGCCGCGAGCTCCTGGCTCCGCTTGTTGAAGGAATCCATGGCATCCGCCGCCTGGCAGATGCGCTCGAAGTCCGGGTCCCCCTCAGACACGCGCTTCGCCTCCTCCCAGTCGAACGTGCACACGCGCTGCCGAAGCGACTCCACGGAAGCCAATGAGAACCTGCAAGCAGACAATGCCAAGTGCGACAAAGGCCAGCCATGACTACAACTGTCTATGCGAGATTCGCATCAGCATCCTGTGCAACTGTTTTAGACAAGATGGTTGCTGACAAGCCTCATACACGATGTCCGCAGTCTGACACTTAGCAGCTCAAAGCAAACAAGGCCTCTACTCACCATGCTGACATAGTTCTAATAAGTCAATCTTGCTCTGCATTCTAGATCACTATGAAGTAACTTGATCAAGCTCGTGTTGCAGCTTAACAAACTTGAAGATTAGACTCCTACTTTTCACCGTAATTGTCACTATCCACTGCATGTTGAATGTTAGCCTCATCCCAACTCAGACAATTTGCAGATGGAGGAGCAGTACCAGTTTGGTGCGCAGTCTCTCACCGAGGAATGAGGTCGTGTGCGCCAAAGAAGCAGTAGGCAAACTCGCGGCACTTCGCAGCAAGGTCGAGCGTGACGCACGCCGGGATGCCGTAGCCCCAGCACTGGAGGTTGGGGTACTTGTCACGGAGCCTCAGGCCACAGAGGATTGCCGTCGCCGCGCCCATGCTATGGCCGACCAGCACGAGGCGTGCCTTCCATGGCGGCTCGCCGCCAGCCTCGCCCTCTGTATCGCCACGTGACGCTCGCATGCCTTCTTCAATTGCCGGGCTCAGCTCTCTGCACTCGGAGCAGTAGCATCGCCAGTCAGCCAGCGGGCAGCTCCAAGTGACTGAACGGATCAATGCTGCTCATGGCCAGGACAGGTAGGACTAAGGCCAGTACCAGGGCTTGAGTGTGCGAGGACATACATCTATATTGAACTCAGAACCCTGAAACTCAGCACTGCGCTGCAACAAGCTGCAACAAGCAATGCTCCGTAGGTAACCTAGCCTTGCGATTACTTATATACACCTCATTGACCAATTAGTAGGAGAGAGTCCAGCAAGAGGGGATTAGACAATCATGTCTCAATCAATATGTCAGCTACATGTGTGAGGTCAAGATGGTAATATTGGGCTGAGAGCTGCCAGCCGGTGCTCACTCGACAAGGTGGTTGGAGGCGTGCAGAAAGCCGCCGTGCACGTAGCCGCCCATGAACTCCACGGGGTGCGTCGCTGAGTTCAGCATCATATCAACGGGATCGTTTGTGCCGCGCACTGCGACGACAATTGCGCCCATGGCGGCATCGAGCGCGACGACATACGCGGGCCGCAGGCGCTCGCTGCAGGGGTTCCAGTCAGCAGCAATGATTGCAGATTCGGGCAGGTTTGTCTGCGCCGCCAGCAGCAGGGAGGAGGGAGGTATGAGATATAGAGACTATCAGTCATTTCTATCGTCACATTATCACAAGTATGCCACTCAGCTGCTAAGGAGAATGTCCATGATGGCTTGAGGGAAGCTGCAGCCCAGGCGGCTGAGGCGACAACGGCGGCAGCAGCGGCGGCTCACTTGGAGAGACCACGACGCAGAGCCGGCGCGGGAGTAGACGGCCTCTGCATGTGCGCGCCACCGCTGGGCCTGCATCAGGAACATGCCGTCCTTGAGGACTTCCTCGCCCAGCACCTTTCCTGGGGGTTCCGGCGGCTGCTTCTCCGTCACCTGCACCATGGAAACGCCAGACATGTGAGAGAGCGGAGCATCGCATGCATAGCTGCTGCTACTGGATCTGTTCACTCCTTTTTCTGGGCTGGCCAAGCACAGCCATCGCCCTCTACTGCACAGAGAGGGCGGGCCGGCAGCGGCGGGACCTTGGCCATGGCGGCGAGGCCGAGCGTGAAGTCCTGGAGGCCCCAGGGGCCCATGCTCTTGCGCAGCGTCAGCACGCCCTTGGCGACGATCGAGAGCGGGGACTGCGCGCCGCCGCCGCCGGCGCCCCGCGCCAGCGTCTTGATGGGCTTCACGCGGATCCATAGCTGCATCGCTCTCCCCACCGGCAGCCAGCCGGTCTGACCGCGTCAGTAAGGCCCGGCGACCAGCTCCGCATTACGTGCCAGGAACCCAAGTGGCGCACGAGCAGTAGCGATGCTGGGTAGGTTCCCCACAGGAGGGAACGCCCCGGAGGACGGAGCAGCGTAGGCGCCAATGTCGGACAACAGGACGGCTCTTGCTTTGGCCGGCAGCGGCTCCGGTGGTGGTGAGAGGGCGGGAGGGGATGGCGGGCGCGGCTGCTCACCTCCTTGCCGACGGTGGCGACGCCGACGATGATGATGATGGTCTTGAACATGGCGCCGGGCCCGGCGAGCAGCGCCCGCAGTGGCGCGAGCAGCTCCTGGAGCATGCTTTGCGCGCGCTTTAGGGAACTCGGGGGGGGG
>WELB01000154.1:327854-351816 GCA_009602725.1 Spirogloea muscicola | reverse complement strand
GGTTACTGAGCGGGTCAGCTTAGCAGCAGGTGACGTACATTTGTCCATCCAATGTGCTTGCCTTTGTACTTGGCCACACATGGCCTCCCCATCTCTTAATATACACGCATTTCTGGCTGCAGGGAAGTCAACCGGCTCCCCATGGAAGCGCCGGGCGATGGTGTGGCGGGCGAGCTGGGTGAGCAGCTCGAGCCACCGAGCGCCCAGCGTAGTATTTAGCACTCCAGCAACTTCAGACCTTGTCCATCCCGTTGGGCTGGCCTCTCACAGCCACCAATAATCTGGCCGCGTTTTTCCGCGCTTTTCCAGCTGGAAAAGCCAGCCCAAAAAAGAATGAACAGAATACGAGAAGGGGGCCAGGGGAAGCGCTAAGAAAAACAAGCACACAAAGAAACAAAGCAGCTACCAACCAGTCCCTATCCTCAATGGGCGAGCTCTTTCCATTTCTTTATTAGCGTCTTCAGGCCCTTCGGACCTTGTTCACTTTGGGCTGGCATATTACAGCCCTCGCCCCCTCTGAAAGAACGAACTTCCTCTGGCGGCTCCTATGGATTTATAAGCACCCATTTGTCGTTCTTGCGAGAGAGACGAGTTTCGGCATGGTTGCAGCGTGCTCAAGGCTGATGCTTTGCACCAGAAAGCTGGGCGAGATCTAGTTGGTGGCAGAAGGGCTTCGTATCTGACATCTAGTATTCAGGCATCAATTAGCAACCTGCATGTTTTGACCCGTGGTTACTGAGCTGGTCAAAATTCTGTAGGTTATATAGGTATTTAGATGTGCTTGCCTTTGCACTTGGCCATTTGGCCTTCGTTTCTTTCAGATACACGCAATTTTCCACGTTTATTGTAGCCACTTGCCACTCGCAATTCTCCAGGGGCGCTGCCACCACCCTGGAGCACCACCCCAACGCCTGCACTCGGACTGCACTGCGCCCCCCTTACTCCCTGGGACTGACTGATGCCATCTCCTGCAGCGTGCCCCCCGGCACTGCAGCACAATGAGCGCCTAGTACCCCCTACACCGCCGAACGCCCTGAGTGCGCCCAGCAAGCTCTCTTGCAACATAACCAAGGCATGCCGCCACCGGCTGGCTGCCAGTGTCTTGTAATTGCAGGAGCCAGATGGAATAGATTGAGCGGAGCGTTGCCGCCTACATGATACAGCAGTCCTTTTTCTTGTCCACCTTGAGCCTGTGAGGCTGGCTTGTGCCTCCAGCTTTGGCCACTCCAGGATCCTGGGAGGCCCCACCATAAGCACAACAAAACTTAGTGGGCTGGCCTTGCCCAGGTGCTCACAGACTTTGGCTGCTGCTGACACATTGCCGACGTGCAAACCTCACCCGCGTAAGAGGTCTAGTGTCACGATATTATTTTAAGTTACGAAGATAGCAGCACAGCTCTTGCCTCACCCTCAGCCTCAACCAAGCATTGCAACTTCCAACTACCAAAACGCCCCTTGCAAATGTGGCTCCTGGTCTTATGATCATGGGTGAAGAAAGTTGTTCGTGTTGTTGCTCTGCATCTCGAGAATCAGGAGCTTGAGGATCTCCAGGATCCTCAATCATGGCAGTCCAGTGGTCTGCAAGATATCTAAGCTTATGGCAGAGAAGAGCTGTGATGCATACCACAGAGAGGCGACTTCTTGTACGTGGTGAAGCCTTGCTGCTGGGCGGGTTGCTGCGACCAGCGACCTCCTGCTGAGAAACAGAACGCATGTGTTCCTGCTGTAGCTCCTGCTCCTGGAGAGCCATAGCCAGCTGTAAGTCTGCACTGCAAGAGATACACCAGCCATGGTCCAGCTGTCAATAGTAGGGCAAGATATGAAGAGATTCCAAAGCACAACACTGCAAAGCACACATGGCACACAAGTGAGCCTGCCTAGAAAGCAGGCCACAGACTTATCAGTGCAACAAGTAGTCAGCGTAGTCAGCGGTGCCACAGGACCATTCATTCAACAACGTTCAAACAATGTGGGCACTTAAGGAGCCCAGACGTGGCTGGACAAAAGCATCTGGTATCTGACAGCTGGAAAGTCCTGCCCAATTTCTAGAGAGCATCTAATGATGCCTGACAGTGGTCCTTGTAAAATGCTGCGGCCAATGCTGCTGGATAGTAATGCATTGTCCTTAGGAGATGCAAGGCGCCCCTCTGAAGGACGTCATGCATGTGAGGTAGTAAGCTAAATCTGAGTGCACAGGACGTACTTGTACGCAGACTCTGCAGCCCCTGATGTATGATGCCTCTGCTCTGAAGAAACATCTTCTGTGGCAGGGCCAGTGGTGGAGACAGACTGACTCCCGAGCTTCTGCATCACCAAGGACCTGACATTAGGTGGATGAGAGCTGTTCGCTGACAGAATGTCAATGCTGACCACCTAGCTTTGCAGTGATGGAAAACCAATTGCCTGTCAGACGCCCCTACAAGCAATGACTGAGGATGGACATGCACTTACTGATGCCTCTTACAAATAAGGGGTCATGCATCTGAGCAATTTCTCTTGCCGGTTCTTCCATCCATCTTATGTGTTCAACATAGCCAGGGCATATGCAGACAAACTTTGACTTCGTCACGACCTTGATGTGGAAGTCAGTAGCCATTGGTGCTAAGCGTGAATCACTCACAGCAGAAGTACTGTCTGTAGAAATGTCCTGCCACAGCTGCTCTGGAAGATCAAAGCTTGGCTTGTAAGGGCAGAAGGTGCTGTCAACAAGAACGGTGTCTCCGTCTACCTGCATTAAAATTTTATTGCCAACTGAACATGCATAAGAACCTGGTGCAGAGACAGCACATATTCAGCAAACATCTGAACCATGACAAATGGCACTGAGCTCATGCTGTTCATTGCAGTCACTTGGTACATGGGACTGATGTTTAAAACGAATGCACGCTCTAACTCTGGCACCTCTGCCTTTTCTGCATCTATCATGCAGGTAAACTGAGACACTGTTGAAGATGAAGAGCAGTAAGTCATTCACTCCCTAGATAGACTCCCTGCTCAATTGCTTCTAAGTCCTTAAAGACGTGGACCATCACACTGCCGCCTCACAAGCTCCTCACAAGTCAATAGCCTACAGCAAACTGGACAAAATGTCATTCATAAGGTCGCTCACCTCTCGCAATCGCTCCCATACTATGTCGGGCTGATTCATGTACCCTTGGTCTGTGGCCAGAAGGTACAGATTGTTGTCAATCTGTATGAAGAACAAAAATGTCTTAGAACATTTGTCTCAAGAGGATTCGGGTTCAGTCTCATCTGGATCGAGCTTTCAGATCAGCCAGTAGACCGAAAGTAGCCAAGAAGTGCAAGAGCTAAGTACTTGTCTGGACATACAAGAGCAAAAGAAACCAGTTACAAAGAAGAAGTCCAACCTTAAACAGAGTGCTGAAGTGGTTGTTCCGGAAGAATACACACAGCTCCCGCTCCTTGATTCCTTCCTGCAGCTTGAAGAGCCTGCATTACCTCAAGTAAGGCCAGCATCCATCAGTCTTCTGAACAGGCAACTGTTTTTAAGATCATGATGTGCAAAGTAAATACTCAACAGTAGCCCTGCACGACCTTACAGGCTATGAAATGAAACAAGACTGAGTTACTATGCTTCAATAATGCTCGTACTTGTGATGCGTACTTGAAAGAAACGTAAAAGGGAGATGATGACACACCCAAAGTAAGTAAGCTGGCTGGCCGTGCCTTCCAGGAAGCTCTCAGCAATAAGGCCTGCATGGGTGTTGCGAGATGCATAAGTTGCTCAAAACATCGCTTGTAGTGAATGTTGCCCTCACAATCTTTAAGCTGGAGGAATGAGAAAGCAAGTAGGATCTATGTTGGGCAGTCTACCGTCTTGATTAGCCTTCACGAGTTGCTCATCAGCAGCCTGTCCTCCAGTTGACACTGAGGTGGATGCTACCTCTCCCTTGGGGCAGCACTCTGACAGGGCTTCCGCTAACTCAGTCTGTGTCTCACTGACACTTGTTTGGGGGCCCACTGTATCGTGGTCGTATTTGTCCTCAATGTCGTCATTCATGAAAACCTTGGCCAACAATGATGTATCAACTTTGCTGAGCGTCTTTGACAAAATTGGCGCCACTTGCTGTGTGCTGTCTGCATGAATGCTTGATTCTGAAGACATACTGACATCACCTGCTGACCATCCCCGTCCTGTGCTGCTTGCATGGTCACCCGGAGAAGTCAAGAAGGCACCTAGGCCACCCAGTCCAGAGAAACCACCAGATCTTGGTGATCTAGGAGGAGGGCTGGTTGCGGATTCTCCAAGGGTGCTGACTCCTGGCGATGCTGATGGGTGTTGTGAATTGGCTACCGTTGGGGTTGTTGATGACAATCCTTCTCCCCAGGATCTAGGTGAGGGTGGAAGGCTGCTGGAAGCTGCTGGCTCAGTGCTTCTCTGCTGGAGCCACGACAGGCCTGATTTTGGCTGTGTGTCAGACAAGCCTTGCTCCTTGGTGACTTCAGAGACATCCTGTTTGCTGAAATCTTCCAGGTTCAAATCACGTGAGCCTGCCTGCTCATGGTCTCTACCAAGTGCAAGGGCAGGATCCGGTTTGAATGCTAAAGGTACACTATCTTCAAGGCCATCATCCAACAGTTGCTCAGATGTTGACCTTCTTGATGACGCACTTGTCGGTCCAGGATCATTCAAGATCGATGTGTTTACAAGCTCCTGGAGAGGCAACATTGCTCCAAACTTGGTGATATTCTATTATTGTCGCTCTGATTTCCTGATGTGCCAGTGGTCTTGACATCTATGACATGTTGGTAGGCAACATGGCAGAGCAACAAAGCGATACATTATCGGACACATACATGCAGAATGTGGCAGGAGCAATCGCAGATTCCTGATCGCATCTTGTATATCAAATTATATCAACCTGACTTGGGTTGACAGCTTCAGCTTGGAGTGCTCTTCTCGCATCAGTACAGGTCACTGTTGATAGCCTATCCTGTACATCATCAACTCCAGGCCCCGCCATTCCAGCTGGCTCCGAAGTCTGAGAATCCTCTGAGCCAGGTTGCATACTTCTAAATAAGCCAATGCTTGAGTTTGCATGACCTGCCTGGCTGTGCTCGCTGGTAATGGACGTAGCTTGAGCTGCCTCAGTCTCGTCACCTGGCTTGTTCATGTCACCCTCCGCTTCTCTGGTGAATGTTGCATGCGGACTGGGCAAGTCCTGAGCACCTCGGACTGTAACGACCGCTGGCGCAGCAACATCGTTGTGAATTTGCAGCTCTCTTGAAAAGTCACCAGACCTGCGAGGAGGAAGCACCAACTTCGTGCGCCGCACTAGGTCACCAGAAGTCGACCGCAATAACTTGGGCTGCGACGCTTCTGCCATCCTGGTGCTGAAAGACCTGCCGAACGATTTCCGGAGAGGAATAGAAGTTGCACCAGATGTGCCAGCCTTTTGGTCCGATTGAGCAACTTGGAGAGCCACCAGCTTCTCAAGGATCTGATTGTATGAAGAATTCCCAATTGCTTCGAAAGTTGCAGAATCCTGCATCCTCAGCTCATATAAGTCATGAAGCAAAGACAAGAACCGTAGACATCCTGTACTTTAGCAGCAATGCAGCCAATGCCAGTACAAGTGTACGCTTGCACATCCAGTCAAAAATGTATCATACAGACAAGTTGTGGAGCCTCAACCTGGGCTAAAGGTAAGGGGAATGAAATCACAGGACACAGTAGATGCTGCATGCAAGAGGCACGGGTTGCTGACCTGTGGATCAATGATCCAACCATGCACCAAACTAATATCTAGAAGATCAAAGATAGCACACTCTGGCGTGAACTCAAAGTCGTTGATCCTGCAGACCAGGAAGTAGTTGACCCAAAGTCAGCCCTAAATCATGCTACTGTTTATTTCACTCGTGTCACTCCCAAAAGTGGAGCCACTACTCAGCAAGCAGAGCAAATTATGGTGTATTCAGGTTAGCATAGAAAATTGATTGACCACTCCCTAGAGGAAGGTGGTCGCTGCTGCATTGCAAAAATAGCATGTTACTGGCATCCGCCACTTACTTTCTGAATAGGACATTGACATCAATACCGGTAGCTAGTCGCGGGAGCCGCGAGATGGCATCCTCTATATTTTGCTGCTGGTTTCTGAGATATTCAAGGCTCTTCCCCTTTGGAAAACACAGCAGTACACAGTAGTACACTAGATCAGTCAGAGGAAGCAGCCCATAAGTTCACCAGGCCTACAGGTGGTCTTGACACTGCCTCAGAGCAGCCAAAGGGCAGCTTGACAGTGCTGCCCCAATATGACAACAAACAATTCTGTCTAGCTGAGCTGCTGCTTTATGATACTTTAAGACACGCACGCCTACACACAAGTACCTGAGCGACGACGTTTGTGTCTAGCAACCTCTCCGCAATCAGGGAGAGTAGGTCGCTGAGCGAGATCTCCGGAGAGTCTGGATGGATGCTTATACAGTTTCGAAGGAGGAGTACATTGGCTGCCAAGGGAATTGCACAGATGATATCTGTTTTAAGTCGTCATGCAGGTTGCACAGGGCTGGCAGCTGAAAACAGCTGCAGACGTAGTCGTGCACTGCGGCAGCCAACGCCAAGCACACACAGACACTTTGCTATTTACTCCTGCATTTTCCCAAGCTTGTACTGTGATGCCGTGTTGGCCCTTGAGATAGGTCATAGAAACCTAGAAACACAACACCTTACTCAAGCTCTCTCGATGTGCCTTAACTAAATAGATGCTCATGGAGTTCCCTAGAGACTGCTGAGTATCTATTACAAGTTTGTTGCAGGGGGCCACAGGCACTAACAGCACCTCTCATCGAGCGAGGGGGCAGCGACTGTCAATCAGCAGAACCAAGCAGGAGCAACTCACAGATGGCTAGCAGCGGGCAGGGCCCGTTCTCGTTCTGCAGCACGATGGGGACGTTGTGCCGGCCAAGGAACTCAATCCGCTTGACCTTGTACACGCTGTTCAAGTGCTTGTCGACACTGACGTCCACCCACTGCGTGAAGCTCGGCCCGTCCGCCATCAACCCGGCCAGCAGAGGACCCCGGGGCCAGGCTCAGGGTCGCTTGACAGGCGCGCGCTTAATATTCTTCTACGAGCTGAGGGCGCACTGCTCGAGGGCAGCCTCCAGGAGCTTGCGCAGCTCCTGGCCGTCCAGGAAAGGCGGCGTCGCCGCTGCAGCGCGTCGCTCGAGCCCGCAACGCCGCTGCTTCGAGCCGCATCGAGGGAGCGGGGGTTGAGCTCGCGCTGCCTGAGGCGGCGGCTGCGGCGGAGGCGGCTGCTGCGGAGCTGCTGCAGCTGACGGAGAGACTCTGACGACGGAAGGCTTGTTAAAAGTCAGCAAGACGTAAGAAGAAAATTCGTGTATTTGAAACAAATGAAGGCGAAATGGCCAAGCACAAAGGCAAGCACATCTCAAGACCTACATAACCTACAGCAGATTGACCCGCTCAGTAAGCACGGGTCAAAACATAAAGGTCGCTAATCGATGCCTGAATACTAGATGTCAGATACGAAGCCCTTCTGCCACCAACTAGAAGAAAGTGCTCGCCCATTGAGAATAGGGGCTGGAATAACCAGCCCGAAAAAGAATGAACAGAGTACGAGAAGGGGGCCAGGGGAAGCGCTAAGTAACAGAAACAAAGCTGCTACGAGACACTCAGTAACCCCTGCTAAGCAGCCGCAGATCAGAGATGCTGGGCTCCTGGAAGTGGGTCCCCTGGCCAGAGCCAGAGGCAGCAGCGAGGGCTCTGCCGGCACGAAGGTGCAGCGCCCGGGCCATGGACCTCTGCAGCGAGACGGCCAGGCGCATTCGATACACTTGCGCCAGCGACCCGGCTGCAGGGAAGTCAACCGGCTCCCCATGGAAGCGCCGGGCGATGGTGTGGCGGGCGAGCTGGGTGAGCAGCTCGAGCCACCGAGCGCCCAGCGCCCCATGTGTGTCGATGGCCAACGGGAAGAACTCGTCTTCCCGCGGATGATCCGCGTACTTCAGCTCTTTGGCCCGAGCAGCGCAGGCGACCGCATACCCAGCCGTGGTGGCACATTTGGCTGGGTGTGAGCGGTCATAGGCATCAGTAGTCACCACGTCCAGGAGAAGACGTGGCCCGCCGGCCTGTCGGGTGGCCACCAGGTCTACACGCCTGGCATGGAGACCGTCGGCCCTGTGCTGGATTGGCATGATTCCGGAGTGCTCTGCTGCCACGGAGAAACCAGCCTCCAACAGGATGCCATGCATTACGTCGCGGAGGCGGTCGTGGGCCGCTGTCCGCTCTCCGCCGTGGGAACAGCGCAGAACATGAGCAGCCAGCTCTCCAGGCTCGGTCCCGCGCTCGCCACACTCACATTGACGCACACCCTGGAGACATGGCGGCAGTAGGCCCAGGAGCCGGTGGACGGCACTTCGGAATACCTCGTCCGGGAGGGTGAGGGCGTCGTAGAGGGGGAGGGCCTGGAGCCACGCCGCAGCCCCCGGGGAAGAGGCCGAGTGGAGTCTCGCGCGCCCGCGCAAGTCGGCCTCGGGGAGCTGGAGCACGGCGGTGGTGTAGGCGGCCTTGTCGACCACTGCCGCGATGCGCGCTTGGACGCGCAAGTCGGCGGTGTGCGCGAGGTGCGCAAAGGATACCGCCTGGCCGGCCAGGTCCGGGTGCGCCGCGAGCAGCTCCTGGTGGGCGGAGCGAAGCGACACCTGGAACGGCAGCGGGCCCATGTCGACCTCCGCCACCGCCTGCTCCAGTGCCCGCCGGCCGTGGACCAAGAAGCGCTGGGCCACGGAGGCGGCAGTCTGCGCCCAGCTGCCGAGGTATGCCGCCCGGCAAGAACGAGCGAGCGGGCGCAGGCCGAGACCACCGTGGCTGAGGGGTAGCGCCCTCTGGTGGATAGCTGCTGGCGACTGGAGGAAGCCCTGGTGGCGGACCAGGGCCGCCAAGCTCGCCACCATGCTTGCATCGAAATCTGCATACGCTGCCAACGCCCCAGGGGACGGCGGAGTGGCCCGCGTCAGGTACTGGGGCCGCTGCCCAATGGCCCTGGTCAACATGGCCAGCGATAGTTGCATGTCGTCCAGCTCGGGAAGCCGGGCCGCAGGCTGAAGGTGCTCCGCCAGGCGGGCTCGCAGCTGCCCCTCCACGAAGGACGGCGCGCCGATGGGGACCCCCAGCAGGGTGAAGCCATCTGCTGGAGTTTGGCAGCCGGTGGGCAGCGTCAGGTTGGGTGGGAGGCCGCTGGGAGACCAGGCCGCGCACTTTGACGCCCGGGTGGACAGGCCGAGGGTGGCCAGCTGCAGCTCAAGGGTGATGAAGGCCGCCGCCACGTCTTCCGGAGGGCCGACGATGGTGGTGTCGTCCGCGAAGGAGGGGAGTAGGACTCCTGGGTGTGCCGCGGCGGTTGCCTGCAGGGCCCGGTGGTGAGCGAGCGCAAAGTAGAAGCCGGCGAGGGGGTCTCCTTGCCGCGTGCCCGCTTGGGACTGCAGGACCTCCACTTGATCTCCCCCTGTCCGCCAGAGGAGGTCGCTGGGCTGACCGTACCCCAAGCGGAAAAAGGGTACCAGGGAGGGGAAGGATGCCCGGAGCTCCTCCGCAATGCTGGCGCGCTCCACAGTGTTGAAGGCATTCTTCACGTCAACGGCCAGCACCAGCCACCCCGGGTGCTGGTCCAAGGTCGCACGAACCCCATGGACGACGGCCTCGCCCCCACTCCGCAGCCCCGCGCCGTACTGGTGTGGCGCCATGTGCACCTGCGCCGGCCCCGCATGCTGCTGCCAGAGTACGCGGCTCACCAGGCGGTACAGGACCTCCCCAATGGCAATGGGCCTGACTCCCCCGCTCGGCTTGTCGAGGGCGAGCAGCGTGCTGGTGCACAGTACGCCGCGGATGCTGGCCGGCACATTGTCGCGGGCCATATGCTGGCAGATCTGCAGCAGCGCGTTGAAGTCTGTTGCCTCACCCTCAAGGAAGATCTCCCGCAGGTGCTCAGTTAGCATGCGGGAGGGGCCGCCGGCGGCTGCGCGACGGCTGGTCTGGAGAGCCTTCATGAGGGCGTCGGCGTCCAAGACCACCTCCTCCGGCGGGGCGAACGCGGCCAACCACGGTGGCAGGGGGGAGCTGGACGGGGGGTGGAGGGAGTCCAGAGCCGCCCGGGTTGCCGCATTGGTCGGCGCCAGCATCGCATCGTCCAGGGCCTGCACAGCCCGGGAGAGCTCGCCCGCGTGGCCGTAGCGAAGAGCCCTGCGGACGCTGGCGGCCCGGTCGTGTGTTGCCCCTCGACCACCACGGTTGGCTTCGGATGCCGCCACGGCTGCGTCGTGCCTCGCCAGGAGCTCCTCCCAGTGCCCGCTCTCGAACAACTGGACGCGTTCCAAGAGGGGCTGCTGGCCCTGCTTGCGGCTGTCGAGAGAGACCCGCCCGAGCAACAGCCGGGGGAAGAGGATGAACAGCTTCCACGCCGCCTCGTCTCTGTGGTCCACGACGATCCGCTGTGTCACCGGGCGGAGCGCGCGGCGGAGGTGTGGGCGTGCCCAGCGTGGAACATGGCGTAGGAGCGGCAGGGCCGCCTGGCGGTGAACTGCGGCCAGGTCAAGGTCGGCCAGCCACTGCCAGTGGTGAGGCGTGGGCGGGGACGGCGCGGGAGGCCTGCCTGGTCTGCCCCGACGACCACCCGCCGCCGCTGCGCTCCGCGCCTGCTCCGCACGGTTGATGTTGCCCGCGCAAGTTCGCTGGTGGTTGGACCGGCCGGACCGCGTGGTGAAGGTCCTCTGGCAAAGCTGGCACCGAGGCGGGTCGGGCGAGGGAGGAGAGGGCGACGGCGGTGGAGCCGGCTCGCTCGGCGGGGGTGGAGGCGGCGGAGATGGGGGGGGCGTCGATGGCGCCGACTGTGGAAGGCTGGGCGGCTCGAGAGGCGGGATGGCGGATGATCGGGAAGGCGGCGTCGGAGGAGGTGGGGGCGGTGGGGACGTCGGCGGCTGTGGTGACGACGGCTCGGCGGGCGGTAGCGGCTGCCGCACCACTGTCGCCGGAGAAGCACACTCAGGGGCGTCAGGGCCGAGCACATGGGACATGGTACCCTGAGGATGGAGGAGCGTGGTCACCTCGTGGGTCCCCTCGCTTCTCAGGGGTGGAGGCGATAACGTTGGTGCCCGACACTTCTCTCGGGCGGGAGGCGATAGAGTAGTGGCCTCCGTGGAATGCTCCGTGGAATGCTCCGTGGAATGCTCCGCCCGAGTGGATGCCAGGGCCTGGACGATGGGGCTGCAAGCCGCGACGGCCGCTGCGGGCGGCGGGCCGGTGGGGCTGGCATGCCCCTTGCAGTGTCGCCGATGCACAGAGACACCATGGGGAGTTGCGAAATCCCGCGGGCAGGTGGGGCACGGCGCGCGCGGGGGCTTCGCAGGCGAGGGTGGCGACGGCGGAAGAAGGGGGGGCTGCGGCGGAGGTGGCGTGGTGGCGGCATGGAAGGCGGCGAGGGCTCGCCCAGCTCTCCGGTGTAAAGCATTAGCCTGAGCACACTGCAAGAAAGGGCTCGCCCATTGAGGATAGGGGCTGGACAAGCCAGCCCAAAAAAGAATGAACAAAGAACGAGAAGGGGGCCAGAGGAAGCCAGAGGAAGCGCTAAGAAACCAAAGCACACAAAGAAAGAAAGCAGCTACAAATTACTCAGTAACCCCTGCTAAGCAGCCGCAAATCAGAGAGGCTAGGGTACTGCAAACAGGCTGAAACCTGTCGTTGCAAGAATGACACACTGCAGCTGGCAAGCCCATCTCAGCCGGAAACACATCTGCACAATGTGTGTAGCCTAAACTGGCAATATTCATCATATTCTGGAGGAGTTTGTGGAAACGAGGACCCAGACAGCCAAAGATGTCGACTGCCGCTGGCAGGAGCTGATTGCATTGGGGGTAGTCGGAGTAGTGCTGCAGCTTTCTTTGTTCTGCACCCCCCACTGCGTGACCAGCGATGTGTGTCGATGCTGGACCTTTACACGCCTCAGTAACAACGACATCGACCAATGCCCGTGGTCCTCCACCAGGTTGCACGCCCACAATGTCAAGTGTGCGGCGATGAAAGAAATGAACAAGGTACATAAATGAACTGAAACAGCTCTTCCAGTGTAAGGCAAAGACTGTGGAGAGGCCAGCCCACCAATCACCAGCTCTTCCAAATATAAGGCAGGGGCTGTGAAAGGCCAGCCCAAAAAATTGAACAAGGTCCAATGGCGCCAAAACCACACAGCTATGCTAGACACTACAGCGAATGGGCGATCAATAACCCCGAGTCAGCAGCTGAAGCACACAGCGACTCAAGTGGCCATTGGGTGCTCAGTATTGCCTGTTAAGCAGCCGCAGGAAAGGAATGGACAAGACTGTCAAAGTAAGAAGATGGCTGTGAGAGGCCAGCCCAAAAGAAGAGAAAAAGACAGCAGTAGCTCAGTAAAAGAAAGGCAATGCTTGTGAGAGGCCAGCCCTTAGACGTGGCGCGGATGAGGTTGAGACGTCTGAGGTTGAGACGTCTTGGGCAGGGTCCGCTCTAGTGACCCCTTCCATTGGCAAGTCGCTTGACATCTGCAATGGGCTCCCCAAGTCCCCTGCAATGCCTGCACAATCATTCTGACAAATGCACTCTCTTGGAAGGATGCACTATGCCTGCAAAGAGGCAAGAGATAGAGAATCAATGAGGACTCCACAAGCCTGCCTCAAGCCATATGCGAGCAAGTGCACAATCAGCACCCTACTTCCAACTCCACTACTGGGGAATCTCCACCTAGTAAAATTTGCATGCTGATGATGGAAAGGTTGGTCCTGATTAGCATGATCAGTGCAAGCCAGCCCAAAAGACGATGAATGCACCAATGAGTGAGAAGAGGTTACACGTTCAAGTACCCTCCTGCACTTACTAGATTTGCTCCTATGGCCTGGCACGTGAGTGGAACACCTCTCACGACCTGCTCTTCTGCATCTAGAGGTCCTCTGCCACTGAGCTTCTTCTACAGGAAGATGCTGGTGGTAAGTTCCTCCAATAAGACATCAATTAACGGCTGAAAAAGTTGTCCTGTCAACAACAGTCAAGACAAGTGCTTATTGCAGTGCATACAGCAACCTGCAGTCACGGTGGACATGGAGATTAGTTGACAGGTGACCTACTACACGCAAACCCAAGGTAACAGGTATGACAAGGAGACAAGCACAGCATTACCATGATGTCAAGCAGATAAGCACAGACACATCAATAAGAAGCAGGTGCAGTGGTCCTCTCAAACATGCATAAAGAGTCCTCCACTCGCATCGTGGCGACTTCAGCAGTACCTGAGGGCCTGTAATTGATCACCAGCCTGAAGTATCCTGCCTTGTGCAGCGCAGAATCTGTACTTGGTAATGCTGATGTGCTCGAATTATGCAAGCGTGTATAAGCACTCCAAGTATTTTAGCTTGCCAAATGTCAAGCACAGCGCAGAGCTAAGCAGGCTATGCTTGGTTGCTTATCATCCTGAGATTGTGGCTCAATGTTATGCATCATTGAGGCATGTCTCTTGAGTGAACAGTTTACCGCAGAGCCAGCAACATTGATCTCACAGGCTGCTGGCAGCGAGCAGCTTACATGGCTTGACAGGCTTGAATGAGATTCCAGATGGGAATGACTTTGGTTCCAAGAATCTCTGGATCAACTCTTGGTAAGGAAAACATGTCAATGATATCTCCGACAGTCTCAGGAAAATCTGCAAGCAACGGATGGCGATAAAGAGAATAGAGTAGAACACCACATAGGCCAGCGTTGTTGGCAGTAGCAGGAGAAGAGAAGTGAAGAACAGGGATGCCACGATGAGCTGCTCAATTGAGCACTCGAATGAGTCCACCCTCTTTCGTAAGGGATTCCTCTTGACACCTCTGAAATGTTCAAACAGCACTTCTGAGAGGACAAAGTGCACTGACTAGACAATAAGGCAGTAGCTACTGTTATTCGAAGCCCCTGCAGTGTGACCCCTACCCATGATTTTAAGCTTCCAAATATGCATATATGGACCAGCCCGTGACAATTGCGAGCCTGACAACTAGCTTAGCGACGTTCACATCCTTCATACAAACTTAACTACAGTGTTGAAGCGTAGATCCTGTACTAGGTGGATTTCGGTTAGAGATTTGAAGCATAGATCCTGTGAGTAGAAGAGTGCAAGCCATGGCAAGCACACCTGAACATGCGCCACAAGGATGTCAAGAGATTTGTGTGGTGTGTGAATATTACATGGTGAAAGTTGTATAAGAGAATGATGGGTGAAGCTGAGATTGTAAGAGCATCCGCAATCAACGATAGGGCAGTTGACAAACCCATAGGCATGCTTAAAAGTGCGGATATTGTCAGAAGCAACGGTAAGTGCAAGGATGTCAAAGAAAGAATGTGAGACCAAGACTGGATGCTGATGATTGAGATCCATCCATAAAAGCGTGCAAGCTCAGTGTTGAGCTTCAAGCCCACAGGATATTGCAGAAGCCAATCACAGCCCTTCAGCAATATCTGCTTTATGAAGCCAGAGATCTTTGTGAGGTAGAGTGCAACAGTGTTCTGCCAACAGATCGTTGCAAAGGCGACCCATAGCCCTAGAAAGACGTCCACAAGAACTGCTGGCCACTTGCCCTCCCTGTGAGTTGACAAGTACTTCCTATTGAATTCCCTTGTTTGACAACCAAATGAAGAACAGATATGTATACAGCTATTGCAAGCAATCACAGACTTGTTATGTCCGGCCTTCTTACCGAGTATGACCATACACGGTAGTATAAGTATCAAGTGGCTTCATGCTTCAGCCATTGGTGATCTCAAGATAGCAGGCATTGGGCTAGCAAGTGGTCGAAACTCACCAGATGATCAGGTCTTGACATTTCTGCACTATGTTGCGTATAACCTTCAGCCTAAAAGGTAGGATAGTGTGCACAGCCTCCAAAGGCTGAATGCTGCACCTGACAAGATTCTGAATATTTGCAGACTGGATTCGCCCCCTGCATAAGCGTGCAGTAAAAGTGAGCAAGGAAACATACTGACCCTCTTGTCTGACTCAAGACCAGGAGGCAGACCTCCATATTTCAGGTCAAACACTTTTTGAAATGCAAAGCTCAGAAGCATGTGCAGCATGTCCGACAGACACAAGGTACAGAGAAGTACACAGCTCAGACAGGCTGCCTCTGGCGGAGCAAGAATGTGAAGGCAACAGGTATTTGATCTGCGGTAACATGATAGAAGAAGTTTGAAGCAGTAGCTCTTACATATTTGAAAGTGCAGACAGCCGCTGTTGTTGTGCCGAGCTTAGTGAATGAGATGACTGTCTTCCTGATGAGCTGACAGATGCTCTGATCTCCTTGCACATGCTGAGAATGCTCAGAACATCAACCTTCCATAGAAACAATGCAGATCGAAGGCCACTGTTTACTGCATGCACACAGCGTGATCGATCCTGTGTTCGCTAATTCTAAGTCGCAAGGACCCCTGTCAAAGGTCCTGCTAGATGTGCAAATAACTGATTCTGCACACATGGAGCTTCTGACAGCAAGCACATCGCTTTCCCTTTCAGTGCCATGGGTCCTCAGCAGCAGTAATTCATCATGCCACTGCTACTACAGCAGACCTACATAACATAAGATGGAGAAGCTGGAAGCTGGAAGTTGGAGTTTTGTCCTCACCATCTGCTGAGAGGGATCTTCACTCTCCTCATTTCCCTTCTTCTGCTCTAACACGCGGAGCCACGCTGGTCTAGCTAAAGGCCACTTTCCGCTACCTCGCTTGATTACGTCCACGGAGCTTGAATCTGAGAGGGTATGCCCCTCTCCAGCCTTAAGGTCTTTATACATCACAAACTGCAGGTGGTGAGCAGGATTATCATTGCTAGCACTTGCTTGTCAAGAACCAAGCAGGCATGCTGCATGGGTGCAGCTGATGCAAGCTCCTCAAGCTGCTGTGTACATCTCAGAGTGCTCTTGTTTGTAGAGGTGCCTGAGAGAATCTGTTAGCTGTTGAAGCGGCCATCTCAAGCCTCCTGCACAGCTAATCAGGAGAAAGGAAGGACTCACTTGAGCAACTGCAGAGCAAGCAGTCCCGTGAAGGACGAGGGCACGGAAGCCGGGGTACTGTGTAGATTTGGCCTGGTTAGACGCAATTGGCCCGAGGAGCAGCCAGAAATCTTGGCATGACATCCCCTCTGGCGGTGATTGTGAGCGCTCCTGATGGACGTACTCGCCGAGTACTTGAGCATTTTCCTGGATAGATAAGTAATGCATCTGCTTAGCTTCGAGTCAGCACCGAGCTTCTGAGAGAGGAAGCTGCGACGGCGACATTGCAATTGCTCAACATGACCATGCAAACATTGGAGGAAACCATTAAGAAACATAGTGAAGGGGCTCAGTCTGGCAAGCAAAAGCTCAGCCAGGCTATAGGTGTTAAGTGGCACCAGCAGCACTCGGCGTGCATCGACCGGATTGCAAGCTGCAGCTACAACTACGTCGACGCTGCAAGCGGCGCCTTGCGCGGAGGAAGACGCGAACATCCAGCCGACGAGGAGGAGACGGGGCCCGTCGCCTGCGGCGCTGCTGGACGGGGGAGAGCTGAGGAGCGCGTGTGGCCACCAGATGCGGCAGGACGTCGGCATGCTCACGGCACGACGAGGACCGCTGCGCCGGGAGGAGCTGGAGCAGGAGGCCACCGTCAGTGCATCCGCCGTGGCCGCGAATGCTTCAAGACGATGCTGGGAGGACATCCATCGCCCTGCTGCCTGTGTGTGCTCTGTGTGCTTGCCTGTGTGTGCTCAGGCCGCTCTGGCCCTGCCGCTCAACACTTGCTGCCAGTCAATGCGGCCTGGGGCTGCTGACGAGAAGGGCTGCTGGATCAGAGCCTGTCGGTAAGCATTGTCCTTTCGTTGATCTGATCAGCCGTCTACCCCTTACTCGTGTCCCCAATGCTGTCCTGTCTTTGTTCATTCTCTTTTGGGCTGGCCTTTCCCAGCCCCTATCCTCTTCTTCGTTCCATGTAGCCCCACATATTGCACTAGCTTTTGCCTGAACAGTGCATCGGCTCAAATTGGCCACCCTTTCATTTCATGCGTACCGCGCCTTCTCTCACAGCCACAAATAAGAAATTGCTCGCTCATAGAAGAAGAGGGGCTAGCAAAGCCAGCCCAGAAAAGAATGGTCACAGCCTCCTCGTGAACAGCTGCCTTTTCTTCTTCTGAGGAGCTTCTCGCAAGCTGGCCTCCCCCCTGCCTTTCGCAGTGGGCGGTGCAGAACAAAGAAAACTGCAGCACTACTCCAATTACCCCCAATGCGATCAGCTCCTGCCAGCGGCAATCGACATCTTTGGCTGTCTGGGTCCTCGTTTCCATACTCTCCTTCAAAACATTGCCAATCAAGGCTACACTCGACGTGCAGATGTGTTTCCGGCTGAGATGGGCTTGCCAGCTGCATATCTGTCGCTCTTGCGACGACGAGTTTCGGCCTGTTTGCAGCGTGCTCAGGCTAGTGCCTTGCACCAGAAAGCTGGGCGGGCTCTAGTTGGTGGCAGAAGGGCTTCGTTTCGGGCATCTAGTATTCATGCATCGACCAGTGACCTTCATGTTTTGACCCGTGGTTACTGAGCGGGTCAATCTGCCGTAGGTTATGTAGATCTTTAAATGAGCTTGCCTTTGTACTTGTCCATTTGGCCTACGTTTGTTTCAAATACACGAAAACCTTTTTTTCCTGCCCGCAGCCCCTTCCCATCACTCATGACTTGTGGCCCTGTCGCAAGAGCGCTTTTCTCGTCTTGGCAATGCCAACTTAGGAAACTGCCTAGCTGAGTAAGTGCAGCTCGCTCTTTGCACCTGCAGATGAGACCAAGGCTACATTCTCTGGCCTGAACTTGACACTCCCTTCCAGTCTCTCGTCTGTGAAGGCCTACCTTGCTAATAACTGCATCAAGCTACGTGCCAATCTTGCTGCCTTGTATGATACCTCGGGCATTGCCTCAGCTTGCTAGAAGGACAGACTGTTGTACAGGCTCTTGCCGAGCTGCAGAAGGCGCCAACTTGGTTCGCACACCATGTCATGCATAAGACGAACTTTTCAGCCATGTGGGCAAGTGTGTGTTTAGTCAAGCTAGTACCGTACAACAGCATCGACACCGTGAAACAGATTTAACAGCAATACTTATATCTACGCCGTCAGTCGATCTAGACCTGCTGTGAACTTCAATCCAGCCAGGGAATCTAGGATGTGGAGGGACTCTGTGAACTTGCATGCCATTTGTTGTCATCCCAGTGCTCTACTGTGACAGACAAGAAGGCATGCACTCTTCCCAAGCAAACAATAGCTGTGAGTAACAACTAGGAGTTGTCAACAAAAAGCATTGCCAAATAGGCTGCGACATGGAAGAAGTGAGGTTCTAGGAGAAGTCACTTTGCGGCCCAGATTGAGGCAAGGTGGTTTTCATACAAGCTGAGAGTGGCTAGGGTATGGAGACACGGGACAGGTTACACGATGCTGGGAAACACACCCTCCTGTTCCTCTGCGGCCCTTCTCTGCCATAGTTGGCTCGCTCCTGAATAAGATGCTACAAAAGACTCCAAGTTGAAATGCCATTAGTCCTTCCTGCAAGACCTAGAATTGGAGTGGAAAGACCGGTAGAGCATCGTAGCAATAGCAGTGTCTTTGGTCATTGGTGGGGTGGCTGATGACTTAATAATGCTGTGCTTACAATTATAGTTATCTAATAGGTTTCATAAGCCGGTTCATGTAAGGATGCTGCATTGTGAATGACATCACCATCATCTGAAGTAGCTCTCACTGAGAAAGAGATCAAGTCGTGAGCAGGTCAGAGTAAGTGCACATTTGATCCTCTGAACCAATATCTTTTTCAAGATAATATCAGTCTCTGAGGTAATTTGACAGATGCACAGACTTGCGGCCTTTGTCTCACAACCACAACCCTTGAATGATCCACTAGACGGACGTTGTCCACAGATGCTGTAAGGATTGGGCGCTTCTCCTCATCGATAAGTTGCTAAAGTAGCACTCATTTCCACTGTATGGATGGAAGTAGTAAGTGATGACGTTGGAAAAGGGTGCAGGCTTTCCAACGTGTGAGCTTATATGATAAGTACCGCATCCACGTTAAGTTTGTTGTAGTACAAGCCTCCAGCAGAAGCTGTACCAGTGATAGTCACGATCCATAACATTTTCACAGAAAACAAAATTGTGAATTTCCTACATGAAAACATGCGTCCATGTACTTCTGAGCGGCACACAGGAAAGAAGACGTTCTATACAAGATTCGAACACGCCGTCTTTGGCGCAATATGTATTTGACTTCAATCATCGCGTCGGCCGCCTAGGAAGGAGCGGACAATTGAGAGAACAAGAGTGGACACCATGAGAAAAATGATAAAGGAGAACAAACCACCACCACCAATGCCTACTGATAAAGAGGGTCCTCCATAGTACGAGAAAGGAGAGCCCCCATAACCATAACCTCCATAGCCATAGCCACCAAAGGGGTTGCCATACACCGGAGGCGCCACGCGAAGACCAGGATTTATGAAGATATTGTTTGTCCTGTTAGCAGATAGCCAGCTGTCAGTCAGGCCAAGGTCTACAACAGCCACTCTGATGACACAGAGGAAACTTGCCAACAGAGAGAGGCCTAAATCATGAAGGCATGTCAGACCAACGCACCACCTACCTCCTGTTGTATACAAGTACATTCAAAAATCATATCTAACAGGTGTCACAATCGAGAAATGAAGTAATCAACTATTGAAGATTAGCATTACAGACATATGCCAAGCAGGTGAAAGTGTGACAACAGCGTAGCAAGGCTTGATGGACGACAATTGACAATGTACCTTGGGCCACTGTTGTCGATTCGAGGAGATGACCTAGGAGCTGCTCTTGGAGCAGCCCTTGGAGCACTGAAGGCAGAGCCGCCAATCCTCCCACCTCCCTGTGCCGCTAGTGCGTCGCCAGTTGGAGCCATTATCAGAGCCCCTGCTGCAAGCAAAGCTACCAGCGACCTGGCACTTGCAAGTCTGGCTGCAGGCAAGTCCTGTGATATCTGGAGCTCCTCCCTGCACGTCACGGCAGTCAAATGGTCAGGACAAACAGTGGACTGCAAGGGGAGAGGCCCACAAGACCTCCAGATTTATGTGCAATGTAAAAGCCATGGGCTTCGTTTAACCCCCTATCCTTTCCTGGCTTCACATAAATCTCGAAAACCCACCCCTAAATAGAACCACGGCCCTTGGTCAGCAAGGAACGACTGTTCCAGTGTGACTGACGAATGGAGAGCGCCAAAAGACAGGCAGGTCAAGGGAAGAAGGCGGGTCAGGTGGAGGTGGAGACTCGCCTCGCCGCTGCCCCGGGCGGTGAAATACCATCCTGACCAGCTTCACCGCCAGCTCGCGTGGGCACGCGACAGCGTGCCAAGGGCGGACGCACGGCTTTGACGAAGACGGGGAGGGGCGTCCGCAATAAAGGGGAGGTCCGTGAAGAGCCTGAGCTCGCAGGCTTGTGTACGGGTACCGGCTGGACGAGGAGCGGCCGGACCACAAGTGCAGAGCCGCCCAGGGTGGAAGCCATGGCCGCCGGGCCACCAGTTTCCGGCGAGAATTAGCAGAATTTGCAGCCGCGCGTGCCCAGCAGACCAGACGGTCGCACAGGCCGGTGCCGCAGGCGGAGATGGGGAGGGAATTTGGTTGGGGCCGGCTTGAGCCGCGCGGCCAGCAGCGGCAGAGTGGCGCCGGGTTGCAGCGAGAGTGCTGGGAGCGACCAGAAGAAAGTAGTCTTCCAAACAGGGGCAAGGACTCTGAATAGCCAGCCAGAAGAACAGCCAGCCCAGAAGCTTCGCCGAGTGGCCAGGCGACGCGGCCGAGGGGCTTCTCTGTCAGAGTGGGTGCCACTTTACCGCATTCTTCTTTCTCTGCTCTCACCTCTTGGCTCTGAGAAACTGCTCTTCTCAAGGGGTCGAGGGATGTGACAAGCCAGACCACAAAAAGAATGGCAAGATGGGTGCGGTAAGTGTTGGGTTGCGAGACCAGAAGATAAGCCGCGGGCCTTGGCCACGTCGGCTGCCACAAGTCTCGAGGCTCAACGGCCCCCCTTTCTTGTCCAGAGCCGCTTCTCTCCCTAATATGTAGCCTTGTTTAAATTGCCCTAGACTGCCTGAACGATGTATTGCTTGAATTGGCCTCCCTTTCATTTCATGTGCCCCGCACGCCTTCCTCTCTTTACGCTCCTCTCTATGTTCATGGGCTGGCCGAGCTGGCCGATCACAACCATCAACTCCACTGGAAGAGTCTTCTCTATCTTACACGCGCGCTTTCTCTTTCATACGGTTCCCTGGCTCTAGGCAGACATCAGCGTGCTGGGCTCGCAGTAACTCAGCACTGACTTGCGGGGAAGTACTCCAGCGGCCCGTTAGAGTGCGCTCTTCCAAATGGGGCGAGGGCTGCACAAGGACGCCCGAACTAGTAGACAAGGTCCGCAAGGGCCACAGAGTGCTATATATGTGTGCTCATTTGTAGGTACTAGAGTTCCCCTGCAGTTGTGTTTTATGTTTCGTTACCTTAGACCCTCTTGTGTTGTCTTCGTTCTTCTCACAAGGTGTATTGGCTTTCTTTGGCTCCCTCCCATGTCATGCGCATTGCGCGCACTCTCTTCTCTCTTTGCAACGTTGGGGCATGCATAGCAAGATGCAAGTAGAACAAACAAAAGACAGGGCAGCGTTCATCTCTTAAGGGAGCGTCTTGGGCATCTCAGCAAACCCAAGTCATTTGATGAAGTCATACAGACTTAAAGTGGAGGAGTCTCTATCAGGGAAGCCCAAACGGTAAAGGACAAAATACGCCCAGCATGCGGCGTGCAATCCAGTTTCGCCTTGCTATTACCGCAGGAGCAAGGCTAGACTCTCCTTAAATAACAGAGCTGTGAGGTGGCTGGTCCAATCTGCCTGTACTTAGGGTTATGATGACTGTCAGTGCTCTACTTCTGAGAGCTCTTCCATGTACCCCCTGCCCTATCACGGCCGGGTTCCAGCTCAATGCTCTGATAGCAAGCACGAATACTGACCGGCCCTGCATTGCATGATTCTACTTCTTAAGGACGAGAGGGCCAACATTGTCTCCAGTGGCCTTGTTAAATTTCACATGAGCACCGTTGCAAAGGGGGAATGTCTCAGATCTCCAGCACCTGAATTGAGCGAGATAGCTCTCGTCAGCGGTTTTTCGACCGAGTGATTAGACAGGCGATGCCAACGTCAGCATTGGCCTATGATGAGGTAATGTCTCTGGCCGGTCTGCTCCTGTGTTCACAGAAGGTAACTCTGCTGTACAAGAGGTGGGGGCCCGAAGTATGGAGGTATGTGGCTTGCAATCAAGAGGCAGCAAGGTAGCGCCAAGCATAGCAGGACGCTTTGGGTGCCCTTAACAAATGGGAGCTTGTCCAAGAGTGGGTGGCCAGGAAAGAGGCACACAAGCACAAGCAGCCACCGCGATCAAGGCATCCACTTGAAGGTCAGACCAGGTTTTGCGAGGATGATGGACCTGCAATAAGCAGTCACTGGCTTCGTGAGTTCGCTTATTTTGACGGTGTCGGCGCCTTTCTCGACGTCCTTTTGGATGCTGAGGTTGATGGGCGACCCCGCCGCGACCTGCAGCAAAGGCAGACAGAGTGCATGGAACCAACCGGAGACCGGTCAGATGCAAGTACGATGCACGAACCCACCAGGCGACGAGATCTCCTGGCTCAGGTGGCAGAGGAGAGTCAGCAGGCCTTTGACATCAGGCCCGGTTATGATGTCGACCATAAGTCCGCCACGGACTTTGTGGCAGCCAGCGGCAAGGGTGGGGAGCACACCTCCACATCGGCAGCGCAGACCATGAGCCGCTGCGGGGCGGGGCGGCCCGCTGACAGAGCAGGGACGGCAACCAGGCGCGCCGGCAGGCGCGCGCGGAGGCAGGCCGCCGGCGCGGCGCTGGCCATGGCGGCCATGATCCTCCGGCTTCGGCTGCAGGGGGCTTGCTGGCCGGGCAGATAGTGGTACTTATCCCTACGTTACAGTTGGTACTGCGGTCCCTGCGTCTGGCGGAACTGCCGACTTGGCCCCTAATAACCCTTGCGCGCCTTCTCCTCTTGTGGCCGTTCACTCGGCCCCCTTGGGGAAAGCCCCCTTATTTTCAAGAAGAAAGTGCTCGCCCATTGAGAATAGGGGCTGGAACAACCAGCCCGAAAAAGAATGAACAGAGTACGAGAAGGGGGCCAGGGGAAGCGCTAAGTAACAGAAACAAAGCTGCTACGAGACACTCAGTAACCCCTGCTAAGCAGCCGCAGATCAGAGATGCCTTATTTTCCCTTCCTTTCTATGGCTCTTCTTCTCTTCTGGCTGCATGCATCTGGCTGGCTTTCACAGCCGCTCTTTTGATATCAGCAGCCGCTTATCTTCTGGGCTGTCTGACTGTCAACACCATTGGCCGAACTGAACTTGCCGGTACTCCTCCATCCAGATCGAAGGCATCGCATCGCTGCCCTGCTAGCGACCTAGCCCGCTCCCTGCACGGTACAGGCCACGTCACGATAGACGTCATGGACTCGTGGCCAGCCCCTCTAAACCCTGGTGCGGTGCTGACGTCCCGCCAGCGCCCTATTCCAGGAAAAAAAGAAGAAAGTGCTCGCCCATTGAGAATAGGGGCTGGAACAACCAGCCCGAAAAAGAATGAACAGAGTACGAGGAAGGAAGAAGGCTCGCCCATAAAGAAAGAGGGGCTGGCAAAGCCAGCCCAAAAAGAATGGACAATGTCCAAAGCCGAAGAATGAGAAGCCGAGGAAGGACTCCTCTACTCTACCAATCACGACAACATACTAGGGAAGCTCAGTACCCGCGAGTGAGCAACATCAGGTCCGAGTAGCTCGAGGCAGGGAAGGAGGCACTCCGCCGAGACCCGGAGGCCGCGGCCAGAGCGCGTCCTGCGCG